>CM034532.1:39597082-39801052 GCA_020002185.1 Paraescarpia echinospica | reverse complement strand
CTTCATTGGATCATTCTGTCCAATCAGTCTATCACCAGATCCTTCTATCCAGTATGTCCTTCACGAGATCCTTCTGTCCAGTATGTCCTTCATGGGATCATTCTGTCCAATCAGTCTATCACCAGATCCTTCTATCCAGTATGTCCTTCACGAGATCCTTCTGTCCAGTATGTCCTTCACGAGATCCTTCTGTCCAGTATGTCCTTCATGGGATCATTCTGTCCAATCAGTCTATCGCCAGATCCTTCTGTCCAGTATGTCCTTCACGAGATCATTCTGTCCAATCAGTCTATCACCAGATCCTTCTGTCCAGTATGTCCTTCATGAGATCATTCTGTCCAATCAGTCTATCATCAGATCCTTCTGTCCAGTATGTCCTTCATGAGATCATTCTGTCCAATCAGTCTATCATCAGATCCTTCTGTCCAGTATGTCCTTCACGAGATCCTTCTGTCCAGTATGTCCTTCACGAGATCCTTCTGTCCAGTATGTCCTTCATGAGATCATTCTGTCCAATCAGTCTATCATCAGATCCTTCTGTCCAGTATGTCCTTCACGAGATCCTTCTGTCCAGTATGTCCTTCACGAGATCCTTCTGTCCAGTATGTCCTTCATGGGATCATTCTGTCCAATCAGTCTATCACCAGATCCTTCTATCCAGTATGTCCTTCACGAGATCCTTCTGTCCAGTATGTCCTTCATGGGATCATTCTGTCCAATCAGTCTATCACCAGATCCTTCTATCCAGTATGTCCTTCACGAGATCCTTCTGTCCAGTATGTCCTTCACGAGATCCTTCTGTCCAGTATGTCCTTCATGGGATCATTCTGTCCAATCAGTCTATCGCCAGATCCTTCTGTCCAGTATGTCCTTCATGAGATCATTCTGTCCAATCAGTCTATCACCAGATCCTTCTGTCCAATATGTCCTTCCTGAGATCCTTCTGTCCAGTGAGTTTTTCACCAGATCCTTATGTCCAGTGTGTTCGTTACAACTACGTTCACACCTGAGTGCCTTCCTGTGCGCCAGTGTCCCAGCAACTCAAGGTAATGATGGTTGCCAATTGTTGGCTTCAGATGGCACCAATGTGGACTCAAGAACACACATAAACATACAGACACTACAATTGCCTACTTAAAAATACACAAAAACTCTGTTGCGTGGCAAATGAAATAGAAGTTGTTGGCAGTGTGCTGTGTGTGCGACCACAAGAACAAAATGAATGGTGCAAAAGAAAGCAGCAGTTCCGGATCTGTGAACACGTGATCTCGAGTGTGGCAAAAGATTTGCACAAAGATGTCAAGCAGCGCACCGCTCTAAAAAACCTGCACCAATTTGGTCATACTTTGCATGCTATGACACATTCCATTGACAATGCGCACAACAACCACTGCAAGTCACATTTGCCCGGTGCCAATACGCACAGGCAGGAAAGCATGGCATAATTCCAGCAGCTGAGTGTTGTGTTAGTCAGCTGGGGCCCTTACACAACTGCTCAACATGTGTGGAATGTGGTAATGACATAAATCATTCACCGATCCTCAGCTGGGTTATGTACCAGTGACTCAAACCAATCGTTACTAAACATCTCGTGTCTCTCTATACATGCCACAAATGCATATGAATCCCTGCCATCTTTCTGCTTAACCTAAATTAAGTTCAGTGACTGCAATTTTCAGTAATAAATACTCTTGACACTCATATTGTCCCATAAGACATTTAAAACCATTTCCCTTCCTTTTTTAACAGACAGAAAAGTGTCTATAGATGAGCATAATTGCTAAACTAAGAAAGACTATTGATGTACACCATGTGAGGCTGGACTCTTCTAGATGGGCATGATTGAGTACATCACCTTGCACAACTAGGTCTTTCAAATGGCTATATATGTACACATATTATAATTACATGTAATGATAAACATTTCTTATGCACCTAAATCCTTGAAAACCAAGCTCAGAGACATTTCAAAACAAAAGGATTAGTCAATCTCAAAATCGATAAGCAGTATTCAAGTTGCTAACAGATGGATGGATATGCCAGGAAGTTGCATACAGTGGCAGTCACACCCTGGATGAATGGCATACAGTGGCAGTCACACCCTGGATGAATGGCATACAGTGGCAGTCACACCCTGGATGAATGGCATACAGTGGCAGTCACACCCTGGATGAATGGCATACAGTGGCAGTCACACCCTGGATGAATGGCATACAGTGGCAGTCACACCCAGGATGAGTGGCATACAGTGGCAGTCACACCCTGGATGAGTGGCATACAGTGGCAGTCACACCCTGGATGAATGGCATACAGTGGCAGTCACACCCTGGATGAATGGCATACAGTGGCAGTCACACCCAGGATGAGTGGCATACAGTGGCAGTCACACCCTGGATGAATGGCATACAGTGGCAGTCACACCCAGGATGAGTGGCATACAGTGGCAGTCACACCCTGGATGAATGGCATACAGTGGCAGTCACACCCAGGATGAGTGGCATACAGTGGCAGTCACACCCAGGATGAGTGGCATACAGTGGCAGTCACACCCTGGATGAATGGCATACAGTGGCAGTCACACCCTGGATGAATGGCATACAGTGGCAGTCACACCCTGGATGAATGGCATACAGTGGCAGTCACACCCTGGATGAGTGGCATACAGTGGCAGTCACACCCAGGATGAGTGGCATACAGTGGCAGTCACACCCTGGATGAATGGCATACAGTGGCAGTCACACCCTGGATGAATGGCATACAGTGGCAGTCACACCCAGGATGAGTGGCATACAGTGGCAGTCACACCCAGGATGAGTGGCATACAGTGGCAGTCACACCCTGGATGAATGGCATACAGTGGCAGTCACACCCTGGATGAATGGCATACAGTGGCAGTCACACCCTGGATGAATGGCATACAGTGGCAGTCACACCCAGGATGAGTAGCATACAGTGGCAGTCACACCCTGGATGAATGGCATACAGTGGCAGTCACACCATGAATGAGTGGCATACAGTGGCAGTCACACCATGGATGATTGGCATACAGTGGCAGTCACACCCTGGATGAATGGCATACAGTGGCAGTCACACCCTGGATGAATGGCATTCAGTGGCAGTCACACCCTGGATGAGTGGCATACAGTGGCAGTCACACCCTAGATGAGTGGCATACATAACATAACATTTATTTGATCCCATGTAGGTACACAATTAATTGATATTTTTAACATCACTTAAGCAGTGACATCAACAAACATCAACATTATACAGGCATACATATACATATATCATTATACGTTCAACATACTCTTGGAAAATACACACATGTAGCATGTACACCTATTATGGTAATTATGTACCATAGAATGTAATCATACAGCTTATTCAATCGGGGTCAGTGACTCCTATTAAGACACAATTGTCGCTATCATAGGAGCCACCCTATTTACCAACGGTCCTTTTACAAGGTGTCTATCTCATGTATGTTTATTGGGAGTGCTTGTTTGTTGTATGTAAGTTTGGTTGCGTGCTGATCGTCTGAAACTAGCATCAAATGTATTGCATTTATTGGTTTTGTTGACAATTTGGTAGAATGCATATGTTAGTATATTTGTGTAACAAATATGTTTTTATATAAAAACGAGAAGCCTCGCAAACTGTTAGTGTATATTTTGTCTATGATTGAGTTTCATACAGTGGCAGGCACACCGTGGATGAATGGCATACAGTGGCAGTCACACCCTGAATGAGTGGCATACAGTGGCAGTCACACTGTGGATGAATGACATACAGTGGCAGTCACACCCTGGATGAATGGCATTCAGTAGCAGTCAGACCCTGGATGAGTGTGTGCCTACAGTCATTACAAGCAGCAAACACGGGTGTCAGTGCATACAATCATTACAAGCAGCAACCACGAGTGTCAGTGCTAGTCATTACAAGCAGCAAGCACGAGTGTCAGTGCCTATAATCATTACAAGCAGCAAGCACGGGTGTCAGTGCTAGTCATTACAAGCAGCATGCACATGTCAGTGCTAGTCATTACAAGCTGCAAGCACAGGTGTCAGTGCCTAGAGTCATTACAAGCAGCAAGCACGGGTGTCAGTGCCTACAATCATTACAAGCAGCAAGCACGGGTGTCAGTGCTAGTCATTAAAAGCTGCAAGCACAGGTGTCAGTGCCTAGAGTCATTACAAGCTGCAAGCACGAGTGTCAGTGCCTATAATCATTACAAGCAGCAAGCACGGGTGTCAGTGCCTACAATCATTACAAGCAGCAAGCACGGGTGTCAGTGCTAGTCATTACAAGCAGCATGCACATGTCAGTGCTAGTCATTACAAGCTGCAAGCACAGGTGTCAGTGCCTAGAGTCATTACAAGCTGCAAGCACGAGTGTCAGTGCCTATAATCATTACAAGCAGCAAGCACGGGTGTCAGTGCTAGTCATTACAAGCAGCATGCACATGTCAGTGCTAGTCATTACAAGATGCAAGCACAGGTGTCAGTGCCTAGAGTCATTACAAGCTGCAAGCACGAGTGTCAGTGCCTACAATCATTACATGCAGCAAGCACGGGTGTCAGTGCTAGTCATTACAAGCAGCATGCACATGTCAGTGCTAGTCATTACAAGCTGCAAGCACAGGTGTCAGTGCCTAGAGTCATTACAAGCAGCAAGCACGGGTGTCAGTGCCTACAGTCATTACAAGCTGCAAGCACGGGTGTCAGTGCCTACAGTCATTACAAGCTGCAAGCATGGGTGTCAGTGCTACAATCAGTACAAGCTGCAAGCAAAGGTGTCAGTGCTAGTCATATTACAAGCTGCAAGCAAAGGTGTCAGTGCTAGTCATATTACAAGCTGCAAGCAAAGGTGTCAGTGCTAGTCATATTACAAGCTGCAAGCAAAGGTGTCAGTGCTACAATCAGTACAAGCTGCAAGCAAGGATGTCAGTGCTACAACTGTGTTTCAGTAGGCCGCTGACACAAAGGATGCATGTTTATGAAGGTCTTAATGCAGTGTATGGCGCCCGACTAAGCTGAGTTACAGATGCTGCCTGTGAGTGCTGAAGTAATGCCTAAATTACTGAAGCAAGCCAAGTTAAAGGATGTACTGATCACTTCAACAACATGTTACACCAACAATTGACCATTTCAATGGCAACACTGAGATGAAGTAACACAACACCCAATTATCAACCAACTAGCTGCATGCTGAACTTTCAAGGAAACCACACAGCCAATAACAAATTATTAAGTGGAAAAGCTCTGGATTCATACATAACTGAAGCACGGATAGACAAAGACTGAGGAATAAACACCACAGTGTCATTTCAAACTGCTCGAGTTCAACAACATCATTTTACATCATCAATGTATGAACAAAAATCTTAATTATGGTGTTGGTAGACCTCATAAAGTCCTTTGATTCAGTGACACAGTGGTACAGAAGAAGTTGTCAGGGAAGCAGAATTACTCTCGCACAATGCTCTTTCCATACATGTAGAAACATTGCCAAATTACTCGACTAGAAGACACCATCAGAGGCATTTGATGTCACCACCGGAGCACACAGATCTGTATGAAGGAGCCAATTTTGGTTATAATCAAATAGTTGTTAATCAAGCCAAACTTGAGAACATACTGAACCAACCTACAAGAGCTGACAGCTATGAGCATAATGCTTGAAATGGCTTGTGCCATGACCTCTTAGACACTGGTGATTGAACTCACTGCAGTCAATGCATTTGGTATGACACCATTTTGGACTCATGGTCAGCCTAATGAAATCTAACATAATTCTTCATGTGAAATACCATCAGCACTGACAGTTTTCTTGACAACCTGCGGTAAGCAGAACATCTTTAAATATCAATGTGATATCATGAACCTGGAAATGGTGAGCGTATCATACAATGTTCAGTATTTCTGTAATGGAGAGCAAAAAATCAATGTGTACTTTGATTTGACTTCGTTTACAATATTGTAACCAGAATATTAATTGCACAGTAACATCTAGCTAATGATGTACTAATTATATATAAATTGTTCAAATCAACAGGTCCACCATAACACAACAGGATAAAAGCTATTATTTCAATGGAGATATTTGTATTATGAAGATCTACATGTACATGCACAATTGCACAGGTCTAATATGTAGTTTTAAGAGAGTGCCACTTTCAAAACTTACTAGCTGAAGCAGGAACTAACAGTTAGTAACCACACTGCACTGACCAGATACAGCCACTCCCAACATACAGCATTACCTCTGTAGTTAATGCACCACCAGAGGTTAATGGACTGAAATGGGGAGTTATCACACACAGTTATTAATTTTCTACTTTTTAAATGATACTACAAATAACTTGTCAGCCGAGTGCATTATGCAGCAACCTTTGGCTGAAGGCACATGCCAGGAACCGCCTTGCCTTCACCTAGCACAGCATTGCCAAAATGAAATAAGAATGGAATGGTGATTTACTGGGGCTAACTACACCATCACCTAGGATGTGTGTTACCAGTGCAAGCCAAGTGGGTCACCTCAATGCAGGGACTTCCCACCTATCTTCTCTATCTAATCGCAGCATCTATTGATGTGTCATGCCAGTTCACTTGATTACAGTGCTATGTGGCTACAGGGGTCATTTTCTAGTTAGACTTCCTGTCCGTTGCACACGAAGAAAAATGCAGTGTATTTTTTAGAAATGATTTTTTTTAATTCACATGCTGTGACATAAGTGCATTTGAGTAGGGAGATGTTCATGTTTGATTGTAGAAGGTGTTGACTGTAAAATGTTGGATTTCTAGATGATTTGAATAAGCGGAAGGATTTTTGGCAGCAATTTGCCTGTGTGACCTGTTTGCGGAGTAATTCTTGCCTGCAAATGTAAATATTGACGGGTGTCACACATACAGGCATTTTACGAGAGCTGGAAGTATGCAAATTTTTTTAATCTATCAGCATGTCAATGAGATGATAACACCAGGTGAGAAGCTTAAGACATTTTATAGGTCACGTTTTCTTATAATCAGACAAAACGTTAACATGGTCGCCTATGGGAAAACCAACAATGGGCTGACCCCAATAAAGACCCTGGCAACGGAAGCATGCTGTTGTCATTGCACAATCATGGAGGACGCATTTTACTTCAAATATCTTGAAACAATCACTGATAATATATGTATGGCAAAACAACAGTTGAACGGGACAAACTGTTTTTGGATATTGCAGACTTCTCATCAGTCTGCAAGTCCAAATCACAGTGTCGGAACACATGTCTTATAAGGGGGGTGGGGTGTGTATGCTACTAGATAAGCCTCAATTTGCAAATCTGTATGATAATGAACCAATGACATTGCAGTAGGGTGATCCATCAATCTTTTTTGTTTACTTCTGCTAGTTAAACACACTTGAAGATCGTGTCATTGACCCTAATGAAGCCTGACAACAGTGATTAGCTGGAGTCGGCTGTAGCCCGAGACTGTTATCAGATACTGTCTTCTGGCAGGACCTTCTGGCCAATCAAGCAAGTGGCATTGTTTTCTGAATGTCTGCTAATTAGGCTGTGTAATATTATGTAATTAAACTGCATAAGCCTTTTGAAATTTCACACCCTAAGGTGACTTTTTGTTGATATTTACCTTTGTAAATAGGGCGCAAGGTCATAAAATCAATATACATTTGAATGTAACATATAACAACTCGCTGTATTGAATATTCTTACAAACCACATATTGGACTTTCTGGAAAACTGTTATAGGAGTTCATACGTGCCACCTGAGAATGTTGTGCTAGATTAGAAATTGTCCGACAGTGAAATGCTTATTCACACGGTGCCCTGTCAAGTAGGGTGGCTCTTTTGAAATGTGTATAAAAAACAAACACGTGGATGAATTACAAAAAAATACCACACAGTGTATGAGATAGGAGAGCCTATAAAATGTGTTAGTTTCAACATTTTTCTCCAAACTTGCCTTGCCTATTTGGGGACATGTTCTAGTTAGACTTCCTGTCCGTTGCACACAAAGAAAAATGCAGTGTATTTTTGAGAAATGATTTTTTTTTAAATTCACATGCTGTGACATAAGCGCATTTGAGTAGGGAGATTTTCATGTTTGATTGTAGAAGGTGTTGACTGTAAAATGTTGGATTTCTAGATGATTTGAATAAGCGGAAGGATATTTGGCAGCAATTTGCCGGTGTGACCTGTTTGCAGAGTAATTCTTGCCGGCATTTGTAAATATTGACGGGTGTCACACATACAGGCATTTTATGAGAGCTGGAAGTATGCAATTTTTTTTTAAATCTATCGGCATGTCAATGAGATGATGATAACACCAGGTGAGAAGCTTAAGACATTTTATAGGTCACGTTTTCTTATAATCAGACAAAACGTTAACATGGTCGCCTATGGGAAAACCAACAGTGGGCTGACCCCTACATCTCATAACTGGAATTAAAGCAACGCACAAAAAACAGCTTAGCCTGGTTTTACTAGGCATAAAAAGGACCATCCTTTATATTCATTGTATTCTTATTTTGACCTGACACTTCCACAGGACAAACATTTCATACAATACTTTATTAATCAGCTCAACATGATGAATAGAACTTTCTTTCTTTAACCACAAGTGAAATAGGTTTCATTCACATGTTTGAGCAATATCGTAATGTTGGTTTGCAGAACTGCAGCTGTGCAAGGTACTCTCCTTCATTGTCTCCCTACACTGATGCCTTGACCCTTCAATGGAAAAAGCCTGCGGAAAGACTGATGCAATAACACCTGCCAGACTACAGCTGTAATCAGTCACTTCTACGAAAGGTGCAAATGTCTCTTGTGACAATACCAACACATATAACACGTAGCTTGTACGAAAACATATAACATGGGTACTATATATATATAAATATTGCCAACATATGAGCACAGGACATGGTTAGTGTACTGCCACACAAGGTAGTGGACTGCCACACAAGGTAGTGTACTGCCACACAAGGTAGTGTACTGCCACACAAGGTAGTGGACTGCCACACAAGGTAGTGGACTGCCACACAAGGTAGTGGACTGCCACACATGGGCAGCAAACCAGTTTGGCCTTACAACCAACATGAAGTACGCCAAATCAATACAACAGCCCGTTCCTGGGAACATCACGTGGACCCTGTAATTATGGAAGATTAAAAACTGTGTACTCCTTCAAATATCTGGGCTGTATGGAGTCACTTCTGACAACATGATTGATGCTGAAATTACAGGTTGTTACCAAAGCCTGCAGCAGTTAAGGAAACAGGTTTGGTCACAACATGGCATCACATAAGCAATCAAAGTTCCATCATCTTGTCTTCATGTCTCTACTCAACCCAACTGTATGGACTCTGTTGCTGGCACACCGGACAGCTCATCAACCTGCAGACATGGCATCTACACATGTGTCAAATCTTGGGACTACCATGGGAGGACACGGTACCTATGTGTTGAGGTTTTGCGAAGAGCAAACATGCAGTGTTGAACCAATGCTAGCTGCTTCACATCTCCATATATATATAGGGCGAATGAGCAATAACATACTGCCAAAGAGTCTGCTCTAAGGAGAAATGGCAGAGGGATTGAGGTGAGTGGGAAGCAAAAGATTGTGCTACAAGGAAGTTCTGACTGTCACTTGAAGGTCACAAACACCAGTTGACAAATGGGAAGTGTTGCATCTGACCGCTCCAGGAGGTAGTCAGCTACTGGCACCGATAGCATTGGATGTATAGCATCAGCTACATTTAGCAGGTCATGTGATGTGTTAAGATGAAGTAACCAATGAAGTGTTCCTCTGGGAGCCCTCGGAGAAGAGGAAGGAAAAAGGACAGAGAAAAGGACGGAGAAGAGGAAGGAGAAGAGGAAGAAGATGAAGTGGAAGGAAAAGAGGACGGAGAAGAGGAAGGAGAAGAGGAAGAAGATGAAGTGGAAGGAAAAGAGGACGGAGAAGAGGATGGAGAAGAGGAAGGAGAAAAGGAAGAAGAGGATGGAGAAGAGGAAGGAGAAGATGAAGAAAAGAAGACAGAGAAGAAAGAAAAGAGGACAGAGAAGAGGAAGGAGGACGGAGAAGAGGAAGGCAAGAGGATGGAGAAGAGGAAGGCAAGAGGATGGAGAAGAGGAAGGCAAGAGGATGGAGAAGAGGAAGGAGAAGAAAAAGTTGTTCAAACACAAAGTCCTGTTTGTGAATGAGGATCTCAATGGGATGGACAATGAGATGGATACCTTGCTCAGTAGGTGTCATCTAACAAAGGCCACATGACAAACCATAACTGCTGATAGGAATTCATCATTTTAAGTAAACAACACAAGAAGAAGTTTTCATGACCCTAACAACATGCACCCTCAGGAAATCTTAAAGCCCATGTTTAGTGTAACAGACACCTGCCTATTACATACATTTCCCATTGTCCACGCTACATGAAGTTGAACACTATAGGCAGGTTTCGCAATGCTGGTTTGTTCCCTGAATGGGGTAGCAGACACCCTATACCCCCCATTGGAAACAAGGCCTGCTGCAATGTTTATTTGTGGTGTGAGCCAGCATTCCAGTAGCAAATCCCTGTCAGATAAACACAGGTGATAACATCTTGTGTTTAACAACAATACCCCTGTTTGCTTGGCTCTTTTCCACCCGCATTGATAAGGGGTGGGCTGGCTGAATGTGCAGTGCAGCAAAGCCTCTTGGTCTTTCTATTCCCACTAGTGTCATGCTGGTGTCTTTGAAGACATCAGCGCGCTCCCGCGGGCAATAAGCTAACTCTCTCATCTGCCAGTCAATACTAATAAGATGAGGCAGTACAGAAACATATATGGCTCAATGCTGCACTGTGGGCCAGGTGAGGGGAAAACGTGGACAGACATTGGCTACAACAGTAGCCTGGCAGTCAATCATCACATGACTGTCACATGATACATGGCTGCCTTGCATGCAGCAAGAACCAAATCCAGTTGTTTTGTGTTTGCATTCAGCTTCAGCTGCAGAATGAACACAACTAAAGAGCAGTGATATGAGCAGCACAACATAATAGCTCCAACAGAATGGATCTAGGTCAATACGTGCAAATATGTCATGACTGCCATAAAAATGCCACGCTAAGATATTAACTGTCATATGATGTAGACACAAGGACAATGTATTGTTTCCATTCAAACTGAGTGATACTCAAGCAGTGATACTCAAGCAGTAAATTGTCTAGAATATCAGATCATGAAATGACAATGTATGTAGGGAGTGCTAGAGACAAAGTACATGAGGACTGCAAGTTGCAATGATCACCAAGAGGCCATTTTTGCAAACATCAAACACAAAAAATATTTGAGAAAAGTGTGCCTTTTGATCCATCTGTACTATATTGAAAGGTTCACAAAAAATCTCATCATAGCTGTTAATTTTTTGCAATGAACTTTGCATCTTTTATTCATTTTCACAGGGCCAATTTGGATTTTTGTATATGAACAGCAATTTGTTTACTTCCTATCAATGAAATAATTGTTACTAATCTCCTACGGCTATGCAATATGCCAACATATTTTTCAATATTGGAAATTCAATAGAACTAAGCAACTTTACATTTCCAGGCACTTGTTTAGAATTCAGACCCAGCACAATTTCGTTGTTGTCCAAGATTTGATACCTCAATGCATTAATTTCATCATTCCAGGCAATAATGTTCCATTGTAACTCACTTTTGGGGTTAAACAGCACTCTGGTTTGCATCAAGGTGCGTTAACTATATACAGTCTGTATCGCTCATTTTGTGGTAATGCATGGCTGCAACGTCCCAAACTGGAATGCTATTTGGGCTTAAAAAGTGCCCTAAGAAGCAATATTCTGATAACATACTGTCTGAAATTATGTGGAATGACTGAATATACAATGAGGTATCAACTTTAGGTACAGATATAGTTATAATGGTGAAATCAAGGTGGGTCCAGACTGTACACAAGTGTCCTTTTCCCTAACCAGCTTGGAAGAGATAGAAGAAGTAGCAAACTCATATGAAATAGCAATTGGCATTATACCTCAGTGTACATTGTATTTCACTGATCAATATGAATTGTCACGTCTGGCTGTATAAAACTGACCTGTCTGTGATATGAAAGTTAATGAAACAAGTTACATTAACCTAATGTGGGGCAACTGGGACAAAGTCCAACTCCAGGTCTGTTTGAGAGGATGCAGTAGGGGTATTATTATAACTAGTCTGATAAAAAGCCTTTATCAGATGTATTCCTTTAAGGTACTCAGCACAAGGGTAATGAAGGTAATGCCCATTGCTGCCTTTATCAGGCGCATCTCTTTAAACTGCCTGATGAAGGTCATACAAATGGACTTCTTGCCTCAATGGACCAATGCTTGGTCAAATGGACACCATGCCTGAAGGAATGAAGGCTTAGTCAAATGGACATCATGCAGTGCCTGAAGAAACCAAGGCTTAGTCAAATGGACATCATGCGGTGCCTGAAGAAACCAAGGCTTAGTCAAATGGACATCATGCGGTGCCTGAAGAAACCAAGGCTTAGTCAAATGGACATCATGCAGTGCCTGAAGAAACCAAGGCTTAGTCAAATGGTCATCATGTGGTGCCTGAAGAAACCAAGGCTTGGCCAAATGGACATCATACCTGAAGGAACCGTTTTAGTTAAATGGACATCATGCCTGAAGGAACGAATGCTTAGTCAAATGGACATCAATCCTGAAGGAATCAAGGTTTAGTCAAATGGACATCATATCTGATGGAATCAGTGCTTGGTTAAATGGACATCAACCCTGAAGGAACAAGTGCTTGTCAAATTTACATCATGGATGAGGGAATGAAGGCTTGGTTAAATTAATGGATATCATGCATGATGCAAGTCAAATGGACATCATCACTGGTGGAACCACGTTTGTCAAATGTTCAACCCAGACATCATGTTCTTAATTTAACTCTAACAAACCATCACTTGACATTACTACTAGTCAATTACACCTAGAGATAATATTGCCAAACATTACCTGGATGACTCAGTTACACACAGTACACAAGGCAAGGGGGGTAAGACTAAGACAGAGTAGATGAAGGAAGGGAAATATGAACAACTTTAAGTAGAGGGTTGTAAAATGATAATTTGCTGTTGGTGTAACTGCAGAGTAGTCAGTCATGATTCAGCGATTGGTATCAATGGAAAATATTGTAACCAGAATATTAATTGTACAGTAATTAACATCTAGCTATTGATGTACTAATTATATATAAATTGTTCAAATCAACATGTTTCACCAATGATATTATTTAAAGATCATAGAACATACTTTCTACTGTAAATTATGTATGGTATTCTAGACAAACTATTTTATGAATAAATGTTATTCTCCATTATTTGTGTTATTAAATGTTCCAATTTAGTGTTATTTACTCACGAAAAAATGTATTAATTGGTTCTTTAAAAACTCTTATATGTTTGGGTTAACTATACATTTTTTTAATCTTTAATTATTTCAGTGAAATGGGCAACTAATCGTAATGGCTGAGCACTTTATTGAACTTTTTACAAACATTTTTACATAATGTACATCGCAAAGGTTACCATCACACTGGGGTGCCTGTGTACAACGAAGGGTGAATGGACTCAATGGAGACCGTACAACAGTCAGTTGACACACTCACCGGGGTATATACTGGCAATTGTTTGACAATTTATTGGAACTGACTTCTTCGTTTTTCAGCTATGCAAACAACAAGAACTATAGTTGAAGTGTGCCAAAACTCTGCAAGAAATAGCTTAGAGCAACAGGCAGCAGTCTCTAGAAAGTTACAACCCATCAACACACAGGCAAACTGGGCTGGCCGCAAGCCTGTGCTTTCAACACTCATTGCCAAGCATCATTCTATGCCAAAGACCAACAGCTTGACATATATACAGGATCCTGTCTTATGTGGTCTTGTGTTAGTTATAGCATCTGTTTATTGATAACTACAAATAGTTGATATATAATTAGAGAGGCTCTGTAACAATACTGTACACCATGTACAAGCTTATAATTAGAGAGGCTCTGTAACAATACTGTACACCATGAACAAGCTTATAATTAGAGAGGCTCTGTAACAATACTGTACACCATGAACAAGCTTATAATTAGAGACGCTCTGTAACAATACTGTACACCATGAACAAGCTTATAATTAGAGACGCTCTGTAACAATACTGTATGCCATGTACAAGCTTATAATTAGAGAGGCTCTGTAACAATACTGTACGCCATATAGAAGCTTACAATTAGAGGCTCTGTAACATTACTGTACGCCATGTACAAGCTTATAATTAGAGAGGCTCTGTAACAATACTGTACGCCATATACAAGCTTATAATTAGAGAGGTTCTGTAACAATACTGTACGCCATATACAAGCTTACAATTAGAGGCTCCGTAACAATACTGTATGCCATGTACAAGCTTATAATTAGAGAGGTTCTGTAACAATATTGCACACCACGTACAAGCTTATAATTAGAGAGGCTCTGTAACAATACTGTACACCATGAACAAGCTTATAATTAGAGACGCTCTGTAACAATACTGTACACCATGAACAAGCTTATAATTAGAGACGCTCTGTAACAATACTGTATGCCATGTACAAGCTTATAATTAGAGAGGCTCTGTAACAATACTGTACGCCATATAGAAGCTTACAATTAGAGGCTCTGTAACATTACTGTACGCCATGTACAAGCTTATAATTAGAGAGGCTCTGTAACAATACTGTACGCCATATACAAGCTTATAATTAGAGAGGTTCTGTAACAATACTGTACGCCATATACAAGCTTACAATTAGAGGCTCCGTAACAATACTGTATGCCATGTACAAGCTTATAATTAGAGAGGTTCTGTAACAATATTGCACACCACGTACAAGCTTATAATTAGAGACGCTCTGTAACAATACTGTACACCATGTACAAGCTTATAATTAGAGAGGCTCTGTAACAATACTGTACGCCATGTAAAAGCTTATAATTAGAGGCTCTGTAACAATACTGTACGCCATATACAAGCTTACAATTAGAGGCTCTGTAACAATACTGTAAACCATGTACAAGCTTACAATTAGAGAGGTTCTTTAACAATACTGCACACCACGTACAAGCTTATAATTACAGAGGCTCTGTAACAATACTGCACACCATGATGCACAGATATGCAGATCACATTGGGTTGTACAAAGAATTTGTACTGAAACAGTAACAGTGTTATTATTATATTATATGGGATGCTCAGGACTGAATTTGATACCATGGCATATATATGGTTAATGGTAACAACAAAACCAACATGCATATTTGATGGAACCAGTCACTAAATCACAGATTACAAAGAAATACATTATCACAAAATCACAATATGTATTATTTAGACCAAAGTTTTGCTGAGACTATAATTTGTGTTTCTGAAACATGTACATTACTGGCTTGTTATATTTACGGCATGTGTCAGCGTAGAATATTTTATCACTAGATCGGACTTTTGCACTTCTATTCCAATTCCACAGCTGGTTAGATTTTGCATTGTCCGGCTGTGGGAAGTCATGGGCTGAAGCCATGGAGGAGGAATTCACCTTTCGGTGCATGAGGTGTTGGAAGGTGGAGTGTCTGCAGGAGATAGTTAGGTTGACAGATATTGTGAAGGGGATGGAGATGGGAATTAGCAAGGAGACAGGTGGAATGGAGAGAGATGACAGGGAGAGAGGTGGGAATACTGCAAGACTGAAGGAGAATAGCAGTGGCAAGAAGACTGAGGAAAGAAGATTGAGAGGAGGGAAGGTGATTGGAGGGGAAGAAATTGGAAAATCGATGACAGAAAACTTGACAAGCATGAAGGTGACAGGGGAGAAAGTGACCATAGAGAAGGAGGGAGGGAAGATGGGACGGGAGAGGAGAGAAGAAAATGAGATGGGAGGAAAGATGAAGGGACAAAAGGAAGTGAGAGCAAATGTGATAGAAGAGAAGTCAATAAAAGGGACGATGACAGGAGGAAAGGTGACAAGAGAAAAAGCAACAGGAAAGAATGGATCGGAAGAGAATGTGACAGGAGAGAAGACGGCAGGGGGAAAAGACAACCAGACAGATGCAAACTGGAGAAGGTGCTACTCTGAGGCAGTGATTGAGGGGGCAATGAGGAAAGAGAGGGTGTTTATGGGCGACTCCATTATGAGAAAGACGGACAAGACACTAAGCGAGGGGAAGGACGTAGTTGTTTGTCTACCGAGGGCTAGGATAGATCATGTGACTGAAAGGATAGAGAAGGTATTGGGGCATGGCAAGGGAGGGTCTATACTAGTACACGTAGGAACAAATAATGCAGTCAGGGAGGGAACAACTGGGATAGTACAGAAGTATAGACAGTTAGTGAGGAAGCTAAAGAAGACAAGAGTTGAACAGATTATTCTCTCAGGAATTTTGCCAGTAATGGGAGGAAGGGGGGCAACGTATAGACACCGCAAGAGGATGGCAATCAACGCACTAGTTGAGCAGATGTGTAAAGAAGAGGGGGTGGGATTCACAGATTTATGGGGATACTTTGTTGGGAGGGAAAATATGTACATGAGAGATGGCCTCCATCTTAGTGGAAAGGGAGCAGCAGTTTTCTCAGAGAACCTGCTGCGATCTGTTGACAGTGGGACAGGTTGCATCTATTTAAACTAGATTTGCAGTGGGGACTCACAGAGAAGCCTGAAACTGGAGGCATAGATAAAGACAGCACAAATAAATAAGCAAAGAACAGTCTGGAAAACTCTTCTGAAGCTGGATATAAATGTGTTTGTTTAAACGCAAGGAGTATAGTAAACAAAAGAAATGAACTAAACATTACGGTAGAAGATATTGACCCTCACATAATAGGTATAACCGAATCCTGGACCACCACCGATATATCAGATGCCGAATTGGGACTGACAGGATAAGTAATGTTTAAGAAAGATAGAATAGGAAGAAAGGGAGGTGGAGTTATTTTATATATTAAAGAATCTATCCAGGCTTATGAAATAAAATTAGAAAGACAAGCAGATTGCGAAGAAGCTGTTTGGTGTAACATACTTACAGGAAACTCAACGTTAACAGCTGGGTTAGTTTATCGAAGTCCAAACATAAGCATAGAAGAGAATGAAAAAAAATACAAAACGCTATAAGGGAAGTAAGCAAATGGGACTGTATTATTATGGGGGATTTTAACCATGGGCATATACAATGGAAATCTCTACAGAATATGGGGAGTGAGCACCACAAGTTTTTAGTTTTAGTTCACGATACTTATCTTTCTCAACATGTGCTAGAACCAACCAGGGGTGAGAATGTGTTAGACATAGTTTTGGCCTGACAGAATGAATTAGTTGACAATGTCAAGATATGTGAGCCACTAGGGAGTAGTGATCTCAACCAGATACATTTTACCATCAAAATAAAATCAGAAAGGAATAGTAAAAACCAGTATAGGAGAAATTTCCACAAAGGAAGGTATAAGGACATGAGGAAATATTTAGCAAAGATAGACTGGTATACCACACTGAAAAATAAGACAGCAACAGAATGCTGGAATATATTAAAGAGTGAAATTAAGTGCATAGTCGATAAATTTGTACCCTTAAAAAAACAAGGGAAATGGTCCAAAAATAAACACTTATCGAAAGAAGCCATTAGAAAAATTAAGTATAAAAAATTGATGTGGAAGTCATATAGATGTACTGGAAATGATGAAGACTACATTTATAAAGAAGCACTTAACCAAGCTACAGCTGAAATTAGAAATTCAAAGAGAAGCTATGAACAACAATTAGCTAGTAATATAAAACATGACAGCAAGAGTTTTTATGCGTATGTTTGAAGCAAACACAAAGTTCAGGATAAGGTCGGTCCTCTAGAAGATAGTGCTGGAAATATAATATCAGAGGGATTTTTAATGGCAGAAGACCTGAATGAGTATTTTAGTTCAGTGTTTACCAGGGAAGATATTAGTTCACTGCCAGTACCAGAGGCTAAGTTCAAGCGGGCAGATTCAGACTATTTAGGACAGTTAATTGTAACCCCGGAAATGGTAGCTAAGAAAATAAGGGCTATGAAGGATAATAAATCACCTGGAGTGGATGGGATTCCGCCCAAACTACTATTGGAAATTGTAGAACAAATTAGCATACCGCTTGCAACAGTTTTCAATTTGTTCAATTTGTCATTAGAATGGAAAGAGGCAAACATTATACCGTTATTTAAAAAAGGTTCGAGAAACAAGTCAGAGAACTATAGACCAGTGAGTTTAACATCAGTGATTTGCAAATTATTAGAAAGACTAATTAAAGATCACATGGTGGATTTTCTTGTTAAACATAACTTGATAAACACATCTCAACATGGGTTTTTTAAAGCGAGGTCATGCTTAACAAATGTTATGTTTTTTGGAAGACATCACTAAGTGGGTAGATGAGGGATCACCAGTAGATATCGTCTACTTAGATTTTCAAAAAGCTTTCGACAAAGTACATCAAAGATTACTGCTTAAACTAAAGGCCCATGGCATAGGAAATGGTATAATAAACTGGATAGAAAAATGGCTGATTGACAAAAGACAACATGAGGTAGTTGATGGGGAGGCTTCAAACTGGAAATCGGTATTGAGTGGGGTACTACAGGGATCAGTACTGGGACCTATATTATTCTTATATATCAACGATTTGGATGATGAAATAACAAGCAAATTTGCGGATGATACAAAAGTGTTTAGAAGGATTAAAAATGATGGAGATAGACAGCATTTACAAGATGATCTTGACAGGTAGATCAAATGGTCTGAAAAGTGGCAAATACTGTTCAATTTTGGGAAATGTAAATGCCTCCACACAGGACAAGGGAACGAAGAGGTAGAATATACAATGGGGGGTACTGTACTAATATAAAAGAAAAGGATTTAGGGTTAACCATTAGTGCTGATATGAAGGTTTCAGAGCAGTGCGGAATTGCAGCTTCAAGGGGAAATCAAATTCTTGGATTAATTAGGCGAAATATAGCGTATAAGGAAAAAGAACTATTAATACCGCTGTACAAAACAATAGTGAGGCCTCATTTAGAATATTGTATACAAGCGTGGAGGCCATATCACAAGGACATAGATATGCTAGAAAGAGTACAGAGGAGAGCGACTAAAATGATACCAAAACTGAGGGATCTTAGTTATGAAATTCGCCTAAAAGAATGTGGTTTAATAACAGTAGACACCAGGAGAGGATATCAGATAGAAGTGTTTAAAATAATAAATGGTTATGAAAATATTGATAGAAATATTTTGTTCTAAAAAAAAAATTGAAGGACTAGAGGACATGAAGTTACATTAGCAAAGGAGCAGTGTAGATTAGATATAAGAAAGTTCTCATTTTCACAAAGGACTGTAAATGAATGGAACAGATTATCTGCTGATTGTGTGGGTGCTAGTAGCGTGAATGTTTAAAAATAAAATTGACACATACCTCAGAAGGGCGGGATACACATAGATAAAAGGGTTGGACTCTCGATAAGCCAAAGGGCTTCCTTGTCCACCTGCCACCTAGAGTTAATTATCTGGGTGGCAATCTTGTTAAATCAATTCAATATATTATATATCACCTCAGTGATATATAAGTGTGAAAACCCAATTTTGTTTCACTCATTTAATAAAAATAATACCTCATCCAACATCATAAGTGGCGACACCTTGCAGATAAACAGCTGAACATCGTACCTAAACATGGATGACAGTTACATAATAGTCGAAGATGTACTCATGGAAAGTGCAATTCTATAAAACATCACATCAAACACATTAAGATCAACTCGATGTTATGATATCTAGCACCAATGCGGGCAGTCTTCACTCTAAAAACATCTTTTGATGAGAAAGAAAAAAACGTATAGGGAAGGAAGACTGAATCACACAGTCTGTTGCTGCCAGCTGCATTAGGTTGAGAGAACTGGAGCATCAAGACGCTCAGAGCCTCAGTCCTTCAAGCAGCTCCCTTTATTTCCAGTGTCAAGCCACAAGTACAGGGGTCATGTTGGCAGCCATACACAACTACCTAGATCACTTTCCGCTGAAATCAACCTTTTTGTCCGAGTCTCTCCCGCTTGTCAAATAGTCCCATTATTCCATGTTCATCTTCATGGACTACAATCTTAATGTGTGTAAGATACGCCACCATGCATGCACGCACACATGCACGCACGCACGCACGCATGCACACACACCTGTCATGATGTTTATCACAAACTGGGAGTAGCCAGGGACAGTTTGCTGATGTTGATGTGCCTAATTGACACATAGAATAAGTAGAATACATGGAAGGGATGCAGCACCAGTCCCTCGTGCACACACCATCTGCCTTCACCACAAACTGAACACCAGAGCAAACAATGCCAGGCTCACAGCTCACCAGAAGAAAACATTATCAAAATGAACAAGTGAGCCAGGCCTTTAGCCAGAAATAATTTCTTCCAGTCTTAAATTATAAATAAGTGTCCCTTTTACTAGTTTTAGCGTGCAAACGGCTTTCAAGGAAGCATTTCATGTCAATCACAGCCATTACTGGCCAGTTTAAATTGTTTAATGACAAATTGGTCAGTGTCATTTGAGCCATTTATTTATTTAATACTGATCCATTTAATCTGTTTCATTACCAGTTGTGCCAATGGTAGTAATTAATGTGGGCCTGTAAACTTGGAATTATTAGTTAATCTAGTGACCAACTGACCCCCTCTAAATTCCACTACCTGGTAGTCTTATCAGTTGTAATTACCCATCTTGACCAGTCATCTGCCAGTTTTGAAGACAGGCAGAAGGGTCTCTGGCTAAGTGCCTGTGTGAGTTGAGCTTGCTCCTAGACAGAGAGCACTCATGAGACCCACTCGTCATTCGAGTCTCAATATGAGCAATGCATGGCTCCAATCTCTGAATGCCCTTCAGTGAATCTATCATCTATCTGGCAAACATACCTGATAAAGCCTTCAAAACTGGGAACAGAAGAACTCAATAAAACAAGATACCAATGTTTCTTAATTTTACAATTGAATCTTCATTATAAATTCCTGTGTGTGTGTGTGTGTGTTGGTGTTTGTGTGTGTGTGTGTGTGTGTGTGTGTGTGTGTGTGTGTGTGTGTGTGTGTGTGTGTGTGTGTGTGTGTGTGTGTGTGTGTGTGTGTGTGTGTGTGTGCATGTGGGTGTATGCATGTGTGCATGTGTGCATGTGTGTATGTGTGTTGCACAATGCTCAGGCTGAATGCTATTGGTTCTCCTTGACATTAGAGTTACTCAGGTGGGTGGTAGTGGCCCTAACGTGTCGGGTGGCTCGCCAAGGAAATTTGGCTTTGATGTAAAAAGCAGCAACTAGTCCATGACACCTTCATTGTTAAAAGGCACGATGTGAAGCTTAATTAGCAGAACTTGAAGGATTTCAAAATAACTCCTGTATTGGGCAATGTTAGTCATTTTACAACATAACAAAAAATCATAAAAAACTAAATTCAAAGAATTTTTTCATGAGGGAAAAATGAAAAGAACAAAGTAAATATAGTAATATCAGAAATAGGCTGCAAATAAAATTGGGATATAACAGTCGGATGTCATCAATTAATACTATATAGTGTACCAGTTTGCATGTGTTTGATCTCAGCTAATACCACAATGGCAAGTATTAAGCAAGTTATTAACAACAGAAGTAAAGGTAAATTCTTATAAATATATAGCATGGTATCTAGTCCTTAGCACTGCTCAAAGCACTTGGCACAGGTTTTACTCCCTGGTAGACCTGAACAACATCTCAACATTTCTGGGAAGCATTCAGTCAGGCTGCATTTTACTGCACCACCAAGTCGATTGTCAGTGCTCACTTATTCATACAGCTGAGTGAACTTGAGCAATGTGAAGTGAACGAACAAACTTGCCCAAGGTTTGAAACAAGGCAATTCCATCGGTACATATGTGCCATTCAGACATGCTTCATCTTTAAAATTTGGCAGATCTAGGCTATTATACTGTTGTTTTAATTGTGATCATAGCATTGTTCTGTGTTGTGTAATAGTTAGTGTATGTAAAATCAAATTTTCAAAAATACATTAGACAATCAGCATTACGTGTGACTTATTAGAAAAATCTAAATTTAGACAGGTGCATCAGTTATCTCAAAATGTCTGTGAAATTATGGATGTTTGTTAATAAGTTTCTTTATAATCAGACATAGGCACATTTAAGTAAAGGTATGCTGTGTACCTGTAAATATGACTGATTGGCTAATATTTTTAATATAAATGTGGCATTATGTATGTGGCAAAATGTTTATATACATAACAAAATTAATATCTATATATATATATACAACTTTACAAATAAATATTGAACAATGTGGTCTAAATTACATACTATTGAAATGTACTATAATGTGTATCTGAATACACCTAATTAAATATTTTTTTAAACAATACAAATGTGGCAATATTTGAATTTTGAAAATGGGTATTATAATAAATTACATTAAAAATGCATACGAAATGGTCATTATTTCCAATGAAATATTTATGAAATCATAATTTTAACATCTTTTAAATAATAAGTAAAGAAGGCGATGTGGTAGTAGTAAATGGTTCAAGATTTGTGTAACCTAGTGCAATTATAGAAAGTCACATCAGAAAGGCTCACTTTTCATGGAATTATGTAATAGCAGTAAGAGCATTCAAACCTGGAATATCTCCATTGACAGTCTGATGCTCTGACTACTATGCCACCACACCCCACATTGATTATATTATTATAATAATGTTTTATTTAATATAGCGCCAGATCCAATTATAAATTGTTCGTGGCGCTTTACAAAATGTAGAACCCAGATAGAGGTAATAATGATGGCTAAATAAACATGCATTTTCTAAAAGAAATTCTTAAGCAGATATCCATACTGCTGCAGTTTTTAACACTTGCATGAAGTTATATATTGCATTTAAACAGGGGGTATGTTGTTTTATTTCATTTTATTTCTGGAATTGCTAAAGAATATATTTAATAATGTTCCCAACAACATAATGTCCTATATTTGGTTCCATCATCAACTAATAATTAGTACTTGGTTTAGTATTAATTGTGTGATCAACTAATGCAATATTATAATGGTGTGTCCCTAAGATAAACTTCTTAACTTCAGTACAGATCACTTGTTGAAGTTTTCAAGATATCAAGTAGGCAGTAGCTGCTCAATTACCTGACTACTACAGTTACAGGCATCATCACATTGAACAAACTTTCAACATCAACTCTTCATTGATATCCCACACAATATGTATATTTTATTAAAAAAATATATTACCGGCTGCGTAAACCAGTTTTTGATATTTTGTATTTCAAGTATGTTATATAATGTTGTCAAGTAAGCAACATACGTGTTGCTGATTTACATAAGTTGCAATACGGTAAAAACTGATAAATTACATACATGTATGTATTATCATATGAATGCAAAATTAATAAATCTATTATATAGATAATTACAAACATCTGTAATGTTTTGGTATTTGTTGAGTGAAGATATATTTATAACATTTTGAAACATTATAATTATTATACATATTCAAGTGTCAAAATATGTGGACTGATCAGTGATAATAAAAGTACATTTCATTTTTATGTCCTGTTGTGGGATCCTTAAATGGAACCCCTTTAAAAATGTTCAACTGACCATTTCTCAAAGCATATTAGAACTGTTTTAATATCTGTCTTCCTAAGGTTATGACCAAACTAAGAATATTAAGGTCATAGAGATGTTGCTGTATTATTAAATCACTTTTTGCTAGTATGTAGATGTTATTGTTAAGAGCTATACAGTGTAGTTTTTAATACTGACATACCCACGTATAGTTCTTCAATTGTTGTCAATTTGATTTTTAATTAAATATGAATATTTTGTCTAAAAAAGTTGTCTGACATCAGGTCTGCCAGAAAAGCAATTTATGCAAAATTTTTGTTTTTCATTGGCCATCCTGAATGAACAAACAACAAAACAACCAAGTCTTAGACCATGCAAGTATTTGTTAAATAAATTAGTCTTACTTCATATATGCATGTATGTATGCATGCATGCACCTTCAACAAAACTCATGAATCTAAATCTAATTTAAGATACTAAACATTCACACAACAATCTTTCTAATTAAATATTATCAATTTGCCAACCTATCTGATCCTATAAGTTGTATTTTACTAAATACTGAATATATGTGCAGTTATTAATAAATAACTAATTCTGTTATAACGAAAACTATGATGTGGTAATGGAATAGGAGCTATATTATAATTATATTGTACTACCAGTGCCGTGGCCGTGCCAGTAGAGAGCAAATCAAATGAAGTAGTAACAAACTGTTAAACTTAAACAGTTAGTAATGTCAATAATTGTCATTGCAACATGTCATTGGTTAAACAATTTGTTTACATATTGATATAATTAATAATGTACATCATGAGCAAATGTTCTTCAGAAATGATTAAACGCAACACATTTACTACAAACCTGTACGCGTAATGAGGTGGCACAGGAAACGTCAGGACTCAGGTCAATCGGGATCCAAGTCAACTGTCAAGATAGGCCAGCCAGAAAAAAATAAACAAAACAAAAGGAAAACAAGGCCAGGGAAATAAACTAAATTACATCCTAAAAGCCGCCACCGACATGACATTACTTCAGTTTCGAACCTGAAACAACAGCTTTCTAAATCGGTTAAATACTAATAAACCGTGGGATTCAACAGAAGAGAAACCATCGTCAACACAGTTCAGCACCCTGAGCGACCGCAGGCATTGAGGCAGCCAGTCGATTTCAGAAATAGAATACCGTACTAAATCTTTCGACCAAAACTAGCAATAATGTTCATATATTTGCGCGGTTTTAAAATGTTCTATTCTGACGCGTTTATTTTCACTAAGCTGCAAGCCCGAATACAGCCGGCAATGTTATTCGTAGCGATCGCTTTGAAGCACACACAAACTGGCCGCCACTCTGCCATCTTGCTAAAAAATCCCATAAAACACGCACTGCGGCTCAGCGGTAAATGTTCTAAAAGAAATAGAAAATCTACTCACCTATAACTAGTCCATATAGTAATATCACTATAAGCCAGCGACTGAGGTAAATAAGTTTGGACGCCATAAATACACAAACACATGAAGACAAGTTTTGTAGAAAAAACCAGGGCACAAATTCATCCAACGTATGGACCTGAGTAGGAATACATTCACCGAACCGTATCACAAAACATACTACATTATTTTTTGCATGCGCATTCAGTCCTCGTCCGATAGTGCTACCGTCTGGTGGCTAAGGTAGAACTAATTTCACCAAGCGAAATTATAATTATTTGTAGAAAGCAGTGTATCCCAACCCTGTTTTATTAAACAAGAACACCATAATCGTTAATATTGAATGTCTTTTAAAATGCAGATAAGTCTGTATTGGTTGTACATGTCTGCTATCAAAGTTAACTGTACTGCAGTGAATGTTTATTAGATGCAAAGTATGAAGGTATACTAGCGATGCCAATGCCAAGGCAATGGCAATGGAGTATTAATTGTGCTACCAATTGTATACAATTTATTATTAAAGTTACAACGTATTGTTTTCGTTGCATTAATGAGTGTATTCTACAATACTGACCTAATAATAAATGATACCAATTATATTATATGTTATTATACCAATGTTACAATGTCCACAACTGAGGCTGATGAGATCGATGTTTACCTAAAGAACGTCATATGGTTGGCCATTCTAGATGCGACAGTATTGTTTAATCATATCACTAAGCAATTTATAAACAGTTTTAATATATATTTTAACATCTAAGATACTTGCAAATGTTGTTTATTATTTTGGCACTTGGAAAAAAAAACCCAGAAATAAGATGGTAATATCAGCTAATCTTATTCCATACTTCCACCAATCTGTGTTCAGTTAGGATGGCCAGTTATACCAGGATTAAGATTTCAATGTGCCCAGGTAGGCGTTGTACACAAGACACTCCATTCTTGTATCAACTACCTCAAACCCAGTCATGGAGTAACAAACCAAGCACAGTTCTTATCTTATAATTTCAAAATTTTATTTGAAACTCGTTTTTCCTATAATCATTTAATTTCTGCTGACATTAATTACTCTCCCATGTTATATGCTAAATTGATATTTCCCGGTAATGCAAATGAAATGCTACATTGTCACCCTTGGACAAGTGGCTTACAATTCAATTGATCTGTAAGCAGCAATCATACATTAAGTTGATAATTTGATATAGCTTTGTGTTTTTGAAATGCATTCTCAATTGGTTGATCAGAGGACACAGGGTCTAATGAGGCATAGAAAAAATGGGCCATGAGGCCTTGAAGTCCTTTGGACTACAGTATATTGTGAATTTGTAATTATTAATTAAATGTTTTTTGGTGAATCATAATTACAGATCATTAAGGGTTATGACGGGAGTAATGATGAAAGTGTTGACATGTTTAGTAGCTCTCTAGACTATAAGCATGCCAGTGAAGATACATCTGGAAATAAAGTTTTCGAGTAGACCATTTCGTGAATATTGTATATATTAGTTAATGTGTTATGAAAAAATACTGTCGGATTTTATCCCGATACTCTGCTATTTAGGCCAATTTCCAGTGGTTGTAGAAACCTTGCAGGAGAGTTGGTGAGCTGCAATCTCTCAAGTAGCACAGTAAAACATTGTTTAAGAAAATGCACACGCATTATCTGTTCTCCTTTTGTCCCTACCACCCTCCCTCATAATGGGAAGAAGAAAGAGATGAACTATGATAAAAAAATTATTTGTTAACAAGGTACATATGCATAACATGCATTTTGATTTAAAAATGACAGTTAAAAACAGTAGTAACGACATAATACTGATATAACTGGAGTGACGGAATAGCTGCAACATGTATAGTAAAACATCTTAATAATATTCCTTACAATTTTTGGCTAAATATGCTTTAACCTTTTCAAATATACCTATGTTATTTTACTTTGTATATTATTTTATTTTAATCCTAGGTCATATCTTTATATTGCATTGATAATTATGTCTACTGCTGATTTAACGTTGTCAGGTTATACATGTGCAGTAGGGATTCCCATTATACATTAGTTACAGCCCACTGTTTGACAAAGCTTAAAATGTAGATGCAACTATCCAAGGGTCTAGTGGGTGCTGTCTGTTGACACAAGCTTCTGCCAGTGACAAATTACAGATTAGTCAATTTCCATAAAACAGTAGTAGGCAGAGACCCTTCCTCCACAGTGAAGTGGGGTGGGTCACTTGGCACTCTGCCAACCTAGTCCAGGCAGAAACTGACAAAATGTGAACATTTAATATTTTGGGAAGCCCTGAGGTGCCCTTAGAATGAATCAATCAAACACAAATTTCTTGTGTACAGTGACACTACCCTAAGAGACGTCTATGCAAAATTATAGAAAAAGATACTGAACAGTTTTTGAAATAACAGAAAAGACAACCTCTGATCCATGCAAGACACAAACTCTGCATGTGACAGATGTTGTAGGAAAAGGGATTAGTTGAGGGAAGGACTATAAGCCAGCCAGTTATAAATAGAGCTACTGCTGCAGTAGACAATTTAGTTAGCAAATTTAGCATTTATGGGGAAATATGGTGCCCTTAGAATGATTCAATCAATATTTATTGTATATAGTGGCACTACCACAAGAGATGTCTATGCAAAATTAGAGAAAAAGTTACTGAAGTTTTTAAAAAAAATAGGCAAAATGTGAAAATTTACCTGTTTTGGGGTCCTTTTAGGGTGCCCTTAGAATGATTCAATCAAATACAGATTTCTTGTGTACAGTGACACTACCACATGAAATGTATATGCAAAATTAGAGAAAAAGTTACTGAAAAGTTTTAGAAAAAATAACAAAATGTTAAAAATTACAATTTTTTTGGGCCCTGGGGAGAACGATTCAATCAAATACAGATTTCTTGCGCATAGTGGCAGTACCCTAAGTTAAGTCTATGCAAAATTAGAGAAAAAGTTACTGAATGGTTTCTGAGTTCCGGCAGCTAACGGCGGACGGCGGACATCGGATGCAGAGTGATGGAAATACATAGTCCGTTGGACCTTCGGCCCAAAGGACTAAATAAAAAACTGAGTGGACCTTGGCACCTAGGAGGAGATACTGTCTGATTATGTCGGTAGAATCCTGTCCTCCCTCCCCTCTCCCCCTCCCTCCCTCCCTCCCCCCTCTCTCTCTCTCTCAACAGAGAGTCCAAAAGGAACCACTACATTGTCCAACCTAACATCACATCTAAGATTTGAGACACAGTAACAACAATGTGCATATTGAAAATTATTTTATTGGTGAAAATACATATAGTGCTAAACTCCCACTATGCTTAGAACAATGGTGAAGATTTGAAAAACAAATGAATCTTACACAGAACAGGTGCTATACACACACATAGGCTCAATTACAAAACAACTGTGAACTAAATTCTTTTCTAAACATATTCCAAGTTCTATAAACAGATCCATTCACTCAGTCCCTGAAAATACAATGGATAGTACTAACAGAATGCCTGATTACAAACAGCCTAGATCAAACCATCATCTTGTATTGTCATGTAACAACAACAATGTTTACATGATTAATTTTACCCATACAAATAATTAAGTAACAATAAAGAGAATGAATGCCTGCCCTCAAATGTATTGCTTAAAACCTAAATCGTTCAATTAAATTACTATGAAAGTTTCATAACCTTTCTCCAATAAACAAATTGGAACCAAATATACATATGCAGTTTTCCTTCTTCCTGTTTCACATTATAATTATACTGGCAACATCAATATAAAATGCAATGTCATAAATGTGATACAACTGTTTTCTTGTGTAATATACAGAGGGTCTGAGTTCATCGATATGTATCCACACAGTAATAAATACAAAACAAATTAATATGACATTGCTTACCCAAAGAGGAATATCTATGTCGATTCATTGTACATAGCAACACAAGTATGCAATTAAATGCCTACTTACTCTGAAAAAATAGTTTAAATTGGCATACACCAATATTCAACACAGCATCTATTAATACTGCTTTTCAAAAGCTGTAATAGATGACTGCACACTTAAATTTAATTAATTTACACAAATATTTATACGCCCAAATGTTCAGCTGTATTTTTCAACGTACCCCCATTATATCAAAACTCATTTAAACACATACAATGTGCTAAGGATGCAAACTTAAGTTTAAGACATGCAATGAGCAATATGACTGGTTGATGCAAGTCAACCAATTGTTTTATATCAAACATTTCCAACTGACAACTGTTACCATCTTTGAAGCAAATGATCCAAAAATGTTAATTTAAAAAAACATTGTTCTTTTTGGAGGCAACTAACAGATTAATTGTGCCAACAGCACATATTTTCTTCAACAAATAATGTCCTCTATTTAACTACATAGCATAAGCAAAATAGAATTGCCTCAAATATAAACAAATTCCGAGACTAACACATTTTACAGTGATAAGTTAGTCTGCCCCAATCCATCTTTTTACAGCAACCACCACCTGACGTTTAGTGCAAATACTGTATAATCTTACTGATGTGTTAGACAGCAAGTTACTCCGTTTTAAATGTCCTACATTACTGAGAAACTTCCTTTTTGTTTGCCTCAGTTGGGTATCTTGAGATCTGGAACATTTGACTTGCTAAAATATATTTGCATACACCCAACAGTATTGTGCGTAGAATCAAACTGAGCCATTAAGACACTGGCAAGTAAAAGTCACATTAACTGTTATATTCAGCTACAACAAAACAGGAGTGTGTTAAGTTGCAATAACTTTCCAAGAGACTTAGCACCCAATTCATAAGTTAACAGTTACAACATGAATATTGAGAACATTTTCTATGACAGTCATTTTTCATATGAAACAAATATAAACAAAAAAATGGTGACACTAGAAGTTGGATGAAATACCCTCAAGTTGGGTGCAGTACCCTGACGCCCTTGTAAATGTCTGATTTCTTACATTCTGCAGATAATTTTAAATACAGGTTTCCTTATTGATAATTGTACAGAAGTCTGGAGATTTTGAAATTATAGATAACAATTTGAAAACTGGTGTGTATTTGACCCTTGGAGTGCCAACATGCACTAAAAGAATCAACTGATATTCCAATAAACACCAAGAACTTTGTTAAACAGTAGCCCTTCTACTTCCCAGTGCTGCAACCACTCGTGTTTCAAGCATGCACAATGTCCTATTTACACAGCAAGCAAGTCAGCTATAAAAATATTGTACCTTAAGTTGCCATCAAGAAACTGGTACAAAACACCCTACTTTGCCCACACTGCATCAATATGTACAGTTAACTACAAAATCACATCAACATGCCACAGTATATAACAGGACTGGTGAATCTATGGCGACCGATTGAGTTCTCTTTCGGCAACTCCTCTGCATTACAACCACTCACGCCTTTCACGTGGCCTACGTGCAACAAGCAAGTTGAGAATATACACTGACCTTAAAAAGGTGATACAGACTAAAAGAAATGACAACTGAAACACAATGTATTCCAAATAATGTTGTAGACGAATAAACAACTTAATGTGCTTACATAACTGATTTTTTTGCATTATATTGGATTGTCGTCAAATTAGTCATTATAAACTCAATACAAATCAATGTAATGTAACACTTTAACATGACTTCATGCAACAGCAAAGGAACTGTCATAACATACAGTTCTCTTATAAGTTCAGTAAGGATCATGTATTTTTTCAGTTATCTTTCATTATAATGATTGCAATACATTTTAATACAATATAAATGTGATTTGTCGAGTTAAAAGAATAAAATATGATGGCTATAAGATAAGTGTGGTGTCATATTAGTGTCCACGGTGATGTCAGTTTAGTATTACATGACAGAGTGGCCATAGGCAGAGGACTCACTACCCGAAATACCTCCTCAACTTCCTGGAGTGCTGCACGGCGATATGTGAATTAACCACTATGTCAGAACCAGGTATTCGGAAGGTAAGAAGACACCTTATGTACATTGTAGATGTTTAGTTGTCCATTCCTCCCACCAACTGTTTACTGCACTCAGTGAACTGTCAGCAGTATACCGGTCAGTTAGTTCCCACACCATTACACAGAGGTAACACACTCAGTTGTTTGCACACAAAGCATCCTGGAACAATGGTACATTTGCATCTACTGCAAGAACATCTCTTTTGTTGGACCACAAACTGAAACACGCTTTAGTAGCTCTGTAGTTCTCCGTATCAATTATTACTGAAGAATCTACACCTCAGTTTCACACCATTCAGAAGAAATAAGAGACATTTGTGTTTTATGATGAACCAGTCTGCAGTTTGAAATCACAGTAAAAACGAAGACGTGGTGGTCCTGTAGGGTTGACTGAGCCACACTTGTGCAGCAGTGACAAATGGATGAAGACAGAGACAGAGAGCACCAGTGGCAAGTCCTGTGTTGTGTCTGTCGCCGTATTGTATTCGTCTATGGCCTACGGTATGGCTGCTTCATCTCGTACCCGTGGTTGTACGGGGGTGGGTTCACCCTGCCTCCACCCCGACTGCCACCCTGCTGGGGTGGGCGACCCTGCAACAATCAAGTCAGCTCATTCACGCACAAGAAGGTGCACATATCACTACAAAATGCACATTTGTCCTAACAAACTCTACTAAGTTACAAACAATATTGTGTGCGTGAGTGCATGTGTGCGTGTGTGCATGTGTGCGTGTGTGCATGTGTGCGTGTGTGCATGTGACACTGGCCCCATTAGTCATACGTCATTGCCCTTATATGTGGGTGTCTGGTTGTCAAGGTGATTTGCCATCTTGACAATACAAAACAAAATGCTGTACATTCTCTACCATGAGGCCCAAACAATGTTGCGGTATTTTGATGGATAATGCCACCCCTAAACCCTGACAGTAACATACAAGTTCTTCAGGTGACTGGCCAAAGATAAGCAGCTGAAAAAACTAGTGGTCTGTTTCCCTCGTTTGAACGCAACACACAATAACACACCTTGCTGTTGTTGTGTATAGTCCGCCAAGGGCCATTGCTAGGATATGAGACTGGACGTCACATAATCGCTATTCATCCCAATGAGACTGACCTGAGGATGGGATTGGTGGCAGGGGTGTCACTGTGACATGAGACTGAGGGTGGGAGTGGTGGCGGGGGTGTCACTGTGACATGACTGACCTGAGGGTGGGAGTGGTGGCAGGGGTGTCACTGTGACATGACTGACCTGAGGGTGGGAGTGGTGGCGGGGGTGTCACTGTAACATTATTTACCTGTGGGTGGGAGTGATGGTGGGGGTATCACTGTGACATGACTCACCTGAGGTTGGGAGCGGTGGCGGGGGTGTCGCAGACTCAGCTTGCGAGGGGGTGGTTTATTGGGGTTGCTGCTGGGGGTATGGACAGCACACAGCTGGATGAAGAGACCCATGAAAACAACGACACCGATGGCAATGAGCAGCACCACCCACCAATTGGCCTGCAACAAAACAAAGTGACATAGCAATGAGCAGCACCATCCATCAATTAGCCTGCAACAAAACAAAGTGACATAGCAATGAGCAGCACCATCCACCAATTGGCCTGCAACAAAACAAAGTGACATAGCAATGAGCAGCACCACCCACCAATTGGCCTGCAACAAAACAAAGTGACATAGCAATGAGCTGCACCACCCACCAATTGGCCTGCAACAAAACAAAGTGACATAGCAATGAGCAGCACCATCCACAAATTGGCCTGCAACAAAACAAAGTGACAGCAATGAGCAGCACCACCCACCAATTGGCCTGCAACAAAACAAAGTGACATAGCAATGAGCAGCACCACCCACCAATTGGCCTGCAACAAAACAAAATGACATAGCAATGAGCAGCACCATCCACCAATTGGCCTGCAACAAAACAATGTGACTTAGCAATGAGCAGCACCGTCCACCAATTGGCCTGCAACAAAACAAAGTGACAGCAATGAGCAGCACCATCCACCAATTGACCTGCAACAAAACAAAGTGACATAGCAATGAGCAGCACCATCCACCAATTGGCCTGCAACAAAACAAAGTGACATAGCAATGAACAGCACCATCCACCAATTGGCCTGCACAAGACAAAGTGACACAGCAATGAGCAGCAACACTCATCAATTGGCCTGCAACAAGACATTGTGATGAGGCAGTGAGTAGCACTACCAACCCCATTGAAAAGATCAGTTACACATCAATAAATCAAGCAAGCACACACTTCAGGAATGAATGAAGCAAATAAACAATCAATCACAGGACCCTTAGGCTTAGAACAATGAGGGGGATCATCAGCCAAACATTCAAATAACAAATCAATCTTGACGAAGATGTTTAAGTTTTAACTGCCTGTTTATTACATACAGTAAATTAATCAGGAAACAATAATGTTCATTATATACTGTTGCTGTCAGTGTCACGTTAGTCTTTTCAGGCTTTTCAATTCTTCTCACTCAACTGGCGAATTAAACATGTTCCTGGTGTAGCCAGCATGCGGCGCAGTTACAAACTGTGTTTCGCGGACACGTTGTTCTTGTGTGTCGCATTTTTAACATGACTGTCCAGGCTGTATTGACCCATCGCGCAGAACGAACGTTTCCCGTCGGGTCTCGACACACCCATTCTTTGTATTTCACGACTGCCAACCATTCATCTTTAAATTTACAGTTTCCTTTCTTGGGAGCCATCGTAATGCAAATTCAAATCGACCGATAATATTTTCAACGAACACGCTTTTGTCGCTTTCCAAAATGACAACTTAATACCCGTATGTAGCGTTACCCGTATGATCGGTACTTATGGCGCCATCTAGCGGATAATTATTTATATAATTCTTGGTCACTTGGACTTACTCCTCGTGTTTTGTCAATCGCCTTTTAGTTTTGACATTCCGACATTGAATTTGAATCGCACATTTACTTTCGCATGCATTAAATAATTTCTATTACAATGACACGGCTGAGATATAATAGCTTAATTGCACATTTAAAGCAAAAACATGCATTTTAAAGGGTTTTCAAGGGTTTATTCTGAAAACGGGTGGTAATCAAGGGTTTTTGGGTACCCTTGAACGTAATTTCTAAATTCAAAAGTTTTTACGGGTTTTTGGGGATCCATGCGAACCCTGATCAGGTCGTTTGCTTCCCAATCGCAGGCTTCATCAGATCGAGTAGGAACGTGAAAACCTATGAAGAAGGCTAGAGTGAGTGACTTACAATGATCCAATCCTTGACGTTGTCAAGAGTCTCTGGACTAAGCAGCAGTTTCTTGAGGCGAGCAAGCGGACCGTCGGAATCAATGCCCCGACACTTTTGAAAGACGTCACAGTAGCCTCGGTAGTTGTCACAAGGTGCACCTGGGACACACAGTCACACATCAGCTATGGCAGCATATGTAGGTCCTTGAATGCTACACACAATGACACCTATACATTCTATACTTAAGTGAATGTTTCACTTAGTGGCCACAAGCCTGAGGGCACCACCACTAGAAACCTTTTCCCCAGATACAACCCTAATCCACTGCTACACCATTATCCTACCACAACAACACCAACCCACTGATATAACACTAACACACCACTGCAACACCAACCCACCACTACAACACTAACCCACTGCTACAACACCAACCAACCACTACACACCCAACCACTACAACACCAACCCACCACTACAACTCCAACCCACCGCTACAACACCAACCCCCCACTACAACACTAACCCACTGCTACAACACCAACCCACTGCTACAACACTAACTCACCGCTACAACACCAACCCCCCACTACAACACCAACCCCCCACTACAACACCAACCCCCCACTACAACACCAACCCACTGCTACAACACTAACTCACCGCTACAACACTAACCCACCACTACAACACTAACCCACTGCTACAACACCAACCCACCACTACAACTCCAACCCACCGCTACAACACCAACCCCCCACTACAACACCAACCCACTGCTACAACACCAACCCACTGCTACAACACTAACTCACCGCTACAACACCAACACCCCACTACAACACCAACCCACTGCTACAACACCAACCCACCACTACAACTCCAACCCACCACTACAACTCCAACCCACCGCTACAACACCAACCCCCCACTACAACACTAACCCACTGCTACAACACCAACCCACCACTACAACACCAACCCACCACTACAACTCCAACCCACCGCTACAACACCAACACCCCACTACAACACCAACCCACTGCTACAACACTAACTCACCGCTACAACACTAACCCACCACTACAACACTAACCCAATCCTACAACACTAACCCACTGCTACTACACTAACCCACAGCTATAACACTAACAGTAACCCACTGCTACAACACTAACCCACCGCTACAGCACTAACTACTGCACTCGCGGTTCACTTATTTAATCATTCACTGAAATCTGTTCTGTAACCAGTTAGTTTGCTCCCATGCATGGTCCTAATACTGCCATACATACCGATTTACACAACTAATGCCACTACAATCCAAAGTGTTCTCCCAATCAACCAACTGCAACACCAGTTAAAGCACTGCCAACATGTACCCTGATGACCTATTCTTACACTACAAGTAGACACAGGTGAACAAAATAGTAGCATTATCAATCAGAAGAATGTCACACAATTTATAAGCTATCTATTGCTGTGCATGAGTTTTGTCAGAAGACTGTTTGTGTTCACATTAAGTCTGCCCTCCATACCTGGTTGAAGTTTAATATTATCCTTAACCAATGACACCAACAAGTCATGGAACTCTTTGTTCTCTGGATTACGTATGGCCCCTTCATCTGCTGAGCTGACACATTTCTTGGTGGTAGGATCTGCGACAAAACAACATTACAGGATGTGCAACATTAATGGTCAGCAGTACAAGAAGTATATCGTTGTCATGATTTACTGTCTTCAGAAATGAATGAAAAATACTGTTTTTATTTGCACAGAAACATTTAAAAATAACAATCTCATTCTAATGATTACAGTTATTTAAAGGAAATACTTAATATTCAGTAGCAAAACCAAGAAACCAGCCACACAAACCTATTCGTAAATGAACTTAGAACATTTTTTGCAATGATTTACTCAAACGAGCCTGCAGAATACAGTAAACTGCTGCTATAAATGGAGGAAATCATGACACCAACTGGAGTGAGGGTCACTCACTGGTGCAGGCAACATAGCACATGTTAGCTCTGTCCACTGCCTTCCCTTCTGTCTCCGTGATGTAACACTGTTCCCAACCATTCGGACCAATCTTTTTGCAGATGGACCCAGAACAAACCTACAGACACAGTCAAAGTGTGACAATTGAGCCAGAACAAACCTACAGACACAGTCAAAGTGTGACAATTGAGCCAGAACAAACCTACAGACATAGTCAAAGTGTGACAATTGAGCCGGAACTGACCTACAAACACAGTAAAAGTGTGACGATTTAGCCAGAACAAACCAACAGTTTTAATTTTGTTAAAATCATTGCACAGACTACTTAATTAATGTCAATTTCCAGTTGAAATTTTGCAAACAAGGGTAAACATAGCTCTGCCTCTCTATGCTACTACATAACTCTAGTCACACTTTTACAACTTACCCAATCTAATGATCAAAGTCAACTTTTCAATGACTTAAATAAAAGAATGCATTATTTTATTAAACTTGCTATAGTTGGATGACACCCTCAAGACAGACTGGTGTACTGACGGGTGACACCCACAAGACAGATAGGTATACTGACAGATGACATCCACAAGACAGACAGGTGTACTGACAGATGACATCCACAAGACAGACAGGTGTACTGACAGATGACACCCACAAGGCAGACAGGTGTACTGACAGATGACATCCACAAGGCAGACAGGTGTACTGACAGATGTCATCCACAAGACAGACAGGTGTACTGACAGATGACACCCACAAGGCAAACAGGTGTACTGACAGATGACATCCACAAGGCAGACAGGTGTACTGACAGATGTCATCTGCAAGACAAGACAGGTGTACTGACATATGACACCCACAAGACAGACAGTGTAGTGAGAGTACTCACCCCATTCAGACAGATCTGCGTATCCTCGTGGCAAGGAGTCTTGTCGGCCTTTGGTTGTGCTGCTGGACACAGTGCACTGGTGCCAGTGACAAGTGTTAAGGACAAAAATGTGACACCAACTGTACATGACATTTGGGTAATGTCACATCTTCACCACTTTCAAATCTCATCTTATATACTGGCACATCCTGTTACATACAGTGATTGTAGGAATTGGTTTAAATGTAATGGCATGTCCAACTGAACCTTGCTTTAGTCACTTCAGTAATACAGCTATCTCATAATAACAGTCACCCTAGGATAGTCTCATATTTCCATAATCATAAATATAGGAAATAAATCGCACCAGTATGATCACCCTGCTATTCATATCACCATGATCCAGTCCAGAAGATAACCTTAATAATGAAATCACTATAATTATGTTAGGGTAAAATTTAATAATTATGTTTAGATATGTAAAATTGTTTACGCAGATCACTGAACAACAGTCAAGTTAATCAGTTAGATAATTAACTACCTACATGCATTATAGGTAAGCCCATTTTATGAGGAATCCTGTGTGTTGGATAATCCTCTTATGACCAGATTAATGCAAATATGTGCATGCTAACTTTCAATCTGAAATAATCATTCAGCTTTGAATCTAACAAGACATCAGCAGAGAGTAAATTACAATAAACTGTGGATCCGACAGACTAGGCTCAAGTATGGATTTGGAGATGGCTGTCAGACACTCATAAAAATGAAGGTGTATGCTTAAACAAGCCATATATGCTAAAAATGGGCCAAGTGGCCCTGAAGTCCTTTGGACTAATATGTCTATATGTGACCCCGGCTGACCAAATGAGTGATAAGTCGGAAAAATTGTAACATTGTTTTCTTACATCCTTATAAAGATTTGGTAGGGTGCTTTACACGGTTTAAAAAAATATGACTGCTACAAAAATTGGCAAAGTTATGGAGCATTGAACATGGTAGGGATCAAAAAGTGAAAATGAAGAAAACGGCTGTTGAAGTTTTACATTATATATGCAAATGGATTGCATGAAAATATTACATGCACAACATTCAAATGTGGCACACAGTATGTAATATGTATGTTATGTTGCAATGATACACTGGAAGTACAAATCTGCTGCTACAAAGACTTATCAAGTTATGCCAGATTATGTCTTCATGTGTAAAACTAAGAGGACAGATTATTTGAGACCAAAAGGTAGACTCACTGTTTGACAGTTTAAAACCTACAGGCAAATGTCCAGTTTAACAGGGGTCTAGTGGCTTAATGCTGTCTGTTGACACAAGCTACTGCCAGTGACCAATTACACATTATTCACAGTTTCCATCAAACAATAGCAGGCAGAGAATCTTAGCTCCACAGCTGGGTGTAATACACAACCAGAGCCACCACTGATTCATGGTCAAGTAGATTAGCTCAATGCACCAACTAAGACAATACACAACACTGTGAGTGACAGTGTCCAGAGTGAGGCCTAAGCAGTGTCCTCATTGCTGAATAGATCAATTAAACCTGCCAAGTGGGTGACATTCTGCACAAGTGTTCATTAATCCTTAGTGATTGTTCAGAACCACATACCTAAACAAAGCGAATGTAATAGGTGAAGAACAGGCAGTGTTCAAATAGGGGTATTGGTTGAATTGTATTTGTCTCGAAGCAAAAGGCTTTATTGTGCCTTCATCGTTTCTAAGAAAGCATTTGATTTAGTAGACCAGTCCTCCCAGTGGTCTAAGATAATTTCATGCGGTATTAATGGTATTGTGTTGAAAGTTGTATACAACATATACAAAAATGCTAAATCATGTATAAATCAGGGCCAGGCTGTGTCAGCCTTCTTCTCATGTGATGTATAGATATGGCAAGGAGAAAACTTGTGTCCTTTGTTATTTGCTATTTACCTGAATCATTTTGAACACTGTTAGTTACAATTATAACGGACTTGACATGGCAGCTGGTGAAATTTACAACAACCTTAGGGATGATGATGTAGAAAATGTATGTTCTACTATATGCTGATGACACTATAATGATTCAATCAAATACAGATTTCTTGCTTGTGTATAACGGAACTATGTCAACTCTTCTAATGGTTGACATTTAGTTCTTTCAGGTGTCAACTATATTGTGAATCTGTAATTATTAGTCTATATTGATACAATTGATTTACACAGTACCATGTCTACACAAGGCATGGCAAGCGTAAACAGAACAGCAGAATGCATTTGATATAAATAAAGTGTAGGATATTTCACTGTATAGTTGTCCAGAATATTAATTATATGTTTGTCACCTACAGGTGACAGAATATTAAGTTTTTATGTTTGTCACCTACAGGTTTCTACAGACAATACATCTTTAACGAAGAGACCCCACAGTCACACCATTTTATAATAATTAAATGAACATCAAAATAAACACAACTTGCAATCATACTAAATCAATAGTTTTTAAGATAAAAAGTGTTAGGCAACTGTTCAGTCTAACAGGGGTCAAGTGGGTCTACTCTGCCTGGGCACTGTGATCAATTAAAGATTAGTAAAAGTCTCAATGGAACAGTAGCACTAGGCTGCAGAGATTAGTCATGGTGTTGACTTTGTGGCACATTAAACAAAATCTACTGTTGGGGTGTCTACTCTGCCTGGGCGCTGTGACCAATTAAACATTAGTCAAGGGCCCGAGGTTATAAAGCCGTACTCGGTGCTCAGAATTTCATGCTCAAGCCTCGCTTTCACACCATGCTCATACTCATGGAGGTTATAACACTTTCTGAGCACGTAATCGTACTCAGACTTGAGCATGAAACGTCTACATTCAGTATGCTACGGACCTTGCTCAACGCTGTACTCAAACAAACAAAGATGGCAGCTCACGTAGAAATTAGTCGAATTCGTTGTTCAAGTTCGATGTTTTCGAGAAGAAACGCAGCTCGATACCAGCGTCCAAGTCGCTTCCGAGATGTAATCAATCCATTTCAAGAAGTGGAGCAATACGAAATCAGCGAAAGATTCCGTGTTGTGCCTCAAACTGCACTATTTACTGAACATTTGCCAAATCTAGCGGGAGACACTACGACACAATGTTACAATGTTTATGTTTTGGTGGCACCTTTTCAACGACGGGGACCATTCGTTTACCGCTACTGCTTGGCGATACAATTTCATGATCAACTGCCGAGCAGTTCATACGAAACACTTCTCCAAAACAGTGTTGTTTACCTGGACGATTAATGAAATACCACGCCAGACATTAAGCCATATTAATACAACATACATGTGTATACCTTAAAAATAAAATAAATAACTAATAAAATTACGAGGTCACAAAGTTTACCCCTCAACACAACCACGTTTTGTTATTGCCTGAAACTGTTATTAATATATCATTATTTTGTAGTGCTGTTTTTTCAATTGGGAATAATGAAGGAGTATTAAGTAGTATAAAACATGTATTATTTATATTGTTTCATCGTTTTTTTAATATTAATAGCATATTAATAATGAAGCCTGTGCAACGTTGATATAATTGGTAGCCATGTCCAAGGCTTTGTGGATGACATGACATTACAAATTTGTAATGCCTATGATTTTGCAATCCAAGGGCAGGAATAAGACTTCAACACAGAGGTAGACAATACGCAACATATGCAGACATCCTCAACAAGTTGATAACTTAAATGTATATGTGATTATACTGTCATTGGTGTGGTCACTCAGTCACTACTTTTGCCAAAGTGTACATTTAGAAAATGAATAAGATCATATTTACAAGGTTACCAAAATTTAACTAGTTGGATGAACTAACAAACAATACATCGTTTATATCTTTCTAATAAAATGGTTTTATCCTGTAATAAAACAATGTTTTCCAAACAAAAATTATACAAACTATACCAATTATACTGAAGCAATGAAGCCATAGTTTTTGAGTATCGAATATAAGATGTACTAAAAATGTAGACATATAGTGTCTATGGGGAATGCTGCACAGCTGACGGAAGACCATAACATAACTGTGTGTTTGCCTTATTAGTTCAAACCCAGCATGGTGGTGAAGACAGTGACTAATTTAGTGCAGTTTAACAAAGTAGTATTTCAAAAATGCAACAAGCAAATGTGAAGCAAACTATGTAAAACAACTTAGAATGTGGTTATTATACAAGTATGTTATGTGTATATATTATCCTTTTAAGCGTGTAATTGTACATAAAAATATCATAATATTATATGCACATATCTGTATAAAAACAAGTTATGTATAACATGGATTTGGGTCAATTGTATATAAATAACTATTTTGAACTTTGCAAATAATATTTTTTGTTTAATGAAACAGTTATGAAATTATTGCCACAGAATTAAACGAATTTGGGACACGCAACGATATGATTGGAGGTGGGGTAAGCTGAATTTCAGATCAGAGTATGTATGTTCCGAATCCTCCGGCACAGTTGATAAATAATGGCCGCTCCCATACAACTACTTTGTCAGTTCATTTGTTAATTTCACAAGTACGAATGCCAACTCAATTTGATGTGTGTAAGATATTTATTTATTATAAACACAGTAACATCGACGCCGTCGAGCCTGAATTCATCGTACCTACTTACTGTTACAATGATACAAAATATCATAAATAATACAGCGTGACTGACCAGTGGCAGGTCATGTTACTACTCTTTTACGCTATTTTATCTTTTGAATTGTCTTGTGCTATGGCTGTTCCATCGTGCATGGCGAAGTACTTTCCTCGCAGTGTTATTAAGTCGATATTCCTCTGCGAATTTTCACCATAAAATAAACACATTCACAATGGCGTAGGTCTTCGCCCATCACCGTTTTATAGTCGGAAGTTGATATTGTTTATAAATAGGTGTAGGTTTGTTATCTTCTTGAACAAGAGAGCTCCGAAAGAGCTCGATGTTTTGCTCTCGTACTCAAGACGGCGTACTCAGTTGAGCACGTACTCAAGAAGTTTTATAACCACCGTGAGCATGGATTCTCCGGTGAGCATGAGATCTCGAGTCTGAGCATGGAGTTGAGTATGAGCACCGAGTACGCTTTATAACCTCGGGCCAAGGTCTCAATGGAACAGTAGCACTAGGCTGCAGAGATTAGTCATGGTGTTTACTTTGTGGCACATTAAACAAAATCTACTGTTGGGGGTGGTTTCAAGGGCCCTTCTCAAAACCACATCACCAGATAATGTAAAACTTTTGCACTTTGGGGGCCCCTTAGGTGCCCTTAGAATGATTCAATCAAATACAGATTTCTTGTATATAGTGGCAGCACCCTAAGATACATCTATGCAAAATTAGAAAAAAAATTACTGAACAGTTTTTGAAAAATAGGCCAAATGTTACATTTTTACCAGTTTTGGGGTCCTTGGAGGCCCTAGGGAGCCCTTAAAATGATTCAATCAAATACAGATTTCTTGTGCCTAGTGGCAGCACCTAAGATGTCTATGCAAAATTAGAGAAAAAGTTGCTGAACGGTTTCTGAGATATGGCAGCTAACGGCGGACGCAGAGTGATGGCAATAGTCCCTTGGACCTTCGGCCAAAGGACTAAAAATGGACCAAGAGGCCCTGAAGTCCTTTGGACAAGTATGTCTATATGTGACCCCGGCTGACCAAATGAGAGATAAGTCGGAAAAATGTTAACATTATTTTCTTTCATCCTAGTAAAGGTTGGGTAAGGTGCTTTACACGGTTTCAAAAATTATGACTGCTGCAAAAATTGGCGAAGTTATGGAGCATTGAACATGGTAGGGTTCAAAAAATGAAAATGAAGAAAACGGCTGTTGAAGTTTTACATTACATATGCAAATGGATTGCGTGGAAATATTACATGCATGACATTCAAGTGTGACACACAGTATGTATGTTATGTTGCAATGATACACTAGAAGTATTAATGTGCTGCTACAAAAACTTGTCAAGTTATGCCAAAGTATGTCTTTATGTGTAAAACTAAGAGGACAGATTATTTGAGAACAAAAGGTAGCATCAGACACTGGGACAGTGTGACTGCTGCATGGTTAAATGGATGCAATGGTGCTTTGAAGTTAGTTCTTCTGCCAACTATCCTTTTCACACAAGCATATAGGTTTAGTAAAGGTAAAAGGTAAGTTCTTATACAGCGCAGTATCCAGTCCTCAGGACTGCTCAAAGCGCTTTACACTTTACTCCCTGGCAGACCTGTTCAACTGAACACCATCTCGACTTCTCTGGGAAGCATCCAGCCACGCTGCAATTAATGCACGAAGACTATTCGTACACAAATATCCACCACTGTCTATAGCCAGGTACTCATTCATACAGCTGAGTGAACTGGAGCAACGTATAGTGGACGAACTTGCCCAAGGTTCGACACCGCCGCACAGGATTCGAACCCGGGTTCTTTCGGTTGAGAGAACCCGGGTTCTTCACCACGGCGCTACAAGTGGCTGCCAGCACACTACTGAGCCTAAACTACCATGCAGGTGTGAAAAACGTCCTGATGTATTTGAACTTGAGCCGCTAATTAACTGTCCAACAAGCAGTAGCAGAGCAGTTTTATAATAATAATCCACAAGTTAAGTGGCAGTGATCTTCCTTTTATCATTGATGTGATGTTTCTTGTGAGCAGAGCGGACAAATGGTTATCATACGTAGACAGGTACAGAAAGAAACTGACATTTTCTATAAAAAGAACACGTTTGCCTATCAGTAGCATATATTTCCTATTGTTGCCGTTTCTGTCAGGCAGAAACAGTTTCTGCCCGGCAGAAATCAAACACTCTGTAGGTAATAATTAATCAAATGTTTTTGGTGAATCATAGTTACAGATCATTAAGGGTTATGATGGAAGTAAAATGTTGACATGTTTAATGTTCACTTATTGCACCATGTCTTGCATTTAGAGGAATAATTATAATAGAAAATAAAATGTTGTAGCACATATATTTTAAATACATGCATTGATGAGAAACCAGGAATTACTTTTCTGTGGCCTAAGAATAACTAATTTCATAAACTTCCTGCTTATATAAAACAACTGCATAAAAATAGATACCCATGCAAGACACAGACTCCGCATGTGACAGATGTTTTGGGAAGGGGAATAGCTACCCCAGTTCAGTTTCTGGCACAATACACAAAATATACTGTTAGGGGATAGTCTCAAGGGCCCTTCTCAAAACCACATCACCAGATAATGTAAAAAGTTTGCATTTTGGGGGATGTGTCAGCCTTCTTCTCATGTGATTTAGAGTTACCACAAGGAGAAAACTGGTCTCCTTTGTTATTTGCTATTTACCTGATTGATTTTGAACACTGTTATTCATAATTATAAGGGACTTGACATAGCAGCTGGTGAAATTTACAACAACCTTAGTGATGATGATGTAGACATTTTCTTGAAAATGTATGTTCTACTATATGCTGATGATACTAGAATGACTCAATCAAATACAGATTTCTTGTGTAGCGGAACACTTCTAATGGCTGACATTTGGTTGTTTCAGGATGACCCCTTAAAATGTACGCCCAACTGTCCAGGGGTCTAGTGGGTGCTGTCTGTTGACACAAGTCTCTGAAAGTGACTAATTACAGATTAGTCACAGTTTCCATCAGGCAGGACCCGCCTTCCACAGTGAGGTGTGACAGATGTTGTAGGAAAAGGGATTAGCCAGATAGAGCTGCTCCTGCAGTAGACAATTTAGTTAGCAAATTTAGCATTTTAAGGGACCTTTGGTGCCCTTAGAATGATTCAAACAAATACAGATTTCTTGTGTATAGTGGCACTACCACATGAAATGTCTATGAAAAATTTGAGAAAAAGTTACTGAAGAGTTTTTAAAAAAATAGGCAAAATGTGGAAATTTACCAGTTTTGGGGTCCTTTTTGGGGGGTCATTAGGTGCCCTTAGAATGATTCAATCAAATACACATTTCTTGTGTACAGTGACACTACCACATGAAATGTATACGCAAAATTAGAGAAAAAGTTGCTGAACAGTTTTTGAAAAAATAGGCAAAATGTTATTTGTTTACCAGTTTTGGGGTCCTTGGAGGCCCTAGGGAGCCCTTAGAATGATTCAATCAAATACAGATTGCTCGTGCATAGTGGCAGTGCTCTAAGATATGTCTATGCAAAATTAGAGAAAAAGTTGCTGAACGGTTTCTGAGATACAGCAGCTAATGGCAGACGCAGAGTGATGGCAATAGTCCGTTGGACCTTCGGCCCAAAGGACTAAAAAGAATGAATTGGGAGTACGAAACCTTTCAAAAACATATATCATTAGAAAAGGATATTTGCAAGAGACGCGGAGACTGCAGTCGTTTTGATCAGCACAAGTGACGTTCTCGTTAGCAGTAATCATACTACAGGTAGTTCCATTACAGCACGGACCTTTTGTAGCGCTAGGCAAGAGAAAACAACAGTTGTCATAAAATACAAAACAGAGCATCAGTGAAAATACAGTATTGTACAGGTCTTATTTGCAAGCTTTATTTCACGTAAAACAGTATTTTGCAAATTGTCTCAGTAACAGCACTATCTTACAAACCCTTATGTTTATAATAAAAGTACACAGTTGGACAGAAAACGATGTTTATGGAAATAATACAAATATTCCAATATGTCATCACAGTTCACACATAATGAATTTATGCATAGATGGAGTGGCGCAGTGGCCGAGTGGTTAGAGTGCCAGACTGTCGACCAGAGGGACCGAAGTTCGAATCCCAGCACTGGACTGGCCGTGGTTCGGTACTGGTTTGGCTGCCGTGTCGAAACTTGGGCAATTTTGTTCACCCTACGTCATCCCCCCTTCCAATCCACACCGGCCAGCATGAAAGGGTAGGCTAACATCAGCAGCATGCAAAGTACAATGAAGCCAAGGCCCCCAGTCCCCAGCAGCATCGAAAGAGTCTAACCAAGGAGGCGGTTCGGGTCAACTAGGGCTATGTGCAGGGAGTGCTAAGGATCTCTGGGTCAAGAAGAGCTGCCGAGAGAAGGTAAGTAGACTGAACATAGCAACATATAATGTAAAAACAATACTAAGAGATGAACAGATACAAGACAGAGGATAGCGCAAGACAGGCAGATTTCAAAACGACATGCTGAGGCTTTCGCTTAACCATGGGACACTATGGCTGCACAATGATGACGATGATGATTTCATTAAAGTAAAATACAATCCTTGTGATGAAAATAATACTTAGACGTTACAAAGGCATTTGTAAATGTAAATAAACACACCTGCAGGATGAATCATTTTTCAGCTTGCAGCCATAATTTGGAGTATTGCGAGGGAAACAGCACTTGAGTTCATCAAACCCACAGTCAGCGTCATTGTAGCCGCAGTCGCAGTCTTCTCCTGCCTCCACGATCTTGTTGCCACAGAATGGGTCGTTGGTCTGACGGAAACACTGCCGCTTGCCCTGCTTCTCATTCACCACCGCATCTATCACCAGGGTCATGTTCTTGATGCTGCATGGAGAGAAATTGTCGTTGTTGTCCTTGTCTCCACTCGTCGCACTCGCGTACATGATGTAGTTACCCTTCGGGTCCCGAGGCGTGTTGGAGTAGGGCGTGCACTCAACCCCACTGTCATGCTGTAAAGGGCAAGAAGTTAGGACCACACTATGTTGCACATATACATGTATAGCAGTGCACGCACACATGCACACACTTACTGGCAGTCATGCACGCATGCAAGCAGGTATACACACCAAATAATGTCACAATATTAGCTGCACTGACACTTATTCTTCTTACAATTTTAGTTTTCCGTGTTTCTAGCATTACTGCGTGACTACCAGGATAGACAAACAATCTGAAGTTAAAAATAGCTAACAGATGTTTTCCTGTTTGGCCTATGTCAGTGCGATGTAATGAACGTTGCGTACTGGTGAGCCAAAGTTGTGTCCGACTTCGTGTGCGAATGTGAGTGTTGAGATGCGGGGAGGCACGCGCTGGCCATAGTTGAGCAGGGTGATGATGCCAGTGTTGAGACTCTTGTACACCTTCGAGCCACTCTCTTCATAAGACTTGTACTTGTCACAGATGCCACCGGACGCTCCTGCAAGCACACCATCACAGTTAACATCAGATGCCACCGGACGCTCCTGCAAGCACACCATCACAGTTAACATCAGATGCCACCGGACGCTCCTGCAAGCACACCATCACAGTTAACATCAGATGCCACCGGACGCTCCTGCAAGCACACCATCACAGTTAACATCAGATGCCACCGGACGCTCCTGCAAGCACACCATCACAGTTAACATCAGATGCCACCGGACGCTCCTGCAAGCACACCATCACAGTTAACATCAGATGCCACCGGACGCTCCTGCAAGCACACCATCACAGTTAACATCAGATGCCACCGGACGCTCCTGCAAGCACACCATCACAGTTAACATCAGATGCCACCGGACGCTCCTGCAAGCACACCATCACAGTTAACATCAGATGCCACCGGACGCTCCTGCAAGCACACCATCACAGTTAACATCAGATGCCACCGGACGCTCCTGCAAGCGCACCATCACAGTTAACATCAGATGCCACCGGACGCTCCTGCAAGCACACCATCACAGTTAACATCAGATGCCACCGGACGCTCCTGCAAGCACACCATCACAGTTAACATCAGATGCCACCGGACGCTCCTGCAAGCACACCATCACAGTTAACATCAGATGCCACCGGACGCTCCTGCAAGCGCACCATCACAGTTAACATCAGATGCACACAAACATATAATAATAGTTACAATTAAGTCTTATATAGCACTGTATTCAGTCTTTAGTTCTGTTCAAAGTGCTTTACAATTTCACAATTGTATGTCCCTTATTTAAGTAATGAAAGCAATTTTTAAAAAGATGAGTCTGCAGCACTGTCTTAAACGATGCTGGAGTAAATAAAGTCTAAAAACCGATAAGTAGTATATTCACTAATGGAGCCATTCTATCCTCATTGGGACACTTATGGAGATCATGTGACCAGCCTGTAGATTACGCAACTACCAGGTAGTGATTCATAGCACACAAAACTTACAGCTAAAACTGCCTAATAACATGTTCTGGCAGCAGATTGGTTTCTGACTGAATGACAGAGATTCTTAGCATACCAACAAATAGAATCACATCCTTACACGCCTCCATAAAACAGCAACTTATCACAAGTTTTGGAAAAGGACTGCACCAGCATATTTATTACACAAAAAAACTTCAACAGAATTCATATAGCAGTTTAATTTGAAATGCTTTAGGCTGGTGGTATGAAAATGTTTTGTACAAACAACTGTTTATTTTAAATACACAAAAGTAACATGTAGTATAATCATCTATAAATGAATATTTTTCCTGTTTATCAGGTCTAGATTACAGTGTATTTAGGTTGGGTGATCACTTAAGATTAGATATGACTTAGAGGCTGAACCGAGGATGATCACTTAGAGACATTGATGAGGCACTAAATAGAGACCTAGATAGTGAACCTACCCGTATGTGAGCCGACCCAGGCAAGACCGAGGATGATCACTTACAGATATTGATGAGGCACTACTAAACAGAGAGACCTACAGGGTGAACCTACCCGTAGGTGATCCGACCCAGGCGAGACCGAGGGTGCCACCGGTGAAGTCTCTGTAGGTGAAGATGAAGGAGAGGCAGAAGTCGGAGTGGTCTGTGAGGGAGTGCAGGTTCAGGAAGTTGCTCACGTCAATGTGAGGTTCACAGAAGCGTGGCTGGTTAGCACCGGTACACACCTTTTCTGTGTTGTTCACCTGGGAGACAGACAAAGCCAGCTTCAGATTCTAACTATTGTACAACATAAGTATCTAGCCAGCGAATCACAAAAATATTACACTGATTGTATCAGGCTTCAGGAAGACACTTAATGAAGTAAAGGTAGCGTTAATGTGACTTGATTTACAGGATGCTGTAAATCGATTCAAAGTATCCATGTGCATGCACGCACGCATTACAAACTTACCTGCATGCGGTGGACGACAAAGCTGACTGGTTTATAGGACATGCCTTTCTCTTTATATTCAAACATCGTGCCTTCATAGATAGCCTTGATGCCACTGACATGTGATGAGAGTAGCGATGTGATCTCCTCATTCGCCCGAGCCTCACTCTGGAACCCAGCAAGGACACAGCACATCAGAGTATTGCAACAGACACAACATAGTATCAATTCTTTTTGATGAATTGTGAACAATAAGCAATATTGACAGTTTAAGGCTGTCATACAGCAGGGTTCAGTGTAAGTGTTCTAACATGGTGATGAGACTTGCAAATACACAAAAAAATGGCCATAAAGTAAAACTAAAGGTATGTTCATAATGGCCATGATGTGTCTGCATTATCATTTAATGGCATATTTTATAGAATATTATTTGAGAGGAAACAGTTGAGAACTGGGTATGATAGAAAGGGGAGGAAAACGAAGTAACTGTTTTAAATGTTTGTGAATATTTCAAACTAATATAATAGCCATTATGAGTTCAGAGAAACATACATTGTCCTGAAATTAGCATAGCATGATTGCTACCCTAGTAAGTTTAACTAACTGAAAGAAAGCCATACTATTTGTACGAAACTCTATATGTATTTCATGACAAATTAGTACCAGAATGTTATAGTTAAAAACATTGGAACTGTGTATGTCATTAATAATGTATAATATCCAAGTATGGCAGACTTTCATTTACTGAACAACTGATAGTCATTTGTAAGTTGTAAGTAAATTATTGAGGGAGTTGTGTTTCTTTCTACAAGTCAACACATTTATTCCCCTCCAATATGTCTGTAACAGGGCTAAAAATGGTGTTTGTGTACTGCAAGCATAGGCCGGTGTCGTGAGACGTTATAAGTAGAGTCTACGTACATAGCCGAGACCACCTGGTGAGGCTTTGGTCATGTAGCTCCACAACTCCGGGTCTGACTGCAGGAACATGTGACAGGTGAGCTTGGGCGGTGTCGTGGCCCGTTTGTCTCGGTTCATGGCTGCCGTGTAGATGTTGGCCCGCTCCTGCCACCGTGACTGCGCACTCTGGTCCTCGGCCCGCTTCTCTACATGCTGCAAACACAACCACAGCTACACCTGTCTGCTTCAAATACAACAACAGCTACACCTGTCTGCTTCAAACACAACCACAGCTGCACCTGACTGCTTCAAACACAACCACAGCTATATCTGTCTGCTGCAAACATAATCACAGCGACACCTGTCTGCTACAAACACAACCACAGTTACACCTGTCTGCTGCAAAAACAGCCACAGCTACACCTGTCTGCTGCAAACACAACCATAGCTACACATGTCTGCTGCAAAAACAACCACAGCTACACCTGTCTGCTTCAAACACAACCATAGCTAGACCTGTCTGCTTCAAACACAACTACAACTACACCTGTCTGTTTCAAACACAGCCACAGCTACACTTGTCTGCTTCAAAAGCAACCACAGCTACACCTGTCTGCTTCAAACACTACCGCAGCTACACCTGTCTGCTGCAAACACAACTGCAGCTACACCTGTCTGCTTCAAACATAACCACAGCTACAGTTGTCTTGTGCAAACACAACCGCAGTTACACCTGTCTGCATCAAACACATCCACAGCTACACCTGTCTGCATCAAACACATCTACAGCTACACCTGTCTGCTTCAAACACAACCACAGCTACACCTGTCTGTTTCAAACACAACCATAGCTACACCTGCCTGCTTCAAACACAACCACAGCTACACCTGTCTTCTTCAAACACAACCACAGCTACACCTATCTGCTTCTAACACAACCACAGCTAGTCATCTACACCTGTCTTCTTCAAACACAACCACAGTTACACCTGTCTGCTTCAAACACAACCACAGCTACATCTGTCTGCTTCAAACACAACCACAGCTACACCTGTCTGTTTCAAACACAGCCACAGCTGTCTGCTTCAAACACACCCACAGCTACATCTGTCTGCTTCAAACACAACCACAGCTAGTCATCTACACCTGTCTTCTTCAAACACAACCACAGCTACACCTGTCTGCTTCTAACACAACCACAGTCATACAGTCATACGTACCTCCTTCAAACGCAACCATACACAACCACAGTAATAATTTCTTAAAGTTGTACATACAAAGAAAGAAAGTCACTTACTTCTTCAACAGTGGCACTGTTTTGCACTGATTCCATCCACTTTCTGATCTTGGAGTCTGTGGATCCACAAGTACCTCGCTGTGTGTCCCTCTTGTGTCTGCAACAGCAACACACAGTAGTAGAATCAGAAACCAGTATTACCTCCTCCACATGAAGCCAGTGACAAGACCCATAAACAAATGTTCACCTTCTGCACATGAACCAGAGATAAGACCAGAAACAAGTGTTACCTTCTCCACACGAAACCAGGGACAAGACCCAGAAACAAATGTTCACCTTCTCCACATGAACCAGTGATAAGACCCATACACAAATGTTCACCTTCTCCACATGAACCAGATATAAGACCAGAAACAAGTGTTACTTTCTCCACATGAAACCAGGGACTGACCCAGAAACAAGTGTTCACCTTCTCCACATGAAACCAGTAACAAGACCCATAAACAAATGTTTATCTTCTCCACATGAAACCAGGGACAAGACCAGAAACAAGTGTCCATCTTCTCCACATGAAACTAAGGACAAGACCAGAAACAAGTGTCCATCTTCTCCACATGAAACCACTGACTAAACCTAGAAACAAGTGTTTATCTTCTCCACGTGAAACCACTGACAAGACCCAGAAACAAGTGTTCATCTTCTCCACATAAACCAGAGACAAGACACAGAAACTTCTCTACATGAAACCTGTAGTGAATATGTGACCCATTTCTGCACCACTTGTGATCACACAGGTTATTGTAATGTTCTAGTGTGCAACACTGGTGTTTGTCTGGTACTGGCTTTCTATCTATAAGCAGTTTGATCTGAATCAAAGGATGATGCCTTCATTTCCATGTTCATTAGCCCAAATGCCTTGGCATTGTTTACGTACAATCTTGCTATCCCAAGTTGAGTGTAGCTTAATTCACATCAATTCAACCAGGACAGAACATCAAACAGCACAATTGTGCACTAGTAGGCTTATGATTGACAGGTTGAGTGATTCCTAAAACTGGCTACAGAGGGTTAAGAAACGTAAACAGGATTACACAAGATGTACAATGGATTACAACACTAAACAGCTTATACATTTGGCTGAAGCTGGGAAGGTGTGACCATTATTCTCAGAACTGTTCCAGGCAGCACAGATTAAACCATGAGACACTTGAAAGCAAGCCTAGGTCTCAATATGAAGCACTTGGTCTTTGAAATTGAGAGATGAGACAGTGTTGCACATCACAGTCATCCTGCAGGCATGGCAAATAAGGGAATACTACTACTGCTAGATTGAAAGTTTGGTTAATAAGTACACAATGACACCAAGTTGTATAAAAGACAGATAAGTTTGGAAGCAACCGGTAAGCTGTCAACTATTTCTGAATTGATATAAGACAAGTTTGAGAATTACGTAAATCTTGTAATGAGTTAAGATAAGAAAGTGAAGAAGACAATGAAGCAAGAGGAAGTTGAGATTACCTCAGATTCATGTGGTTGGAAGGGGGGGTTGTTAGACATCCAAAAGACACAGACCTGCTTGGTGTAGGCCATCAGTAAGGTGTGTAAATGTTAGCAAGTAGGAAAGAAAATATTTCTGCAGAGGTAAGACTGGCTGGGATGACCTACATGTTGACTACACACTGAGATCACCCAGTGAACACTGCAGAAGTGAGATTCTCTATGGCATGAGCAGTGCGGCACACTTTCTGGCCCTGCATGTGCAGACAGTGGAATGAAACTCCCGTCTTTTATAACAATAACAAATATGTACAGTATCTTAGGTATTCCCTAGGCTCACAACCTGTGAAACCTTGAACAATCACCCACTGTATTATACCACACAAAAATGGGCCAAGTGGCCCTGAAGTCCTTTGGACTAATACATCTATATGTGACCCCGGCTGACCAAATGAGTGATAAGTCGGAAAAATTGTAACATTGTTTTCTTACATCCTTGTAAAGGTTTGGTAGGGTGCTTTACACGGTTTCAAAAATTATGACTGCTACAAAAATTGGCGAAGTTATGGAGCATTGAACATGGTAGGGGTCAAAAAGTGAAAATGAAGAAAACGGCTGTTGAAATTATATTTGCAAATGGATTGCATGGAAATATTACATGCACAACATTCAAATGTGGCACACAGTATGTAATATGTATGTTATGTTGCAATGATACACTGGAAGTACAAATGTGCTGCTACAAAGACTTATCAAGTTATGCCAGATTATGTCTTTATGTGTAAAACTAAGAGGACAGATTATTTGAGAGCAAAAGGTAGACTCACTGTTTGACACAGTTTAAAACCTACAGGCAACTGTCCAGTTTAAAAGGGGTCTAGTGGCTTAATGCTGTCTGTTGACACAAGCTTCTGCCAGTGACCAATTACAGATTAGTCACAGTTTCCATCAAACAGTAGCAGGCAGAGAATCTTAGCTTCACAGCTGGGTGTAATACACAACAAGTTATAAATATAGCTACTCTGAGGTAGACAATTAATTTTAGTTAGCAAATTTAGCATTTTAGGAGACCTTTGGTGCCCTTAGAATGAATCAATCAAGTACAGATTTATTGTGTATAGTGGCACTACCACATGAAATGTCTATGAAAAATTAAAGAAAAAGTTACTGAAAAGTTTTAGAAAAAAAAAAATGGGTCAGCTGGATGGTGATAGACCGTTTGAAACTGAAGCCTTTGTAAAACTTTTGTCTCGACTTCACCGAAGGCGGTGTCCTGCTGTCAGAACTTCGAAGGTGTTACTCACCTAACTTACAAATATATAGGGAGCTAATGGAGAGGCCCATCATAATCCATAGCACTACAACATGAAGTATCTGAAAGTCACACTTCATATACTGAGTGACACATCTCGTACTGTCTCTCTGCACTGTCGCAATGTCCAATAGTTTCCTATCACAACCCTCGTGTACAATATACCAAAGCTATATATCCAATACCACAACATATGTATTATCATTGGATAGGTAATTGAATAATCTTTCAGATGAATGCAACTTGTAGCAGCAGAAAATGAAGCATACAAAAGTTACACCGCAAACGATGACATGCATTCTCAAAATGTGATTCAATCAAAAATTAGTGCTGTATAATAGTAGTTTGTCAAAATGTAAACAAACTCAAAGACAGTTGCAGCTTACTGTCCACCAAGCAGTAGCAGAGCAGTTTTATAATAATAATAATAATAATCCACAAGTTAAGTGGCAGTGATCTTCCTTTTATCATTCATGTGATGTTTATTGCGAGCAGGGCGGACAAATGGTTATCATACGTAGACAGGTACAAAAAGAAACTGAAATTTTCTATAAAAAGAACCACATACCTAAACAAAGCGAATGTAATAGGTGAAGAACAGGCAGTGTTCAGATAGGGGTATTGGTTGAATTGTATTTGTCTTGACACAAAAGGCTTTATTGTGCCTTAACTATGTCAACTCTTCTAATGGTTGACATTTGGTTGTTTCAGGTGTCAACTATATTGTGAATCTGTAATTATTAGTCTATATTGATACAATTGATTTACACAGTACCATGTCTACACAAGGCATGGCAAGCGTAAACAGAACAGAAGAATGCATTTGATATAAATAAAGTGTAGGATATTTCACTCTATAGTTGTCCAGAATATTAATTTTCTATGTTTGTCACCTACAGGTGACAGAATATTAATTTTCTATGTTTGTCACCTACAGGTTTCTACAGACAATACATCTTTAACCAATAGACACCACAGTCACACCATTTTATAATAATTAAATGAACATCAAAATAAACACAACTTGCAATTATAGAAAACAATAGTTTTGAAGATACAGTTTAAAAGTGTTAGGCAACTGTTCAGTCTAACAGGGGTCAAGTGTGTCTACTCTGCCTGGGTGCTGTGACCAATTAAGGATTAGTCCAGGTCTCAATGGACTGGGCTGTAGAGATTAGTCACAGCTGTTGGTTTTGTGGAACAATACACAACATCTAAAGTTGGGGGTGGTCTCAAGGGCCCTTCTCAAAACCACATCACTAGATAATGTAAACCTTTTGCACTTTGGGGGTCCCTTAGGTGCCCTTAGAACGATTCAATCAAATACAGATTTCTAGTATATAGTGGCAGCACCTTAAGATACATCTATGCAAAATTAGAAAAAAGTTGAACAGTTTTTGAAAAAATAGGCCAAATGTTACATTTTTACCAGTTTTGGGGTCCTTGGAGGCCCTAGGGAGCCCTTAAAATGATTCAATCAAATACAGATTTCTCGTGCATAGTGGCAGTGCCCCAAGATATGTCTATGCAAAATTAGAGAAAAAGTTGCTGAACGGTTTCTGAGATACGGCAGCTAACGGCGGACGGCAGACGCAGAGTGATGGCAATAGTCCCTTGGACCTTCAGCCAAAGGACTAAAAAAGGATCTCGACAAAAGAACATGTTTACTATGACAGAGACCCAACCACTCACTGAAGCCATCTTTCAAGATGTTCCAGATGGTGAAGCTGAAGAGTAAAGTTATCTTTAGACATAGTGCATATGAATATCAGAGATTCTACATATTTGTCACTAACAGAGTAATAAAACAAATCTATGATTAGACATGAAGTCTAACGAGGGAAAATGCAGCTGATGGCGGGTGACGTGGACTTGGTAGTGATGAACTTATAAAAAAGAACAAATAGTTCACTGAACCAGATTTCCTTTGTGAAATTAAATGCCATCTTATGGTGAAGGTTGTATAACTGTGTCTTACGATCATCTTGAAGTGTGGAAGATATAATTTTTTTCTGAGGCAAATGGGTGTTCCAATATATTCCCAATTGAACAGTTAGTTTACATTGTCTTCTCACCAAGAAACAGGTGGCAAGATATAACATGATGTACAAGATTTATATTGTAGCTTGTTACAGACTTACGGTATGTAATCATTCAAAATTAATTAATTTTTATCGTTTGGACAACATGAAGTCGAATTTTCATCGCAAATACACTGTTTGGACAACATGAAGTCGTGTGACTGAACAAATGCATAAGCTGGAGCAGCACTAAGGAAAAAGCAGAAACACAAAAAAGTTTATAGCAGTTCCAAGCATTGCAAAGATTCTACAGTCTAAGCAATCTGTCAAAATTCATATCAGTGAACCAGATGCAGGAAGTAAATAAATATGTCCCTAAAATGTGTTCAGTAATTTTCCAGAGGTAAAAAAGTTGACTGTAAAAACACTGTCACCAGCAGTTACTGTAGAGTATTTTTGGAGAAAAAAAGTCTCAGCGTATAACCCACCGATGGAAAGCATTATGTTCTTTGTTATGTAACAAATCATCCTCTTTATCATGCACTATTGTTGTATAACAATATAGCATTAAGGTTTTTCCAGCTGCCAGAAATTGAATTCATTCAGTAGTTACCTGAAAGGATCAATGATCATGTGGTCTTGTGAGTAGATAATAGAATGGAACTTCTGTGGCTCTTTGAAGTACAGCTCTGACTTGTCGACATAGTATGTCGTCCGACGCGTGCGAATCTTCCCTGAGAAGATGCCTTGGATGATGGAGCCATGGACGTTTGAGTCGGGCTCACCTGGGTGCAACAAACAATACACTTGAATCTATGTCACAATAACATTTCAATACGAAGGTCTACAATTAACCCTTTAAACCCCAAATCATTTATGAAACGAGTCTCCAAAGTGCATCCACAAAATCACCAGGATACGGGAGTAGCTACATTTTTGCATTTTGTTTCTACTTCATGTCCTAACATTACAAGTTGTGCTTATTTTAAAGATAACTGAATTCCGTACAAGATGGTTCTAAATATACTAATCAACTTTTAAATTAAATGTGCAAATGCGATGTGCTGTGTGTGGTTGCATAGAATGCTACCTATACATTTGTCTGTTGATATTTTTAAACAGCGCTCATTCAGAAACTTTCAGTAAAAACCCACAAGACAAATACCCCTAGCACACAGAAGATACTCTAAAGAATCCAGTGACACCAGTTACATAAGTATCCAGAAGATGACGCCACCTTCACGTGTTGTCAAAGCTAACAGACGGATCCAGGCGGTTGGGGAAACAGGCCTCCTGATGTTTGCAGGCGGTTGGGGTCTAAAGGGTCAAACTTATATGTCTTGTACGCAATGAACAAATAAAGGTAAGTTCTTTTATACAAGGTTGTGCGGTATCCTGCCCGTAAGAGTGCTCAAAACATATTACACTTTATCCTCCAGGAATTGCACTTTACTAAACTTTTGTTCATTTGAATACTATCTACAGCATTCTCTCATCCTGCAGTTAATGCGTGAAGACTAGTTGTACACAATTAGGTACTTATTCATACAGCTGAGTGAACTGGAGCACCATGGAGTGAACAAACTTGCCCAAGGTTTGAAATGGCAGGAGATTGCAAACCCAGAATTTCTCAATTGCGAGTGTGATGCTGCAATACTAGGCCTGTGCAACACTATCCTACCGCGCCGCTCATAAATAATAGTTGTAATAGTAATATCATGTTGTTTGTTTGACAACCTACCGATCACTTGTCCTTCATAAATGTGTGAAACATCAAGGTCGACTAAGCTGCCATCAAATTCTTTGAGCTTAGCATCGTGAGAAAATGTTGCTGTGTCTCTTCTTAATCTTAGGTTGAATTCCCTGAAACAACAAAGTAACATTATCTGAAGTTGTAGTTTGAAACGTATGAGGAGGTAAACATAAAACATTGTGTACAAGGATGTAGTAACGTGACACACCTGTAGACATTTTTGAGACGTTTGTTTAAAAAATTGGATTACTTTATAAATACGGTTCATGATATTTCTTCTAAAAAGACAAAGCCTAGAATGACCTAAATCCAGGACACGATGTTAGAATCTTGGCCTCTGGCAGACTCAATGTTATAAGTTTAATTCAACATTATTTTATCTTCAGCTGGTTGACATTTGGGAAAGATTCTTCTCAATTTCTTACTTGTGGTCCTTTTCAATTATTGTATATACATAAAACCTGAAGGGAAACAGTGCAGGGCAAGAAGACTTTATTTCTGAGAGCTGAACATGTTGGATTTTACTGAAAGTTTGATGACAAAATGTTTTAACACACCTTCCATGAGCAAAGAAGTGTAGATTGAGAGTGGAGTCGAGTGATCTCTTGGCGCGCACATGTTTGTTGTGTAGAGTCTCAGAGCTGTAACTCAGACCCTCATAGTGCTCTATGTACTCATTCAAATACTGCTTCCCTGAAAGTAAACAGCAGGCTCATTACAAGGCAATACAGGCACAGCTCATCTCTTAAACAATTTCACAACATTACTCTCTATAAGGACAGTGTATTCAAAGGAAACTAATTGTACATCAAGAGGAACTGGACGGTGGACATTGTATGAGCACTCCCAGAAATCACAAAATATTGGAGTGAAGGGCAGAATTTGAGATGAGATGAAACATTCTTCATGGTCATTTAGTATTTTTGTTTTAAAAATAAACAATAAGAATAACGTGTCAGGGGTAGAACTTCAGCATTTATTTTACTAGACAGCAGGACTAGTAAAGACAAAAGTTTACTAGTCCGCCAAAAGGTTTACTAGTCCTGCAAATAAAAAACATAGCACAAATTTAGGTCACAACAATTTTATTTAAAACACAAAAAACCACAGTGTCATCCAGGCCTGGCGTTAACACTGCCTGTCAGTCAGTCAATGTCACTCAGAGTCGGAGGCACTACTGTCATCACAGTCGGTGTCACTGCTGTCAGTGTAACTACTACAGTCGGGCCTTGGCCTAAGCGGCTGAGTGTCTGGCCTCCGGGCTCCACCAGCACTCCACAGCTCGATTGCCTCCTTCGGTTCAAATGCAGCGATGTCTGGTGAACTCAGCTGAATGGTCAACAGATCAGTCAGTCGATCTGCCTTCAGGACTGACCGGATGCTGCTCTTCGTCAGCTTCAGCTGACTGAAGCCTCTCTCCGCATCAGCCGAGCTGGCTGGCAGAGTCAGAATGGCGTCAACAAGCCCAAGTATGTTTCCATACTCTGCCTGGTGGGCTGCATTGACACTAGACCATGTCAGCTGTCGCACGTCTGGTGACTGTTCATTCAGGATCATCTTCAGAAGTGTCCACTCCGTCTCCACACTGGCAGTATCGATGCCAGCGTCGCGAAGCACAGGGCCAAAATGGTTGTTGAGTGTGGCCACAGCGTCATTTCCATAATCACCTGCAGCTTCAGGCCACAGCTTGGAGCTAACGATTGATGATGCACGCACAACGTCCGAATTGCTGTCAACGAAGCGACCCTCCAGACAGCTGACCAGGTTGCCCAAGATCTGCAGTCGGGTCTGCTTGGCGAAGACAGCACCTGTAAGTGTCTCACCATGGAAGTCTTCCATGCGCGCCAGGGCACGCTCCTTGGCAGTTGTGGTCGTCTTGTACATCACAAGGGTGGCCACAACGGATGTCAGCGTGGCATGTACATCAGCAACTGTCGCAGTCACTGTCTGAGCCACCAGCGACAGCTTGGTCAGAACAAACAGCACATCGAGAAGGAAGTGTGCCATCTCGATGATGTCTCGTCGGTGCAGTGTCGCCAAGAAGCCAAATGGCCTTTGCCTTGGCATCTCCGGAGCCCCCGGGCACTTGCATCTGCGTCAGATGCAGGACATATGCTGGATATCCCTTCACAAGGGCCTGCAGTGCCTTCAGCAGATGTGGCAACCAGCGAGTGCCACCGACACGTGGTGGAAGGGCACATGGCAGAGACAATGTGTCGAATGCTGCCTTCAAGTTGCTACGGTTCAGTGGCGAGTGATGGTAGAACAAGTAGAGGCTCAGGAGGAGACCGCTCAACTTTGTGTACATGGGCAACCGACACAATGCGTCCTTATATGCAAGTTCCAGGCGATGCGCATAGCAGTGGATTGCTTGCAGACACGGCTGCTCATTTCGGAAGAGCGTGGCGACACCGTTGGCTGATCCGGTCATAACAGCGGCGCCATCACTGCCGAATCCGACAAGCTTCTTCATGAGTGTCTCTTTCGGGATGTGGAGGTAGCGCTCCACGACACCGTCAATTGCCCGCTTGATTGACGGAGCATCTGCCTTGCCGACGTTCTCAATACCAGCGAAGGCAGTAGAGACGACACCATTCACTGCATACCTCACGTACACTATCTCCGCTTCCGTGATGGACGCATCTGTCGTACCGTCACTGATGAGGGCGAGAAAGTGAGCACTCTCCAGGTGCTGTGCGAGGTGACGGCGCTCAACCTCAGCGATGGCACGCACGAACTGCTTGCATGCCTTGTCATTCCGATAAGTGTTCCCCACATCAAGGCCCTTCTGTGCGTCCAGGGTACACTGCCACACATAATCTGTGAACGGACGCCGGTGCTTTGCTATCGCGTGACAAGTCCTGAAACATCCAATGCAGGAAATATTAAATATCATAGTATTAAGTAAATACTGAGTATAGTCACAACATAACAACCTTCCTCAGCAAACAGTGAATACTAAAAACATCCTCGCTTTCAAAACAAAACTTGACGAAGATTTGAAGATGGGCAGGTTTAAATTTTAATAAAAGCACAAAAATCACAAGACAAGCCACGTTCTCAAAACCAAAAATATGATGCATAAAGGCGGGAAATACAACACTAAATAGTATTACTTTTGAACCCGAAGATCCAGGCAAGTTATAACACAGATCTACATCAAATGCAAATTAATAATTTCCCATGGCATTGTTTACTGCACGGCACGCTTGAAATGAGAGATAACAGAGAAATGAGGGATAATAATTTAAACCATATAGTGCTAACCCTAACAAAGTACAATCAAACACAATATTTTTTTACATTTTATAACATTATATCACATGGGTAACATAATTACCTAAACAAATGCGTCAGACGGTCCATGGTGGCCGTGTTCAGCGCTTGGATGGCTCGGTGGGCAGGTGCAGTGCCGGGACGGGCTTCGAACGCAGTTTGCCGGAAGACAGCTCGTGTGTGCGCCTCGCTTGTACTGTGTGCGCGTAGCGAGTCTGGACGAAAGTTGTCCGTGCCAGTCAAGAACGCATTCTTGCCACGGACACCAGTTACGTTGTGTGTCCTGCACACTTTGCAAAACATCAAATCGTTGTCGTCATCGTAGGACAGCCAAGTGTGGTCTCGTTCCCAAACCTTCAAATAGCCACGCTGTCGTTTCTGCTGGTCGTACAGCGTGTCCCGTTCTCGCTTTTCCACCTTGCGTTTAACTTCTGGTTTTGCAACCCCAGTTAAATAACGATGCATCGTGCGTAAACGTAACAAAATAATTAGTAATGAATTAACAAAATAATTGATGTAGAACTGAAGATGTGAACCGTATTCGAAATCCGCGCATTTGAAAATAGATTAGAAAATAGACGCGAAAATGGACGCCAATTGCGCTCATTAGCCGGTACCCCTCTACATGATACGCTAAGCCAAACAAAACGGTCGTTTCAGATTTCTATGTCACACAACAACCAATCAAAAGTACCGTTTCACTGTCGATTCACATTAGGTGAAGATTTACTTTGTCAATTGTACGTTTGGTGGCGCCACTCAACACGCTGATTTTTACTAGACAGCCGGACTAGTTGGTAGGCCGGGTTTACTAGTCCGCCGTAATCTTTACTAGTGTACGGACTAGCGGACTAGTGGGTAGTTCTACCCCTGCGTGTGCAGTTGTATATATGTATCAGATGATATATAACATAAGAGGGTGAATAGAGTGCGACTGTCAGACATTGAGTTCTGTCTGTCGTCAGACTAAAGTCTGGTTTGGGGCTTATCAATGGCTTAGCATGCAAAATTTGCTCCAAACAAATATTAATCTTGAGTTGAAATCGGACTTGGCATACATTTACTAAATTGTTCTAAAGCTGTTATTTAATCATAAGACGCGAGATAATGAGTTGGGAGATTATGTGGAGTGGGTAGTATTGTCGGAAACAACCACACCTCGTACTGTGGGCCAGTTACTGGGCCTGTAACTGCTGGCAAACAAGACCTGTTTACACACCTACCCACACATTATCTCACCAAGTCTTGACACTCATATCAACACAAGGCTGGCCTAGAATCTGACTGATACGGTCCAATGGCTTAGGGGTGGTGCCAATTAACAAAGCACACATTTGTGAAGATTTATACAGTATTTTTATTTATTTATCTGAGAAGGTGGAAAAGCCTAAAATGCAAATTCAAATTTTTTTATAATTAAAAGTAAATATCCACCACTATTTAATGAACATTGTGTACATGTACAAAATTAGGTATTTAATTGCTGTTGATTTGTCTGAGAAGTTGTTGGGGAGTCAAACTTATACTGCCTACGCAGAACACTCAGGCTGACTGTCTTTCAAAATACATTCTATTTCGTTGTTAGTCATGGTTGCGAGTTGTGACTATGAGTACTCCTTCATTCATATTGTTTGAATTCTCTCTAGGTTGGTCTATCTTGGACAAGTGTGCACCACTGCCTTAAGCCTTTTCCTTCAAAATTTACTTTACCACATCTTTGTATCTAAGTATGGGGCATCGTCTGTTTCAACTGAGAGAATAGGACTTGTTTAGGAAGTCTGTTGTCATCCATACAAGCCATGTGACATGCATATCTGATGTTTCCTTACATAAGAACCTGGGGGCGGTTTCATGAAAGTACTAAGAACGTTCTTAAAGCTAAGTAAATGATGTGTTTTTTCATTTAAGCAAACATAGGAATTGATGCAAACACGTGACGTTAAGTATTTGCACAAGTTTACAAACACTTCTTGAAACCAGCCCCTGTTCCTTGGTCACCACCTTATGATGTTTGTTCTTTTGAGTACTTCTTTGTTGTAAATTTGGTCTGTGCATGTCATAGTCATGAGCAGCACTATTGCTTTGTACACTTCACACCACACCTGACAGTTCACTCTAACAGTTATGTATGGGTCTTACATAAAGGCTTGTACAGCTCGCCAATGGTGATGATGCCTTGGCCAGTGCTTCTCCAAATCCATGTCTAGTTTTGTCTCATTAGAGATTGTACTCCCAAAACAGTAAAATTACAGACGTGCCAAAAAGGTTGGCTTACCAATATGTCAAAGTTTAAAACACAGTACGTATGCAGCAAATATCAATAAATAATTTCCAGGTTTCAATGTACAGTTAACAATATTGGCATAATTTGGCAAACTGATGACATTGGTAACTAACAATTAATATTTAACAACAATAGTGATGTATTATTGACCTTTACTGATCACTGAAATATGACATGGTGAAATGAGTCATGTTGCAGGACAATCATTGCAGTGACATCACGTCACAATGATGCAGAATGCTTGGGGTGGCTGTGATATGCCACTCAGATTTACTGCAGCCTCAGTGAACAGGCCAAAGAAATGTATAAACTGTACAACTGTATTGGTTTAATACACAGTATGAAACTGCCACCTTGTGGAAGTATTTAAAGGAAATAATAATAAGGCATTAGCTAAAATCCTTTTTCCATGTGTACACACAGTTTAACATTTGACAACACTAAAACATACAGAAAAATACATTTGTAGCATAAATTCGATTTTAAACCCGTCTGTGTAACGATTCCCGCGGACATTTTTTTAAAATGAGCTAGCCTTAGATCACGTGGTATCGGGACGTCACTTATGACACACACTCGCATCAGGCCGACCCTTTCCATGCATTCAGAGCATGTTTACAAGTATAGCTTTTGGGTCGAAACGAGCGTCAGAATGAGTTATTGAGCAATATTCCGATGAAATACAAACACTAGTCATCATAGAGGAACAAGCAGTTATCTTACCGTTCCACATGAATCGAATTTTATTCAAAACAATGAATGCGAATGTGCCTACAACTTGTAGTACAAGTCGACTAGGTTTCGCCGAGCTTGGGCTCGTTTTCAGAATAATTATATCGAATGCAACCAACGAGAGATAATCTACACCAATAAACATACATAGCAAACATATATCGTATCCAGCTACAGAAAGTAACGTGTATAATCTCATAATATCACTAAAATATCGATGTATGAAGGAGGCGTTGTTCAATTCATTATAACAACTTAAATCAGTCAGTGAATTTCTATCGGTTCTGTTAGCTCGGTTGGTAAAGGAGTTGGTTCCTTAGCGTTTGTTTTGCAATCGGGCGATGCCGGTTCAAACCCCACGCCAAACCATTGATTTTGTTACACTTTTTTTGGTTTATGTTTTCACGAAGTAATATAAACCAAATAATTTTTATACTATGATGCACTGTTTATAAATATTTTGGTAGTAATTATTTATTTGCCACAAAAATGAAAATATGGGAATTATATAACGATTTTTCTAAATTTTATTCATCCAAACAAATATAATGTAATGGATATAATTTATTAATTGTATATATATTGTACGGTAATATATTGTAATTATATATGTGAAAACAAATGGTGATCTGTCTGGATAAATAAAATTTAGAAACATCACGTTATATATAATTACCATATTTTCATTTTTGTGGCGAATAAATAATTACTACCAAAATATTTACAAACTGTGCTTCATAGTATAAAAATGATTTGGTTTATATAACTTCGTGAAAACATTTAAAAAAAAAGTGTAAAAAAATCAACGGTTTGGTGTGGGGTATGAACCGGCGTCACCCGATTACAAAATAGATGCTAAGGAACCAACGCCTTTACTAACTGAGGTAGCACGGCCGACAAAAATTCACTCACTGATTTAAGTTGTTATGATACAACTCCTCCTTCATACATCAATATTCTAGTGATATTATACACGTTACTTTCTGTAGCTGGATACGATATATGTTTGCTATGTATGTTTATTGGTGTAGATTATCTCTCGTTGGTTGCATTCGATATAATTATTCTGAAAACGAGCCCAAGCACGGCGAAACCTAGTCGACTTGTACTACAAGTTGTAGGCACATTCGCATTCATTGTTTTGAATAAAATTTGATTCATGTGGAACGGTAAGATAACTGCTTGTTCCTCTATGATGACTAGTGTTTGTATTTCATCGGAATATTGCACAATAACTCATTCTGACGCTCGTTTCGACCCAAAAGCTATACTTGTAAACATGCTCTGAATGCATGGAAAGGGTCGGCCTGATGCGAGTGTGGGTCATAAGTGACGTCACATCTCGGCATCCCGAAAAGCGTGCCAAAAATATGCATATTCGAAAATGTCCGGATGTACAGCATTAAATGTGGAATTTCTAATTCATTGATTTTGTTTTGTTTTTTGGCTTGGTGGACATGGAAATAGATAGCAGGATGTAATATAACATGAATTCAAGCCATAGATGTTTTTATTCCCTTTAAGTGATTGACTCTGCCACTCCCAAAGCTACATGGCATAATAAGGAAGTAGTAATATCACATTAAAATCAATCAAGTTTAGATCTGACAAAATTGAGCTCTTTCATTAGGGCATATTCTATTCCAAACTGTACTCAACACTGTCTTAGTTTGTATATTTTACATCTGAATTAACACATGTGTGTCAATATATTTGATCACTGGTGTAACATGTCAAACAACTTAGAACCTGTAAAATGCATGCATTGTGGTGGGTGCCTGTTGTATTCCTGTGTTGTGGTGTGTGCCAGGAGACCAGGGCAAGTATGGAGGCAACAATGAAAGTGGTCTAGCATACTTGATTCAGATCCAGTTTCAGTCAGCTAAGTGTCTGAGAGGTAAAGATAACAATGTCACAGTCTGGGGATGTACTACCATCTTCATAAGTGCACTGCACCAATGTTGTCTACGTGGTTCCATACTGTTTTAGCACAACCCATTGCAGCCATTTGTTAGATGCATTTACCTACTGCATACTTGTCATTATCCACACAACATAATTACATACATCAAAAAATTCAAAAAATTACATATTTTACATGTCTAAATATTAGTAAATAAATCTAAGTACGGCTAAGTTGTCAATATAAGTAGTCAGATACACAGACATTGATGGTATCATGATGCTGTACTCTGTGACTCAGTCTGTGACCACACCCTGCAGTATTCTGTAGGACACCTCGTCCCACACTTTCACGTGGGCACACAACCATGACTAGACATAATCGCCTCATCTACAATTGCTGATAGATATTCATGATGGGTCTATTTATTAATAAACCCACTGTGGGTGGGTCTGGGTGGGTGATTTGAAGTTATGCTTCTTACAAAAATAAAACATGTGTTGTTAGTGTTAATAAAGATATTGTTAACTGTTGTAAAATTGTGTACACATAGAAAATGATGTGACTATGTTGTTGTTAAAAACAGGAAAATTATGCACTTAGAAAGGAATTTGCAGTTAGATTTTTGCTATGGACGTTGCACTACAGTACATCAGCACAGCTGTTTGCATTCTGTGATCAACTGATCATACTATGTTTAGACAATCATATTGACTAGAGATAGTAGGGAAAGTTCTGGATACTAACAAAATGGTGACACAAGATGTCAAATATGTCAGTGTTTGGGTATTTAGATGCTCAGTAGTAGATTTCCAAATTGAATGAGGCCTGAGTCATAATCTCATGTGAATGTGTGCATGTAAAGCCACTGCATATGGCACGTGTCAGTGATTTGGACATGGCACCAGATCTGTCTGGTACCTCATTTTAAATATTTTGTCCACCCTGAAAGGGCACATTTGTAGGCCAGGACAACAAGACTTGTACTGCACACAGGTTTTAAAATATGCATGTGTCAGTGATGGAAATATCTCCCACTACAAGTCAGTGACGAGAAGTTGAGAACAAATAAATAAGTTTTGTTTATTAAAACCAAATCATCATGTTGCAAAGTTTGGGATTGCCTGACTTTAGCATATATTTCAAATTTTCAATGAGGAAAAACTGTAGTACATTAATATGTTCAAAAACAATCAAACACACTAATACATCCTGCCCAAACCTGTTAATGCTAGATTAATTTATTTGTTTTGCATTGTCATGCTAATGTTGTTATTGCTGTTTAAGGTACAATGTCCGTTGCTCATTTATAAATATTTATTGATATATTATTGTTCCCAATACTTATACTAGAAAATGTACATACATATGAAGGGTTTCAGGGCTAAATGCAATATATCCATTTTCTTCATTTTGATAAAAAAGTAACTTTTGTGTTTCATCCTCAAAGTTTAAGTAACAATTTGTAAATTAAGTTGATATATAAATTTAGAATTCAAAATCATAGAGAATGTGGCAAACTCTGAAATGTTTGTTGCATATTTGTTATGCAAAATGTGATTTTAAATTATTTTGTTATCAAAACGCTGTATATTCATACAGTGCACGCCATCACTCCGCAAAAGTTGCATGTGTGGCACGGCGGTGCTGACTGGCTGAACATGGATATATATCGCGTTTTGAAAACAAACGCTCTTTTGTGCACGTCGTTTCGTGGGGATTTGTTGCGATTTTGTAGGAGTTAGGTAGTATCCTAGCTTAACCCTGGTCCTAGTTGGGCGAAATAAAAAAAATGGTGTTTATCACGTTTTGTCCTAAAACCCTCATATGTTGAAGGTATAATCTTACCAAAATTGCATTTAATAAGCCCAAAACATAATTCCTAATTTGAAAGTTGCAGCCATGAAATGTTCAAATTGTAAACTATTGCAGTTAGTACTAATTCATGTTTATAATAAATAATGCCTAATGCATCTTGCTTGTTACACATCTGAGCTCAGGATCCTCAGAGGAAATAGGTACTATAGAACTAATAGAAGTGTGTGTATATATATATATATAGTATTCACTTTTTTAATTAATATGCTACTATGCATGCATAAATATATTAGGCTTGAAAAAATATGATGAAATGAAAGAGTGCTCATATCATGACCTTGATTAAACATTATAGCTCTTTCATACTTCCTTTCAATAAATATTGCCATCCAAAAAACACAAAACAATTGCCTGGTGGGCAAATCTTGAGTACTTAAGTAAATTTGCAGTGAACAAAAATAGTAAGGGTGTGGATTGGTGATGCATGCTTGCAGCACAAACAACTTGCTGTATGCAGCAGTCTCTGTAGTCAAGTCATTATGGTCATCAAATGCTAACGTTTCAGTAGCAGGTTCATCCCATTTAGAGTGTATGCTTTTATTTTGGGGTGCATTTTATTTTGTCATCATATGTGCATGTGTATAATTAATTGTAAAATAACTACAAGCTGTATCACTTAAATGAATAAATTTGACCAGTGCATACAGCTGTCGCAGCATACTAGGATAGTTCTCTCACTGGTGAGGTCAGAAAGCACATGCATGATGAGAGTTGCCAAGTGACAGTCAACTAGGCGACACTAAATTTGTTCTGGCTAAATTCACAAGGGTGGAGCCCACTATTGAAGCCACCAGAGGGTAATATGCTACGGTTGGGTATATTAATATAGTTTATCTACATCTCTGATATTTGATAGAGTACCTGCAGTAAATGGAGTGACTGATCGTTGCTTGGGTAAACTGTTGCCAATTATAAAGCTACAATATTAAATCAAAGAAATACATGTGTATTAATATATCCAGTGAGTGTTGTGTCCAAGGTTTGACGTCCTCAGTCTGTGTCAGTGAAATGAGAGACTGTGTAGAGTGACACTCAGTGGAATGATAGTGTGAAACATGACAGGAGGCACCACCACACACAGCCACATTGTAGTACACTATGTCAACAAGACTGTCCTGAAGGCACCAGGCAGTAGTGCACACTGAAAATGATTAGCTAAACAACGAGTGGTTTATAGAGTGAGGCTGAGACAGACCAGCTGGCCAGTACCCATCAGTCTTGTGCCTGGCAACCAGTACTCTGTGTGGAACCACAGATCAATAACTACAGCTCACCAAATAAGTGAACCATGTTTCAATGGCCCTATTAAATGGCACAGGATTAGTGACATTGCTAAATTCAATTTCATGCAAACCATGATGCCGTTGACTCCCGAGTCAGTATTATTGACCTGAGAAAGGGTAAAGGACAAAGCTTAGTGACCAGGACAAACGGTGTAACCAGACAAACATTAACTGACGTAAATCAACTAATTCAAGGGCCACACCGTGAATATTATCGCACTACGTGTACTCATATGACTTGGCTTAATTATTAATCAGTATTTTACAGGTAATGCATAATATTCAATTATATAAGTCGGGTGAACACTGTCTTTTGACCTACATTGTTAGTAAACATTTCACTTTAAAGTCCATCCTCAATTCTATATTTTTAATTGTCTCATTTCAAATTAATTTTACAAAATATTTACTGACGTAGTATCCTGTACAACATACTAGGAACCAAACAAACTGGAATTGTATATCACTTTACTGTTTATTCTACTTGCTAGTATGTATGATTTATACAATTCCAAAATAATCCATCTATCTAACTATCGCAATGGGTTGTATCTACGTTTTAGTAGCAAGGTGGATTAAAGGCGTTTTAGAAAAACAAATTGAGAACATTCATTAAAGAACAGAGGTTTTTTTTTTAGAAATATAGGTGCCCATGAACTGTCTGGAGTCAAAGCTAATTACCAACCTATTGTGTTGTACAGTATATATGTGGGGACTTTGTCCGGCCACAATTTCTGCATGATCACAACTAAATGTAATCTAAAGTTAATGTACTATCAACCAAGTACTGTATTCACTAATTCATTTATCTGATGAATCTGACAGATCTATATGGATACTCAAGCCATGATTACTATGTACAGTACTGTCATTTAACAAATTGCTGAATATTCTTCAGAATAGTTCATTTCTATGCAAATGTGATGTAACACACCAACTTCTTCAGTACATGTGATATCTCATGTCGATGTAACACACCAACTTCTTCAGTACATGTGATATCTCATGTCGATGTAACACACCAACTTCTTCAGTACATGTGAGATATCACATGTACTGAGTCTAAGCAACTTGATGACGCTTGACACGCCAATTTAACCAAATGTATATTTACCGGCTGTAGTTGGCACTGACATCCTAACTTTTAGAGTAGATGTGTCAAGTACATGTTGCTCTTCATATAAAAGAAAACATTTTACATACAATTTAGAAGAACACATTATTACAAACAAACCATAATGACACTGGACACTTGCTGATTAATTATAAAAAATAATAGCTGTTAATATACGTTTGAAGAACAAGACAGGTAGCAAAACAATATAATGCATTTGGGTGATATTAAAAGGTAATTTGAAGAATTATGGCCAATGGGCTTACTCACGTGATCATGAATACCCTATCTATCAAAGAAGCATTATCATGGCAAGCCAAGACACGCAAATGTATTGTGGTAAGATCTCGCACCGTTACCGAGATAGAAAGATAGCACAAGACCCCCACTTCTTGGCCCATCGTTCCGCTCAGAACCGGGCATATCATGTCTGTGCAAGATACCTCCCAGACCATAAGCTGAGAGCTCAGCGAGCACGCAAAGCTATAAATGTAAGCAGCGTACGATAACATATTTGTCTTGAGTTTGACTTTTCTTCAAGTAATTGTCTATATTTATTTTAATATGTACATGTAAGCTTTCTGTTACATATCAATATTTAATGTAGAAGTGATTTATTATTAATGTGTAAAATGTAAATGTTTGCATATAGAGCAAGAAATCTGCAGCGGCAACTCCTACAGTGGAAGTTAGGATGTCGAAGAGACTCGACCCATCCCTTCCACCTACTACAAGTGAGGTGCCTACGTCTTCGCAGAGTTTCGCTGACTCAGAATACGTACCATTATCAGGCATTGTGTTTGTGTTACAAACTTGTAAACCATTACACCATACGATTTATGATACTAACTCTGCAAGATATATTATATTCGTTTCAGAAATATGTAACAAGATAATGTACAACTAAGCAAATATTTGCATAAGAGCATAATTTATATTTGGCTGCATGTGTTGCTTTATGTTGTGCATGCTAAATAAGGCATGTTTCTTCCCTGTAATATATAGGTCACAGTGGAGGATTGTATGTAGGTCACAGTGGAGGATTGATAATCGTATACAAACCAACTGCATGGGTTATGATTATGACAACCGATGTTCTTGTTATGGACACAAATTTTCAGTGGTCTCACAGACTACCGCCCGCATGGTGATATATACTTATTTCTGTTACATTATAACACTAACACATATATGTAAACTGTAATTTCAAAAACATATAATTCCCGGTTTAATATTCATAGTTTATGTTATAAGAACATTGGAATTTGCTGTCTTCTTAACTTAAATACAACCTGTGTCCTTGTTTGTTTCCTTCAGAGAAACCCTGGTCATGAAGGTGAATTTTCCCTAACTACATTCATCAGTAGCACAAGAATTAGGAGCTGACGTGACAGCTGAAATACCGACTGCTGAAAACCTACCCAGGAAAAGGAGGTCATCTGTCCAAAAGAAGCTAAATGCCTTGAAGGTGAAGACAAAGAGGCTGCAAAGACGTGTATGGGTTTTGGAGATCATTTAAAGCGCTCTACTCGTAATCAGAAAGAAGGATCAGGGCAAACAAGAACTAATAAGACTCCCATAAACACTGTTTTAGACAATGCTGATATGCCGTGCTGACATAATAATGAGGAAGGACGGATTGAACCCTTCGCGAAACAAAGAAGTGAGAAAGGTTCTCGCTGCCCATGAATCCACTTGTGATGGAAATGCAAGATATTCCAGTCAAGAAAAGGCAGTCACTCTTCACAGGACATCACCTGAAGAGAAGTCGGGCAGAAAGCATGGTCGCAAAGAAGTTGCACCTAGACCGACGATACGTTCTCCGCAAGAATGGCTTCGCAGGACAAAACACAGCACAACACTTGAAGGCCAGATGTAGGCCGTTACACGGGAAGGAGTTCATGAAGAGACCGGATAATTGTACACTTCTGCCAGGCAAGAAGGATGCCGTGAAAGATGGTACGAAGAAGGTGCAGAAATATACTTTGACTGACTATAAGGAACAACAAGAATTCATTGTAGACATTATTGTCCATGCCGCTGCACGTTTAAAATGGTGTTCATAGTTGTTTTGTAATTTGTGACGAAGGATAATGATTGTCTTCAATTAAAGCTACATTGCGTGTCCAGCGTCATCAGTATATACCCATTTCTTAGCTCACAGTCTGTCTAGTCTCGATCCCCGGACGCATATGACAGTTGGCACACACAAAGATAACTGATCAGGGTTACTGATTATGTATCAGTTATAATTCCACACACTTTCTGAGAGAGCTGCACTAATTGAAAATAGGCCATTCCAAGAAAAAACTATCACCAAAGTAATAACGAGGAAAAGGAATGTTTCCAAGTCAAATTTAATCGTCTACCTCTTGATTCTTATTAAATGGCATGTACACTAGATGATCCAAAAACATTTTCCCCTTTACATGTAATTTAAAATGCTCTAATTGTAGCAAATATTGTAATTTTTGGTCGATGACGCTGGACACGCGATGAAAATCACGTTCGACTTCAAGTGACTGTCATAACAAAAGTAACCCATATTACATTAACCCATTTATGGAAAATATGCCTCAATATATGTACAATGAGAAAATATAACTTAATTATTCAGAATTAAACATTTATTTTTGGACCTGTTAAAACCTAATTGTACACTTTTTGGGACATTGGCCCATATGCACATAACCAATACAAGTTATACACTACATGAAGAGAACATTTTGATGTATTACACATAACATAAATAGTACCATATTATCAACCATAATATGTGTCAATCTCTCTTTATTTATTCCTAGTCAGATCAGTTAATTCTGAATTTTGTATTGGATTTTTATTGCCCCAGTAATAATATTTAACAAAACTTGATCTGGTCTTCCTTCAATAGCCAAACTGCACATAATTACATATATTCTATGCCAAACAAATATAATTATATGTAAATTAACTTGCCAACATTACTGTTTATGCTTGTGCTGTGTTAATGCTGCATTGTTGCTATTGTGGTTTCACCTGTAACTGTGACACAGCCACATGTGACACACCATTCCTGTTATGTACTATGACATGTCATTCTTGCCATGTGTGCTGTGGTTGTATACTGACCTAGAGGACCAACAATTAGTTTGACCAGTGATCTGGTTTGTTGGGCTTCTCTTTGGCTGAAACAACCAGTAGACATGCCAACCTTAGACCTCACTTACTTACACCCATGTACATCCACACTACTGTAAACAGTCTGCTACTCTATACAAAAAAACACTTTAAACGGAAATATGATCCACTGTACTTTTTTAGTCATTGTTGAAACACTAGATAACACATGTCTGTCTAATCATAATGGCTAACAGGAACCAGCACCCCAGACAGCATACACGTATATGTAATCTTCATGAAATAGATACCTCTTATGTGGAAAGTGTCTCTTTCATTGCACAAAGAAATTAACATAATTATTACTATGGGCAGGAGGGATTGCAATAAAATATTTACACCTTCAATGTGAACTACCACCATCTGTGCAAACTGCTTCATCACAGCGTTAACAGATAGTTGGCATGTAGCTGAGCATGAGACTAGAATTTCAACATTTGCCCACTACAATTTAAAAAAATACACAGTGCCGTATCAGACATTGTGCAAAGTTGAATGTACTGTTTTTCAACAGAGTGAGTCATGACACATCATTCTTCTGGCAACTTCCTTCTTTTAGTGCACAAGTATATATATATACCATGTACATACTCAATTATTAATGTAATACTAAAATGTACTAGTAATATTATTATTTCAAAGTCGTGGTAATACTAAGATTACTACTAATTACTGTAGTATGACTTATATATGTGTAACAATTAAGAGAACTACAGTCGATTGAAGACAGGCAGAATAAACTATGTACAGAAGAATCAGCCAGTGTGATTACAAGACAACAAATCAGTTTCCTCCATGGGCATCAGCAACTTGTCAATACAGCTCTGATGACAAAAGCCTGGCCAGTAACAGAGAGTAGGCTTTGTGAGGGCATCAACACAGGCCTGACATCAACCTGTGTACATGGTGTTGCTTGGACAACTGTGTAAACATGGCTGTCCTTTTGTCCACAATTGGGGACAGAGGCACAAAGACAACTGCCCTATTGGTAACATTTCTGCTTATTGGCAGGTGAACTTAATAGGCTGATTACCATATCAACAATTATTGATATGTAAATGGACTTGTATCACAAAACATGATATAATGTTATAATAATCATATTCTCTAAATTTTAACAAAATTAAAGTTGACAGTGTCCCACGTGACCTCTTTTTATAATACATTTCCATGCCACACGAATGACCCTTGTGTTACACAATTAGCACTAAAACATTTGTTACACAATTAACACTAAAAAACATTGTTTGCTAAAGATAAACAGACAAGAAAAAGGTAAGCATTTCTGAAAGTCACACACAAATGTTGGATTACTGATGGATTAATATTTTATCATGTCGGACATGTTAATGGTGTTAATACCAGTGCTACTGCATTGTTGTGTGTACATTAAATGATTGATATACTTCAGGGCATACCAACTGGGGTCAAGCTAAGTAAAATGTATGTACAATGGATACCCATTTAAGCAGCAATTGGCATATACAGTGTATACTAGGAGTATGACAAGTACTTGGGTTTATGACTGGCTGACATGTGATGTAATCAGTAACAATGCACTAGAAACAACTTTTTATTACTTTTAAGGTAGTAAGTTGCAATTATATTCTAATATCATTTAAATCAAACTGATGTTCAAAGTATACACAAATTAATAAAATATCCTTTACAAGTGTAGATCAATTTCAATTGTGCCTAGATATGAAAGAATAACAATTATCACGAACCCAGCTTAATGTGGGAACTGAAACATAACAATGATGATATAAGTGTTTCCGCCAGCAGGGTAAAAGGGTAAAATTACGTACCCAAAAATAATTAAAATAAATCCAGATTTTTTTATTTTTTTTAACATTCTGTGCAATGAAACTCATACTTGATGACGTTTTTAATGGTGATGAATGAGCCCATGCCAACATGTTCATGCTAGCTATTGTGTGATTGGCTAAACGTGGTATTCACTGCAGGATTGAAGCCTTCACCTCAGGATAGAACATGGCATACCGATATATTAGTAGGCTTAGTATAAAGAATACGACGTGCTGTCATGGCTGTACATTTTTGCGATGTTTTCAAGTGTTAATTGTTTCTTAGTGAAGAAAAATAACAACAAGATACCATACTACATCAGGAATCAGACTGTTTATTATAAAATGTGAAGGCAAGTTTACAATTTTCCTGCTGGCTGTTACATTTGTCATTCATTCTCCTACGAAACATGGAAATGATCACCATGAGCCGGGCGGAATTTCCGACTCCAAATGCTAGGAAATCGCTTCTGCGAGCATCTAGAAATCCAAATCCAGATCCCTGCCAGAACACCCATGCCCATCACCTGCCAGTTCCACGGTCTAATAATTTACTATGTACCAAATTATTTTTTCTGGCGGAAACCCTGGATATGACATAACATACTCAACTTGCCCCTCCCCCAGCAGCTGACCATCCCATAACACTAATATAATTATTATAAGGATGAGGTCAATGTCAAGATGAACACTGTAATGTCAGTGATCGAATGTGACATCCATGAACTGCTGTAACATTTTGAAAGCATTTTTAATTTCCTGTTTTATATTTAAAAAAATACAATATCAGATACTTTTATTAATTTTAGTTGAAAAAATTAACATTAACAGACCTGCCTACCCCAAAAAATTCCTATCAGTAATCGATTTTCCCATTTACTGATTTTCAGGAATATAGGCTTGCTGTCAGTAATAGTTCAGAACCGTGTCAGATAATGTCACGAAAAGAACACCACTGTCAGTAATACTTTAATACTGTGACTATGACGATAGTTGCACCCAAAACATAATTGTCTCTAATAAACTATGAGGTTAACAAGGTAAGGTAGATGTTCATAACCAGCATTGATGGAAATCAAACGTGAAGAAGTGTAACTGTAATGTAAATGAGTATATACACATTGTAATTTTGATTTTATGTAAATTTCCAAAACAGCATGATGAGTCTTGCTGACTACAAAAACTTGACAAATTATAACAATGCAACACATCATTGTCTATTTGTGGTGTCATTAGGATTAATATTAGTAGCCGGTATACCTAGGGCCAGACTATAGATTATACAATGTAGTAGCTTGACTAGATCAAAGACAAAGTCATGCCGGGGGATGGCAAAACCATTACGTTACGCTAGTCATCGACATCGTCTAGACTCTAGTCTACTCAACTCTAGCATATATGCCTATCCTATTATAAGCTGTAAATGATAGACTAAACTCAATAAATACACTAACTTAGTCTTAGTACAGTCAGTTGGTCTAACACTACAAGTACAACACTCACTACTCTGTCAGTAGTACTAGTCTAACAACGTAGTCAGTACCTGCAATTATCCCGGTCACCAGTGACCATGTGAAATAGGAAAATAAATTTTGCGTATTGGGCAGTATGTAAAGCCGACCCCCTTCTTTAAACTTGACAATACGGGCCATGTCGGCGTGCATGCTGTTATAAACGTTTGCAGTACACGTTTCTTCTTGGCTGGTAGTGGTGCCGTTTCGATCCCTGGTATCATTTCGTGCCGCGTGAGTCGTGACTTTGTTTTGTTTGAGCGCCATGAGCGCAGAAATGCGAATTTGTCGTAAGGCTGTTTTCTATTGGTCAGATTACGACCAGAAGCAGCGATTGAAAATCCATGTCACAACAAGCAGCATATATATATATGCAGCCACCTGTTGAATAAAGTGAAGCTAAATCTGAGGAGCACGGAAGTGATTGACGCTCATTGTGACAACGAAAGAATCTGTAATATTTTCATCACTCGCCGTAATACCGTAATTTTAGGTGTATTTCCGGAATGATTCCGGACAATCCGGAATGGTAGGCAGGTCTGCATTAACCATATATGTACATATCTACATATCTCCATCAGTTTTGTATGTATAGGGACGACATTTTGTAGGATTGCTACCTGGACCATTGAACTGTTTTGTAGATTTTCGTGTTTTTTCATTTCCCCTGGGACTCTGGGAGGCCATAGTGGGATTTGTCATTTTAAAGATAATTAGGCCATCAACAAATAATTATGTTGCTGGACGTACTCACACACTTGGAATAGTCTTCGTGTCACTGCAGTCTGTATATGTGAATAATTATTGAGTATTGACTATGATCGTATGATGCGGAAAGAAGTGTTCTGTACATGGAGACTCCAAAAATGTTGGCAGTCTAAAAAAACTAGACCAGGGAAGTGGTCATAACATGTGTTAGTGATTTGGGAGTGGGTCAACTTTCAGTGTTCAGAATCTTGCCAGTTGATAATAAGTTCTCTCGGGCCAACCAGGATTATTAAATTATTAAACGATTGTAGCTGCCAGTTCCACATTCAGAAGGGCAACGAATTGGATGATGCACAAACTAGGGACATGCAACAATATTATATTATTTATATAAACACTTATTTCATTGATTTATTGTACAACAAATTCTTAGAAAAGTTATTTTATGTACAAAATACATGTTTCACGAAAAGGCATGTTACTTATTTTGCCACTAAATCGCTCTGCACCAGCGTGATCGCACTCCTCAAAACAGAATGTCTGCACTCTGCACAAACAACAATAATCCAAAAGATAATTTTTTTAAGTCACTAATATGAGAGTAAGTACCAGCAAACAGTGTCAAAACGTGTAACATACTTCTTGTTATTCCTCTTAAACTTTTAAGTACTGGACTTTTATACGATCATATTTTACCCTGGCCTTGGCCTTGGCATGGTATAATTTCATAGATATATAGTTTTTTAACACAAATAATGTCTGCTTTCACATTCACACTGGCATTGGACATCCTCCTTTACTTTGGGCCTTTTTATATTTAGAGCTTTTAAACAGTTTTATGTGTGAAACTGAAAGCAGCAAGACTCAAACCCATCATACTCAGTCATAGATATCCCATTCCCTAGTAATTTTACAGTATTCATTTTGGTAGTACCTTAATTGGCGATATTTTACTTTCTGATCTAACCATGAAAACGACCACCTACAGCTGCCAAACATCTCACATATCTTACATACATATACACACACTACCATACAAACAAATTATTATACATTCCTATCATGATCAAATTTTGCAAAATAAACAAGTAAAACTCGATTTCTACGGTGGCGACTATCCGTTGCTCCATGGTTACCGTAAAATTTATATTGTGTCGAGGAGCTTCACAGAAATTCTGTACAGTGGTGTTATCATTACTGTATGCATGTTCGCGTGCGAGTTAGTTATAATATTGGCATTGTTTCTGTTAAAAATGTAGCTAGATTAATTAAGACGCATAATGAATAAATTATATTTAAACAAAATGTGAATATGGGATGGGAAATATGGTGGTAGAAAAATGCAAAGTTTTTATAATGGTTTGGTCACATTCTAAAATAATATTAATATCCTAGTGCTTTTCTTATTAATATTACCATATATGCATAGTAGTAATACATTTTACGGAAGTGTTGGTTAGCTCTGAAAAGAGCCGTTGTTTTCTTCTTTGCTCTTAAAAGAGCTGTTGTTTTTGTTCTCTCTTTGTCCTGTACACATGGTACAGTTGAGTGATGTGGTTCACGGTGTGGTGAAGGCATAGCGCCTTCGCCAAATAAACTCTTGGAGATAGGTGTCAAGCAGCGGCCCATTCTTCCTCGTTCCCGATGTCCATCCTCTGGAACTTCCATTTTACGTGTGTCTACATGCCCTCAATGGTGTTCGTGTGTTGTGTCACATCGTTGGGGTCCACGTAGTGCTGGCTGTGGTTTATGGTGTTATGCATGTACCCAATTGCTGTAAGGTGCCGTATGCACACCACTCATCGGTTGAGTTTGTCACATTAACTAATTACGGAAATGAATTTCACAGCTTAGCAAAATGCACAATTTAATTTTTTTTCACATAATTGAATATACAGTATATGATTCATCCTAAGTCTGACTGCCCGAAAAAATGGTGTCATTCGTTGGAGCACCGACTTGTGCATTGGTAACTAACTGAAAAAGAATTAATTCATGGGAACAAAATTATTGGCTATTCATAAGACTTGTTTTGTTTTTTACATTAAGTAGAAACCTTTCATTACCAGAAAACATAATGATGATAATAATTATGCCTTAATTAATCGAGCTACTTTTTAACAGAAACAATGCCAATATTATAACTAACACACGTACACTCACACACCCGCGTATATTCTAGTTCTTTCCAGCACTCGGCAACGTTCTATATATATTATATATATTAACAATATATAATATATATTTATATAATGCGCGAACATGCGTACGATATTGATAGCGCCACTATACAGAATTTCTGTGAAGCTCATTTATGTAGCGACGCCTTGACACAATATCGATTTTACGGTAACCGCGGAGCAAGGGATAGTCGCCGCCGTAGATGTCGAGTTTTACTTGAGTTTGTTTTGCAAAATTTGATCATGATAGGAATGTATAATGTTTTTTTGTAAGATAGTGTGTGTATATATATTATATGTAAGATATGTGAGATGTTTGGCGGCTGTAGGCGGTCGTTTTCATGGTTAGGTCAGAAAATAAAAGATAGCCCCTTAATTTCTACGTCTGCACGTCCAATAAACTACAAAACACACAACAATGTCAGACGCTTCGCTGCCACTGGGGAAGCCATCACAACATTGTTATCGTGACACTGACCTTTAACGTAAACCTAAATCCAATCCGTAACAGTAAACCACCACACAGTGTTCCAATATAAATCTGCAAACTGGGATAAGCTTAAAGATGACATAAAACAACTAACAACAACATACTTTGACACGAACCCAAATTCAACACATGTCAACACAAATTGGAACTTTTTCCGGAATAATCTTACTTCATTAGTCAACAATAATATTCCCAGCCGTAACACCAAAGCAAAAACCCACCTCCCCTGGATAACACATGAAATAATAAGAATGCAAAGAAAACGCAACAAAAGCCACAAAAAAGCAAAACAAACTGGACGTAATAGTGACTGGGAAAGGTTTAGGCAACTCCGAAAACAAGCCACTAAAGCTGCAACCAAATCCTACTCAGACTATCTAAACAATCACATTGGAGACAGCCTAAAAACAATTCTGGTCATTCATTAAAGCAAACAAACGAGAATACATTGGCATCCCTACACTGCAAGCAAACGACCAACCAATCATAAATGATCACGACAAAGCAAATACACTTAACAACCAATTTAGTTCCGTGTTTACTCAAGAAATCTACCCCATCCCCCAACTAGCTCCATCCATCTATCCCTCGAAATCGGGATAGACGGAGTAAATAAGCAACTGAAAAACCTAAACCAAAATAAAGCTACAGGCCCCGACGAACTCCCAGCCAGAGTCCTTAAAGAGACTGCAGTGGAAATTGCCCCCATCATCACACACATTTTCCAGCACTTGCAAACTCCCAGATGACTGGCTCCAAGCACTAGTAACACCAATACACAAAAAAGCCACAAATCAGACCCTGCTAATTATAGACCAATTTCGTTAACATGCATCCTCTGCAAAGTTATGGAGCACATCATTCTAAGCAACATGTGGAAACACTTACACAAACACAACATCGTTATCCACTTCCAACATGGATTCCAATCAGGTCTGTCTTGTGAATCCCAACTCATCGAGACAGTCCACGACTAGATGACTGCTATGGACAATAAGACACAAATAGATGCCATCCTACTCGATTTCGCCAAAGCCTTTGACAAAGTCCCCCATAAACGCCTCCTATCCAAATTAGCTTTCTATGGAATAACTGGAAACACACAAAACTGGATCAAATCGTTTCTATCCAATCGCAGAGAGTCTCAGTCAATGGAGCCTTGTCGGACAGCACAAATATTACATCTGGTGTACCACAGGGCTCAGTCCTAGGACCTGTCCTATTTTTACTCTACATAAACGACATAACCGAAAATGTCCAATCTTCCGTACGTCTCTTTGCAGACGACAGCATTATATATCGCAAAATCACATCCGAAACCGACCACGAAACTCTCCAATCTGACCTGATCAAACTCCAAACATGGTCTAATAAATGGCAGATGGAATTTAACATATCTAAATGTGTGCATCTCCCAATAACAAACAAAACCAAACCCAGACTACATTCATATTCACTCTTTGGCATACCACTCTCTACCGCCTCTAGCCACACATATCTTGGAATAAAATTAGATTCTAAACTAACCTGGGCTAACCATATCACTGACATAACTTCAAAATCTTCAAAAGTCCTAGGCATGATCAAACGAACCCTCGGACCATGCAAACCTGAAGTAAAAGAAACAGCCTATAACATGCTAATCCGACCAAAACTCGAGTATGCCTCTCCCATATGGAACCCACACACTGCCACCCAAATTAAACACCTTGAAAGAGTACAACACTGTGCTGCCAGATTTGTCAAAAATGACCACAGACGCCAAACAAACGCAGCAGACCTAATAGCCACCCTTGGTTGGTCAACTCTTGAACGACGACACATTATCAAACAAACCGTGGCCACTACGTAGCCCCTAGGTGCCGCATCAATGCAGCAGTGTTCTCTTTCTACCCCCGTGCAGTTCGAATCTGGAATATGATTCCACCACCGATTACTGAACTAGAAAGCCCCATAGCGTTTCAAACAGCGATCATGATCTTGGTCTTGGTTGAGTACTGGCCAACACTCCTTAGGAGTCATACGGTCAGGGTTGGGTGCGCATACTAGGTTATTAGTCGTGTATTAATGCTTGTCTGAATTTCTGTGGCTCTGTAATGTTGACTATTGCATCTGGTAGGGAATTCCAATCTTTTATTGTTCGGGGGAAATAGGAAAATTTATAACAGTTCTTGCTGGTGTGGATAGTGTTGAATGCTTTGGTATTTAGATGCCGTGATAGGCATTGTACAGGCTGGAGGAGGTTTTCAACCGTAAACACCGTAAGCACCACCTGAACTGACCTCACTAATGCTACAACAATGGGCAAGACCACCGCTAAGACCACGCCCAGTAGTGCGTCGCAGTCGAACACTGGGACCGAACTTTTGGAGGAAACTGTGACGACGTCAACATCAACAGATGAGGCAACGTTCAACAGACTGCTGGAAATGCAACAAAACATATTCCAGAAGTGTTTGCAATCGTTCATGGAAAGCACAAACACTAGAATAGACAACTGCATGGCCGAGACAATAAAATCTATGACTGACCTAAAGCACAGCCTGCAGTATACTCAGCAGGAGGTGGCCGACCTCAAGCGTGAGTTATCGAACTTTGACACGCAACCTAGTGCCACTAACGTCGATCACCTGCAAACACAACTGCAGAAGCTAGAAGATAATGTCGACTATCTAGAAAACCAAAGTTGACGAACGAACGTCAGGATCGACGGCATCCCAGAAATCGCGGACGAAACGTGGGAAAAAACGGAAGAACTGGTAAAAAACAGCTTGTTGAACAAGTTCGCCATCACAGCAGACAAAGTCGAAACGATGTAGATTGAGCGCGCTCACCGAACGGGCGCTGCGAGACTGCTGAACGGGGCGAAGAAGCCACGATCCGTGGTAGTGAAATTTGCATCGTTTAAAGACCACGAGTACCTCTTAAACAAAGCCTGACTCGTGAAGCCGAACGGTGTGTATGTGAATGAAGACTATTCACTGAAGGTCATACAGAAACGTAAAGACCTACTCCCGAAGATGATGCAGCTACGTGCTGAAGGGAATTACGCGTACATCTCGTTCGACAGACTAGTTGTCAGAGATCGCCGCTGACTGTCGTGTGGTATGTCTACATGTGCATCGATATATATTCGATATACACTCAATATTCACGTTGTTTTCATTTTTGGGGAGGGCAGTTTTCGTTTCACTACGTTTAGTGTTAGTTATTTTTGGGACTGCATTATATATAGTATTTCCCAAAAGCGACGTGTTAACGCAATAATCATTTTGTGTTTTGTTCTATATACTTACGATATTCTCATTCTACGTTTATGTTGTGGAGGTACATATGCTGTCACTCTACGTTTATGTTGTGGAGGTACATATGCTGTCACTCTACGTTCATGTTGTGGAGGTACATATGCTGTCACTCTACGTTTATGTTGTGGAGGTACATATGCTGTCACTCTACGTTCATGTTGTGGAGGTACATATGCTGTCACTCTACGTTCATGTTGTGGAGGTACATATGCTGTCACTCTACGTTCATGTTGTGGAGGTACATATGCTGTCACTCTACGTTCATGTTGTGGAGGTACATATGCTGTCACTCTACGTTCATGTTGTGGAGGTACATATGCTGTCACTCTACGTTCATGTTGTGGAGGTACATATGCTGTAATTTATTCTCACACATTTTTTGCTGATGCAGTAAGTACATTGTGTTATAAATGCACTCGGAATATTCGTAATATTCTCTTTTATAAAATGTATTTGTATAATGCTCTGGATACAGCTTGTGCAGCTCTTACACAACGTTATTTATTTTATTCTAAGTCTAGTCTTGACTACTCTGATATATGCCCTGTCACACACAGAGTATTTCTTAACATTCACATATGCACAGGAAATAAATACACCCAATTTCACTCTTTTGTAAAATACCTTTTTTATGTCCGAACCTAAGCCATGACTTCTGATGTGACATTTCTCTCCCACTTGGGAGGTATCCGAAACTGTTCTTTAATAAATCTTCTAGATATAAACGAAAATAGTACTGAACAAAATGAACCTCAGTTGATCCATTGTTCTTCATACTATGACATCGATATGTTTCACAAGTTAGCACATAAAAATACTGATAATTTTAGTATCCTAAGCTTAAATATTCAATCCATTAATGCTAAATTTGATGAACTTGAACTTTTTGTAGAGCTTCTTAATACTAAACAATTTAAATTTAGCATTATATGTTTGCAAGAAACATGGAAGTCAAATCACGATGATTTATCTCAATTCAGTTTACACGGATATGATATAGTTGCTCAGGGAAAACATTGTAGTGTCAAAGGGGGTTTAATAATTTACGTAGATAATAAATATAAGTATAAAGTACTTAAGAATATCAACATGTTTGAACATTGGGAGGGGTTAGTAATTCAAGTAACTGGAGGCAGCTTATCAAAAACACTTACTATTGGAAACATATACAGACCGCCTAGGTCAATAAATCAAAATATTATAGATTTCATAGCTGAATTTTCAACAACAATGGCTACTTTGGAAAGTTGTAATAATCTAACAATTTCAGGCGATTTCAATATCAATCTACTGAAAATAAACGAGAACAAAATATATAGTGAATTTTTTGATACTATAATTTCATACAGTCTCTATCCACAAATTACCTTTCCAACTCGTTTACCAGAACTAACGGAACACTGATAGACAACTTTTTCAGTAAATTAAATAAATCAGTATTAGATAGCACTGCAGGAATCTTCACAAATACCCTTTCTGATCATCAACCTTACTTCCTAATCATGAATATCAACGTAAAATCCAAACCTCCTCCAAAATTTGTTCGAGTAAATCTACAAAATAAGGCAGCTATGCATAATGTTAAACTTGAGATAAATTCGGATGCAATGTATAACAAACTAAACAAATCTCCTACGGCTGACCCCAATTTAAATTATAACATAATACACGAACAAATTATGCATGCTAAGAATAAGCATATGCCTGTTAAAATCATGAAATATAATAAATACAAACATAAGCATTCAACCTGGATAACACACGGTCTTCTAAAATCAATCAAATATCGAGACTCGCTTTATAAGAAATTTAAAATGTCTAATCCAAATTTACCTAAGTACGAAGTCCTTCTAACTAACCTAAAAACATATAACTCAATATTAAAGAAAAATATTCGTACTGCCAAACAAATGTACTTTGAGTCACGCTTTAACCGATATAAAGATGACATCAGAAATCCTGTAAACTTTTGAAAATAATTGAACCCTCCATCATCAAACCATTAACCCTGGTAATAAATCAAGTAATAAATACTGGTATATTTCCCGATACACTTAAACTCGCTAAAGTAATTCCTATTTTTAAGAAAGATGACCCATCTGATTTTTAAAATTATAGACCCATATCTCTTCTTCCAACAATTTCAAAAGTGATAGAGAAAATAATATCTAGTCAACTAACAGCATACTTTAATGATTCTGATCACTTGAACTAATAGATAGAATAATTACACAAATTGATAAAAATTATGTTCCTTTCAGTATTTTTCTTGACCTCTCTAAGGCCTTCGATACAATTGATCACTCGATACTATTAACTAAACTAAGATATTATGGATTACAGGGTCCTACCCTGAATCTGTTTAATAGCTACTTAAGCAATAGAAGACAATACACTGAATTTCAAAATGAAAGTTCTGATATCCTACCTATCAAAATTGGTGTACCACAAGGATCTATTCTTGGTCCCCTATTAATCATAATATACATTAATGATTTTCCTAAAGCTAGCGAAATGTTTAACTTTATTATGTATGCCGACGATACCACCTTATTTAGCACCATCAATCATTTTCAAGGTAACTCCCCAAATAGAAATATAGAATCGGCAATAAATGATGAACTCCTTAAAATAATTGAATGGTTAAACATTAATAAATTATCATTAAACAGAAACAAATCCAAATATATGATTTTTCACATGCAAAATAAAGCTGTCGATAACTTTACGCTCTATATAAATGGTACAAACATTGAAAGAGTAGATGAAATTAATTTTTTAGGACTTACTTTAGATATTTAAATTGGAATAAACATATTGAAAAAGTAACAAACAAGTGTTCCAAAACAGTCGGCATCTTAAACAAATATGTCTTTCCCCTAGAAATTAAAATTATCTTATATAATACGTTATTTTTATCACAAATCAACTATTGTATTATGGTGTGGGGATACCAAGGTAGTCGAATGTTAAAAATACAAAAGAAAGCTATGAGAATTTTATCTATAAGTAAATATAATTCACACTCTGAGCCACTTTTCAAAAAATTGAATATCTTAAAAATTTATGACATGTTAAAATTACATGAACTTAAGTTTTATTATAAATACGTACATCATGACCTCCCTGCTTACCTATTAAATTGGAAAATAATTACAAATGCTTACGTACACAATTACAACACAAGGAAAAAAACAGAATTACACCCTTTCAGAACCGAACATGAATTTGCCAAAAGATGTCTTAGATACAGTTTGCCACAAGTCATAAACAATACCTCAAAGCTAGTCACAGAGAAGATTGGAACACATAGCTTCAGAAGTGTTGGTAATTATGCAAAAAACAATTTATTAGAAAAATACATAGATACGTGTACAATATTAAACTGCTATACATGCTATCATAGTCATTAAAACTGTATTAATGCACGTGATATGTATGGATATGTATTGTATATATATATACAAATCAGCATATGGATATTGTATTTGTGCATACACACATACATATCAAGTATATTGAAGTGTACTATTGACAACTAGTATTTTTTTATTTTACCATACCTTTTAATACTCCAATACATGCATATATGCAATATAGTAGCTCGGTTTCTTTTCTTTTCCTGCACTTTTACATTTACATTTGCACTTCCTTCGGTAAATTTGAGTTGAAACAAATTATTCTTGTGGCTCCTACGAGAGCGACTGTTATTGTCTTAATAGGAGTCACAGACCCCATCTAATATGGCTTTGTGCAATATGGCGAGGCGTCTGTTTGTTCGTCTGTTTGTTAGTTGTTCTAGGTTTATTTTTGTTAACATTTGTGACACGCAACCAGTTTCTCGGGATGTATAGTCGTTAAGGCAGAAGCGAGCTGCCCGTCTTTGGACCATTTCTATTTTGTTGATGAGGACTTGGGTGTGGGGGTCCCACACGGAAGCTGAATATTCTAGGAGTGGTCGGACAAGGGTTGTGTAGGCACTTGTTTTAATGTTTTGGGGGCACGAGTAGAGGTTGCGTCTGATAAATGCTAGGGTACGGTTTGCTGAGGCTGTAATCTGATGGATGTGTTTGTTCCAGGTGAGATCTTTGGTGATACATACTCCTAGATAGGGATGACTGTCGGTTTCCTGTAGTGTTGCGTTTCCTAGAGTATAATTAAAATGTTTTACATTTCTTGCATGGGTTAGTCTCATCACAAAGCATTTTTCTGTAGTTCTTGTGAGTCGGACTGATTATTGATTTCTCTATAGAGGACACAGTCATCTGCAAAAAGACGGACTGTGGAGCGGATCTTGTCAGGTAAATCATTGATGTATATCAGGAAGAGAAGCAGTCCCAATAACGTGCCTTGCGGTACACCTGATGTAACATTTGTCCAGGTGGAATGTTCTCCACCGACCACCACTCTCTGTTCACGGCACTTGAGAAAGTTAGAGATCCAGGCTTGTGTTTTGTTGTGGATGCCATATCTCTTTAATTTATTTAGGAGCCGGTTGTGGGGAACGGTGTCGAATGCTTTTGAGAAGTCCATTATTATCATGTCCACTTGGGATTTATTATTTAGGGATTTCACTAGGTTGTGTGTGGTGAGTATTAATTGGGTTTCTGTGGAGTGTTTACTGCGGAAGCCATGTTGTCTGTCGGATAAGACTGTGTATTGATCAAAATGGTCCATTATGTTAGAGTAGATAATGTGTTCGAGGAGTTTGCAACATATTGAAGTTAGGGAGATGGGACGGTAATTTGACGGAAGGGACCGGTCTCCCTTCTTGAAGATTGGAGTGATGTTGGCACGTAACCATGAGTGCGGAAGTTCTCCTGTGATAATTGATTTTTGGAAGATTACTCTGAGAGCTGGAGCTAATTCATTTGAGGCAAGTTGTAAGATTCAACAAGTTGGCTGGCACTTCATCAGGTCCTGTTGATTTGTTTGTTTTTAAGTCATTTGGTGACCCCTTTTGTTGTGATGGTGATGTCAGTTATAGCTGGTATGTTTGAATATGGTTCTTGTGGTAGGTTGGTGTTTTCATTTGTAAAGACTGACTTAAATTGGTTATTGAGGATTGCGGCTTTAAGTCTGTTATCTGATTCTACCCTGTTGTCTTTCATTAAGGTTGGTATTCCGACTGTATCAACTTTACGGCTTTTTATGTATGACCAGAATCGTTTTGGTGAATTGGAACAAATGGATGATATATATCTTCTGTGAGCATTTCTTGTCTCTCTGTGTGTGGTTTTACGTGCCTTACACAAATTTTCATAGCTGGCTTGATTTCCAAGTAGTTTGTCAGTGTTGAAAGCCCTTTGTTTACGTTTGTGTAGTCGCTTGATTCGTTTATTTATCCAGGGTGTTTGGTTACGCTTTGATAGTAATTTTGTTGGTATGTGAATGTTCATTTTTGAGACAAGTACAGTTTGGAACTCTGATCATGAACCTCCCTTTCACCACACCCAATCATCTAAAGTGCCTATAAAATAAACAAACAAACTACCCACAATGCATGCGCACAAACAAGCACCATACAACTCATGCGTTAGCTCAAGTTTGGAGTAAATCACCTAAGACCTGCCGACTGAATGATTCACTCACCTGCCCAGCAGAGTGTCAACTGAATTCCTATAATCACGACAAACAACAAAATTCGTTCTTGTTTCATTGCTATAACTCGTAGATCACGATGATCTACGATCGGGGAGACTTTCTTTTTACAAAATCAAGCTCACGACCGTATTCGTTGAAGAGAAAGGGCGTTGGTTGTTGTTCTTCTCAACGCTACTGTATAGATCCCAAAATTCGACACAGCTAAGAATTTATGATTGCGCGTGCGCCGATCGTGGCTTCCGTGACAGAAATAGTGCTCGTTAGATGAGTGTTAGGGGGTCGTCATCTTGTCGAGTAGCGTCCATCCCCGAGACGGCGCCACTAGCAACTTTAACAACTTGTGTCATCACCAGGTGGCTTTGGGAGTCGCATTTAGGGGTCAGACCTGTATTTAATTTAGGAGAAAGATCATTAGTCTTTTAATTTCTTGGTTGCTGGTAGACGAATAAAGTGCTAGCAATTTTGAGGTAGCATATCCATTCAAGGAATTGTGTACCATGAATGGGGAAATTTGCTGATTTCAATACTTGTGCTGCATATACATTTAATTACTTTTCTGTATGTGGACCATATTCTAAGGCTAAGTTGTAATGTTATCAGATTTGGTCATCAAATAGTTGTATCAGAAGATTCAGCAGTGGCCATAACTGTCCATTTGTGGGCAGGTATAAATACATCACTGTGCATCACCCTATCCCGAATAAAGGAAATTGTGTGGAGTAGGCCCTACCAGCCAACTTTTTCGTTTTGAAATCCGGGAGAATTCTGCACCTCCTTGAGCCAATGAGGCTCACCAATAAACTCTACAATTGCACCCTCATTGATTCTCACCAAAGACCTCCAGTTACACCCTCTTCCAACTACGATTTTGAGGTATATAATTCAGAAGATTAATTTGTCTTCATTTCCAGGAGGACAGGAGCTAGTATACAACAAATCAGGCATACACCCCGGAAAATCCAAGAGGGTTCTTGGCAGGTAATACCAGGTATACGTTATACAGTCAGACAGTTTTGTCTCCCAGTAGCTATAATCTTTGTCCACAAATGACCATCAGAGCATAAGTTAAATCTGACATCAAATATGCCCATATTTCTGTACTATAATCACATAGGGAGGGTTGGCAAGAGATAGACATAGAATGAACAAATAAAAATTGCCAATATTAAATAAGAGGAGTAACAATTCATAAACATATTCTGCAATTATGTTTGATCCAAATGTGTTGTCAGTAATAGGATAATTAGGGAACATCTACAAAATATGTATCCATTTAATAAATAATGAAAAAATTACCCAGCCAACACACCTGTACATAGTATGAGTAACATTGAGTATGCATCTGCCCCCTGCAGTATGCCTACATTGCATATGGCATGCAATAATCAAGTCCTTCCTATGCCATGTACACACAGCACGGTTACCCTCTCACAACTCCTTGAATACATCATTTATAACTGGCACTTACAGTGCCAGTTGTGATTTCAAAGCAAACAAAAATGTCTGTTTTCTTTAATATGTTTAATTTTTTGTTGTTGCACATTTCATTCTGCATAACATGCAAATAAACAGAGTATTGACAATTTATAAACGTCACTATATTACAAATTACGAATATTACATTCCTCACATTATCCACAGTCTACTACATTATGTCTTGATAGTACAAAATTCATCTTGGAAACATTATTTGCACTAAGGCTTATAAAAATAATTGATGCAGGCAGATCTCTTTCCTCTACTGACAATTTCTTCCTCCTCATCACTTTAAGTACATTAGTTTTGCAACTACACCTGGTGTACCAGTATGATTGAATAATCGATCAACAACCATTTCTATGGCACATTACAACATAGCTGTCATTTAAAAAAATCAAAAAACAATTTGGACTGAAATATCTGTTATAATAGTACTATAAAAATATTATAGCCATAACATTGTCGTGAGTATTTGACATAGTTAATCTTTATTAGATTACTGGATATAATTATGCTAATTAATATCACATATATATATACATATGTCACATGTATCACTAATACATATACATACATACTGGTATGATGCATTGCTACATAATACATGATTCAATCATCCACTGTAAATGTTCCAAGTTTAAAATGGCAACCAACAGACCTGAGACCTACGACTGTGACACTGCATTATTCTTAAATACAACCTGTGACTTGGCCTGTCACATGTCAGAGCAACACATATTACCTACTATGAGCATGTCGACTTTGGATCACAGGACATCATACCACACGTGCACATTTAAATTCTTGCACATCCTCACAACTGGTCAGCAACCCGACACACAGTAATTCTAGCAATACATCACCATAGTTGCAATGTTCACACTGTTATGACTTTGTATAGAGGTAACAGATGTAGAAATCAAACTTTTATGACTTTGTATAGAGGTAACGGATGTAGAAATCAAAGACACCAGGAAAGAGTTCTCGAATGAGAGGTGTGAGTCGTGTTTGTAAGTAGGGAAAGTAGACATTCTTAGTGCGAGTGACAGCCCCAGCCACTATGTTCTGTGCTGTCTCTCCTGTGTCAGCTGGTTCTAGCGCCAACACACGATTCAGTCCAAACCGCTTCAATGATGTCACAGCATTTGACGTTCCTACAAAACATGAGGACAATGAATGCATATTCATGTGCTTTAAAACCATCAGGTAATGTGGTAATAAAGACATCCCAGATGCACAGTAAGCAGTGCAAAACGGTGTGTGGTGTAACCACACAGAAAACTGTCAACAACTGCTAATAATAGGCCTAGATGTTCATATGCACATTGCTGTATGCTACAACAGTAATAACAGCAGTTGTGACAATTAACAATTTGCGTCTAGTAATTATGATAGTTAAACAATTGGTGTTAATCTGCGACCCATGAACTTCATATATACATGGGTCTCACACACACGCACAAGCACACACACCACACACACACATACACACACACACACACACACACACACACACACACACACAAACACACACACACATATTTGATATATATATATATATATACCGTGTAGTTTTTGTTATTTAATGATGTATTTTGATAGGTTTTGTAAATCACGATGACCTACGATCTCAAGTTGCTACTGTAACCTGACTGAACTCATGTTGCTACTCTGACCTAACTAAACTCACATTACTACCTTGACCTGAATGAACTCAAAGTTGCTACTCTGATTTGACTGAACTCAAGTTACTACTCAGCCCTGACTTAACTGAAGTTGCTACTTTGACCTAACTGAATTCACGTTGCTACCTTGATCTGACTGAATTCAAGTTGGTAATCTGACCTGACTGAATTCTAGTTGCCACTCTAACCTGACTGAACTCAAGTTGCTACTCTGACCTGACTGAACTCAAGTTGCTACTCTGACCTGACTGAACTCAAGTAGCTACTATGACATGACTGAATTCAAGTAGCTACTGTGACCTGACTGAACTAAAATAGCTACTGTGACCTGACTGAACTCAGTAGCTACTATGATCTGACTGAACCCAAGTGGCTACTCTGACATGACTGAACTCAAGTTGCTACTGTGACCTGACTGAACTAAAATAGCTACTGTGATCTGATTGAACTCAGTAGCTACTCTGATCTGACTGAACTCATGTAGCTACTCTGAAATGACTGAACTCAAGTTGCTACTGTGACCTGACTGAACTCAAGTTGCTGCTGTGACCTGACTGAACTCAAGTTGCTGCTGTGACCTGACTGAAATCAAGTTGCTACTGTGACCTGACTGAACTCAAGTTGTTACTCTGACCTGACTGAACTCAAGTTGCTACTCTGACCTGACTGAACTCAAGTTGCTACTCTGACCTGACTGAACTCACCAATGAAGCCAAGGAAGCAGACAGTGACAGAGACGCCACTTCCCTGCATCTCCAATTCCAGTCTCAGGCCCCCAAAGAACCCAGTCAGGGCAAACTTAGATGACACGTACGCCAGGAAGTATGGCTGGTACATCTTGGCTACAAAGGTATAAATTTAACATATTACATTTTCAATACAAATTAATATAAACAAATTATAGGCATAAATATTTGAATTACAATTTGTATCAGAAATGATGCTGGATTTTTTGTCTTTGCCGAAATGTGTACAAACTAAAAAATGGGCCAAGAGGCTCTGAAGTCCTTTGGACTAATATGTCTATATGTGAACCCGGCTGACCAAATGAGTGATAAGTCTGAAAAATTGTAACATTGTTTTCTTACATTCTTGTAAAAGTTGGGTAGGGTGCTTTACACAGTTTCAAAAATTATGACTGCTACAAAAATTGGCGAAGTTATGGAGCATTGAACATGGTAAGGGTCAAAAAGTGAAAATGAAGAAAACGGCTGTTGAAGTTTTACATTATATATACAAATGGATTGCATGGAAATATTACATGCATGACATTCAAAAGTGGCACACAGTATGTATGTTATGTTGCAATGATACACTGGAAGTACAAATGTGCTGCTACAAAGACTTATCAAGTTATGCCAGATTATGTCTTTATGTGTAAAAGTAAGAGGACAGATTATTTGAGAGCAAAAGATAGACTAAAGAAAATAAAAAATGACAAAGCTAATGCAGAGTTAAGAGAATTGACTAGAGGGTATAAATGTTTTATAAAACAAATATCAAAATGCTACCATAAACAGTTACATGAAAACTTGCGCAACCTAAAAGATAGCAAGCCTACGAAATACTGGTATATACTTAATAAAGCAAGTAACAGCAGTGAAAAATGTGGAACTATTTCACTGGATAAGTTTATGAACCACTTTGAAAAACTCGGTGAAAAACCTGAAAGTGAAACTGCAGCTAGTGAGATACCTTTTGATCCAAGATTGATTTCCCAGACAAACGAACACATAAACAGACCATTCACGCAAGATGAGGTACTAATGCAAATAAAAAGAAAAAGAAAAAAAAAAGACATGGTATTGATAATGTTATAAATGAATACTTAAAAAAACAGCCCCGCAGAACTAGTTATAGTTATTGTTAAGATGTTTAACTTACTTCTATTATCTGGCATTGTGCCAACAGATTGGTGTATTGAGATCATTAAGCCTATATACCAAAACCAAGGGTCGGAATAGATGACCCAGACAACTATCGTGACATTACACTATTAAGCTGCATAGGCAAGTTGTTTACAGCCTCCATTAATGTCAGACTGACCACATACCTAGAAGAAGCGAATGTAATAGGTGAATTCAACAACATATTAAAAGGTATCTTCATGTGGATAATTCAATGCTCTTCAAAATAACACTTATTTGTAATTATAGACTACATCCATGAAATGTTTTTTGGTGAATCATAGTTACAGATCATTAAGGGTTATGATAGAAGTAAAATGTTTACATGTTTAATAGTGACTATATGCATGCCAGTGAAGATACACCTGGAAATAAAATATTTGAGTAGTTGTTCACAAGGTACATATATATAGCATGCAGTTTGACTTAAAAACAGTAGCAATTAATGACATAATACTGATTGAATTGGAGCTGCATATAACTGGATTTAAATTTGCCCAGTGCACACCACAAATCCAGAAACATGGGGCAGGGGTCAGTTGCTAAGATTGCCTCACTCTATACATCAGTCTGATTTGCTGCTGTGTTGTAACCATGTTTTAAGGTGGTAGGCCAAAGGACAGCATTTGGGAGCATTGTTTGACTGTTGAAGAGAATGGCAGTAAGTTGGCACTCGGCACGGATGTAAACCATACAGTAATATTGAAGTTCAGTTAAATTGTTGGAACAGTTGAATTTGCATTATGTTTCTGTGATCAGGGTATTTAATTATTTACAAGGAAAAGTAGATTCCTCTAGTTACTCCAGGATTTATGAGTTTACATAGCAGCAGACACTGGGACAGTGTGACTGCTGACTGGCTAAATGGATGCAATGGTGCCTTGAAGTTAGTTCTTCTGCCAACTATCCTTTTCACACAAGCCTATAGGTTTACTGGCAGCCAGCACACTACTGAGCCTAAACTACCATGCAGGTGTGAAAGACATCCTGATGTATTTGAAGTTGAGCCACTAATTAATTGTCCACCAAGCAGTAGCAGAGCAGTTTTAAAATAATAATCCACAAGTTAAGTGGCAGTGATCTTCCTTTTGTCATTCATGTGATGTTTCTTGTTTATTGTGAGCAGGGCGGACAAATGGTTATCATACGTAGACAGGTACAGAAAGAAACTTACTTTTTCTATAAAAAGAACACGTTTGCCTATCAATGGCATGTATTTCCTATTGTTGCCGTTTCTACCGGGCAGAAACAGTTTCTGACTGGCAGAAATCATACAACCTTGTAGGTAATTATTAATCAAATGTTTTTTGGTGAATCATAGTTTAAGATCATTAAGGGATAACTAAAATGTTGACATGTTTAATGTTCACTTATTGCACCATGCTTTGCATTTAGAGGAATAATTATAATAGAAAATAAAATGTTGTGGCACCTATTTTTAAATACATGCATTGATGAGAAACCGGGAATTACTTTTCTGTGGCCTAAGAATAACTAATTTCACAAACTTCCTGCTTATAATTACATAACAGAAAAGACAACCTCCATATAAAACAACTGCATAAAAATAGATATCCATGCTAGACAGACTCCGCATGCGATATATGTTTTGGGAAGGGGAATTATAGCTACCAGGTTCTGTTTCTGGCACAATACACAAAATCTACTGTTGGGGATAGTCTCAAGGGGCTTTTTTTCAAAACCACATCTCTAGATAGTGTAAACATTTTGCATTTGGGGGGGCTGTGTCAGCCTTCTTCTCATGTGATGTAGAGTTACCAAGAGAAAACTTGTCTCCTTTGTTATTTGCTATTTTCCTGAATGATTTTGAACACTCTGTTAGTCATAATTATAAGGGACTTGACATGGCAGCTGATGAAATTTACAACAACCTTAGTGATGATGATGTAGACATTTTCTTGAAAATGTACGTTCTATTATATGCTGATGATACTACACTGTAGAATGATTCAATCAAATACATATTTCTTGTATATAGCGGAACTATGTCAACTCTTCTAATGGTTGACATTTGGTTGTTTCAGGATGACCCCTTAAAATGTATGCCCAACTGTCCAGGGGTCTACTGGGTGCTGTCTGTTGACACAAGCCTAGCAGTGACCAAATACAGATTAGTCACAGTTTCCACCACCTTCCTCCACAGTGAGGTGTGACATATGTTGTAGGAAAAGGGATTAGTTGAGGAAAGGACTGTAAGCCAGATAGAGCTGCTGCTGCTGCAGTTGACAATTTAGTTAGCAAATTTAGCATTTTAAGGGACCTTTGGTGCCCTTAGAATAATTCAATCAAATACATATTTATTATGTACAGTTACTGAAAATTTTTTGAATAAAAGGCAAAATGTGAAAATTTTCTACTTTTGGGATCCTTTTTGGGGGCCATTACACATAAACAGGCCATTCACACAAGATGACATACTAAATGTCTATGCAAAATTAGACAACAATTTACTGAAGAGTTTAAAAAAAAATTGGCCAAGTGGCCCTGAAGTCCTTTGGACTAATACGTCTATATGTGACCCCAGCTGACCAAATAAGTCAGAAAAATTGTAACATTGTTTTCTTACATCCTTGTAAAGATTTGGTAGGGTGCTTTACATGGTTTCAAAAAATATGACTGCTACAAAAATTGGCAAAGTTATGGAACATTGAACATGGTAGGGATCAAAAAGTGAAAATGAAGAAAACAGCTGTTGAAGTTTTATATTATTCAAATGTGGCACACAGTATGTAATATGTATGTTATGTTGCAATGATACACTGGAAGTACAAATGTGCTGCTACAAAGACTTATCAAGTTATGCCAGATTATGTCTATGTATAAAACTAAGAGCAAAAAGTAGACTCACTGTTTGACACAGTTTAAAACCTACAGGCAACTGTCCAGTTTAACAGGGGTCTAGTGGCTCAATGCTGTCTGTTGACACAAGCTACTGCCAGTGACCAATTACAGATTAGTCACAGTTTCCATCAAACAATAGCAGGCAGAGAATCTTAGCTCCACAGCTGGGTGTAATACACAACCAGAGCCACCACTGATTCATGGTCAAATAGATTAGCTCAATGCACCAACTAAAACAATACACAACACTGTGAGTGACAGTGTCCAGAGTGAGGCCTAAGCAGTGTCCTCATTGCTGAATAGATCAATTAAACCTGCCAAGTGGGTGACATTCTGCACAAGTGTTCATTAATCCTTAGTGATTGTTCAGAACACCAGACTGACCACATACCTAAACAAGGCGAATGTAATAGGTGAAGAACAGGTAGTGTTCAAATAGGGGTATTGGTTTAATTATATTTGTCTCAACGCAAAAGGCTTTATTGTGCCTTCATCGATTATAAGAAAGCATTTGATTTAGTAGACCGGTCCTCCCTGTGGTCTAAGATAATTTCATATGGTATTAATGGTATTGTGTTGAAAGTTGTATACAACATATACAAAAATGGGTCAGCTGGATGGTGAAATTTAAGCCTTTGTAAAACTTTTGTCTCGACTTCACCGAAGGAGGTGTCCTGCTGTCAGAACTTCGAAGGTGTTACTCACCTAACTTACAAATATATAGGGAGCTAATGGAGAGGCCCATCATAATCCATAGCACTACAAAATGAAGTATCTGAAAGTCACACTTCATATACTAAGTGACACATCTCGTACTGTCTCTCTGCACTGTCGCAATGTCCAATAGTTTCCTATCACAACCCTCGTGTACAATATACCGAAGCTGTATATTTCTAACACCACAACATATGTATTATCATTGGATAGGTAATTTAATAATTTTTCAGATGAATGCAACTTGTAGCAGCAGAAAATGAAGCATACAAAAATTACACCGCAAACGATGACATGCATTCTCAAAATGTGATTTATTCAAAAATTAGTGCTATAAAATAGTAGTTTGTCAAAATGTAAACAAACTCAAACACAGTTGCAGCTTACTGTCCACCAAGCAGTAGCAGAGCAGTTTTATAATAATAATAATTTAAATGGCAGTGATCTTCCTTTTATCAGTCATGTGATGTTTATTGTGAGCAGGGCGGACAAATGGTTATCATACGTAGACAGGTACAGAGAGAAACTGAAATTTTCTATAAAAAGAACACGTATGCCTATCAATGGCATGTATTTCCTATTGTTGCTGTTTCTGCCGGGCAGAAACTGTTTCTGCCCGGCATAAATCAAACAACCCTGTAGGTAATTATTAATCAAATGTTTTTTGGTGAATCATAGTTACAGATCATTAAGGGTTATGATGGAAGTAAAATGTTTACATGTTTACTGTTCATTTATTACACCAAGTCTTGCATTTAGAGGAATAATTATAATAGAAAATAAAATGTTGTGGCACATATTTTGAAATGCATGCATCGATGAGAAACCGGGAATTGACCCAAGCCTCTGCCAGTGAGCAATTACAGATTAGTCACACATTAACCAGCCAGCCACAATGAGGTGTGACAGATGTTGTGGGAAAAGGGATTAGTTGAACAAAAGGACTGGAAGCCTTCTAGAGCTACTGCTACAGTAGACCATTTAGTTAACAAATTTAGCATTTTAGGGGACATTTGGAGCCCTTAGAATGATTGAATCAAATACAGATTTCTTGTGTATAATGGCACTACCATATGAAATGTCTATGCAAAATTTGAGAAAAAGTTACTAAAGTGTTTTTGAAAAAATAGACAATATGTGAAAATTTACCAGTTTTGGGGTCCTTTTTGGGGGGTCATTAAGTGCCCTTAGAATGATTCAATGAAATGCAGATTTCTTGTGTACAGTGACACTACCACATGAAATGTATATGCAAAATTAGAGAAAAAGTTGCTGAACAGTTTTAAAAAAAATATACAAAATGTTACATTTTTACCAGTTTTGGGGTCCTTGGAGGCCCTAGGGAGCCCTTAGAATGATTCAATCAAATACAGATTTCTCGTGCAGAGTGGCAGTGCCCTAATATATGTCTATGCAAAATTAGAGAAAAAGTTGCTGAACGGTTTCTGAGATACGGCAGCTAACGGCGGACGGTGGACGCAGAGTGATGGCAATAGTCCCTTGGACCTTCGGCCAAAGGATTAAAAATAGGCAAAATGTGAAAATTTACCAGTTTTGGGACCCTTGGAGGCCCTTAGAATGATTCAATCAAATACAGATTTCTCGTGCATAGTGGCAGTACCCTAAGATATGTCTATGCAACGTTAGAGAAAAAGTTGTTGAACGGTTTCTGAGATACGGCAGCTAACGGTAGACGGCGGATGCAGAGTGATGGCAATAGTCCGTTGGACCTTTGGCCCAAAGGACTAAAAAATGTATGTTTGTGAAACATGTTGCAAGAGTCTATTTTAAAGCTGTTTCAGTTAAGACTGCCGAGTGCAACTTGCCTGACAAGGAAGATATGACCACGAGGCTGCCGTTGCTATGGTTAAGCACTGGCAGGGCATGGGAGGTCAGCTGGACGTAGGAGTGGAAGTTGACATCCATCACGTGTCTCAGCATGGTCAAATTGTGGTCACTGCCGGTCCACCCATTGGCCGAGGCCATTAGGTACATGTGGTTGAGGATGAGGTAGTCCAGACCTCCCAGCTCAGTCGTTGCAAACTGACCAAGGACAACATTATTATTACTCAGTCTTCCAACACTCAGCAGAGACAGAACAACTTGTCAAACTAATGCATTTCTTCACAAGTTCACAATACAAAAATGTAAATTTGGTTTAATTTCAGTGTTTTTCAGTGATGTGAATCATTATGTTATAGCAGGGTTTGCAGTTTCTTCTGAAGGGCGTTTTTTTATGGTTTTCCATGTTTCTTCCGTCCAGTTTGTTCCGGAAGAAAATGTTTGTAACTAAAAATATACTTATAAATCATTTTAAGCTACTGATATTGATATAAAATATGGTTTTTAACATGGTAACTCCATGGCACAAAATAAATGACTTCATATTTCAGGTATATGTGGGTATTTATGTTCTAATATTTTCACTTGTGTTGTAGTACATTTCAGTGCAGATAGAAGAATACAGTTCTTTATAATAAGTGGGTGTAATGTGTCATTTATGGCTTCTTAGATCAGGCTGTCAGGTTTGTCTTGGTGTTCCCACATAGTAGAATACTAAATGGCTTCACGTCCACCAGGGCTGACAGCCATCTAGTTCAGTTAGCTACATCTTACTCACTGGTTGATAGTGCAAATATAAATAATAATTCAAAGCAGAGTTACTGTGATAAGCAGATGATGACTGAGATATTATAAAGATCTTTCAGTTTATATTTTGTCACAATTATAACATGTGATTAACACAAATAAACAACATAAAATTTAGACATAGTGGACATTTATTGATGGGCCTAGTTTCAATGGATATTGATTGGATAAAAATTTTCATTGTGGCATTTACCACATGGTTTATGGAAATTATGGTGGGTGATAAATGGGAACCTGGTGCTGGATTTTGCTTTTAGGTGACTAACACAAGTGATGAGCAAAACATCAATATGAACAACACAAATGCACACAATTTTATGTTACCCTGATATTATAATCATGAAATGTTTTATATTTATATATTAAATAAAATCAATACAAAATATATATGAGAATAGTTTCCATTTTCTAACCCTATCTTCCACTTTCTTACAGTTTCTTCCAGATTTTTCCAGAAGAAAGTGGAAAAACCCTTTATTCCAGTTTCTTCTGGCCATCTCGAAAGAAACATGGAAAATGGATATCTTATCAAACTACCAAAGAAAGGTGACTTGGGAATGTGCAAGAACTGGAGAGGAATTACACTACTCTCAGTACCAAGTAAAGTATTCACACACATCATTTTGGACAGACTGAAGGGAGTACTAGACGACAAGCTACGTGAAGAACAAGCTGGATTTATGTACGGACCATATTGCCACCTTGAGAATAATCATAGAACAGTCAGTTGAGTGGCAGTCACCTCTTTATATCAACTTCATAAATTTTAAGAAAGTCTTTGACAGTGTGGACTGAGAGGTCATCTAGACGCTGATGCAACACTATGGTATCCCTGCAAAGTTCTTAACAATAATCAAACATATGTATGAAAACTCCATCTGTCAAGTTATACATAATGGGAAACTGTCTTAAACATTTGAAGTAAAGACTGGTGTAAGACAGGGGTGCATATTGTCACCATTAATATTTATCATGGTGATAGACTGGATAATGAAAGAAACTGTTAAACAGGGCCGAACTGGCATCCAGTGGACATTCACAAAACAGTTAGATGACCTTGATTTTGCAGACCACATCTGTTTACTATCTCACACACACAAGCAGATGCAAGCGACAACTTGCCAGCTGACAAAGGAAGCAGAGAAAACAGGACTGAAAATAAATATACAAAAGACAAAACTCTTGATGGTGAACAACACACAACAAGCAAAGGTACAGATCAAGGGAACAGATAAAGAAGAGGACAACAAATTTACCTATCTCGGCAGTGTAATGACAGACAAAGGAGGAACAGACGAGGATGTCAAATGCAAGATTGGAATGGCCAGACATGCATTCATCACCTTAAAGACAGTGTGGAATACACCATCCCTTTCAACAAGAAAAAAAATTCAAATATTAAAACTTAGATGTGAAAAGTGTACTGTTCTATGTGTCAGAGACATGGAGAGTCACAAAAACTACAAACATTTATCAACAAATGACTTAGAAACATACTGAAAATCAAATGGCAAGACAAAGTCACAAACACCAAACTGATGAACAGGACAGACCAAACAAACATCAAAATAGAAATCCAAAAAAAGAAAATGGATAGGACATACACTCCAACAGTTACAAAAAACAATCCCTTGAATGACAAAGAAGACTGCTAACAACAGAGTGCAATGGCGGAGCTTCGTTTCGGCCATATGCTCTTATCAGACCGAAGAGGATTAAGTAAGTAAGTCCCGAAAGAAACAGGTTTCTTCCAGAAGAAACCAAACCCTTTGTTATAGAAATATGAAAACAGAAGATGGAGACAGATGAGTAACATAATGTGAAGATAGAGAACATCACACGGTGAAGAACACAAGGTGTAGAACATAGTGAATAACAAATGGTGAAGAACACAAGGTGTAGAACATAGTGAATAACAAATGGTGAAGAACACAAGGTGTATAACATAGTGAATAACAAATGGTGATGAACACAAGGTGTATAACATTGTGAATAACAAATGGTGAAGAACACAAGGTGTAGAACATAGTGAATAACAAATGGTGAAGAACACAAGGTGTATAACATGGTGTATAACAAACAGTGATGAACGAAGGTGTAGAACATGGTGTATAACACACAGTGACTAACGAAGGTGTAGAATATAGTGTATAACACACAGTGACGAACAAAGGTGTAGAACATAGTGTGTAACACACAGTGATGAACAAAGGTGTAGAACATAGTATGTAACACACAATGATGAACAAAGGCTTAGAACTTAGTGTATAACACTGTCACAGTGACAAACAAAGGTGTAGAACATAGTGTATAACACACAGTGATGAACAAAGGTGTAGAACATAGTGTATAACACACAGTGATGAACAAAGGTTTAGAACATACTGTATAGCACTGTCACACAGTGACAAACAAAGATGTAGAACATAGCGTACAACACACAGTGACGAACAAAGGTTTAGAACATAGTGAATAACACACAGTGACGAACAAAGGTGTAGAACATAGTGAATAACACACAGTGATGAACAAAGTTGTAGAACATGGTATATAACACACAGTGACGAACGAAGGTGTCGAACATAGTGTATAACACACAGTGACGAACGAAGGTGTAGAACATAGTGTACAACACACAGTGATGAACGAAGGTATAGAATATAGTGTACAACACACAGTAACGAACGAAGGTGTAGAACATAGTGTGTAACACACAGTGATGAACAAAGGTGTAGAACATAGTGTGTAACAAACAGTGATGAACAAAGGTGTATAACATAGTGTATAACACACAGTGATGAACAAAGGCTTAGAACTTAGTGAATAACACTGTCACAGTGACAAACAAAGGTGTAGAACATAGTGTATAACACACAGTGATGAACAAAGGTGTAGAACATAGTGTATAACACACAGTGACGAACGAAGGTGTAGAACATAGTGTACAACACACAGTGACGAACGAAGGTATAGAACATAGTGTACAACACACAGTAATGAACGAAGGTGTAGAACATAGTGTGTAACACACAGTGATGAACAAAGGTGTAGAACATAGTGTGTAACACACAGTGATGAACAAAGGCTTAGAAGTTAGTGTATAACACTGTCACATTGATAAACAAAGGTGTAGAACATAGTGAGTAACACACAGTGACAAACAAAGGTGTAGAACATAGTGAATAACTCACAGTGACAAACGAAGGTGTAGAACATAGTAAATAACACACAGTAACAAACAAAGGTGTAGAACATAATGAATAACACACAGTGACAAACAAAGGTGTAGAACATAGTAAATAACACACAGTGACAAACAAAGGTGTAGAACACAGTGTATAACACACAGTGACGAACGAAGGTGTAGAACATAATGTGTAACACACAGTGATGAACAAAGGTGTAGAACATAGTATGTAACACACAATGATGAACAAAGGCTTAGAACTTAGTGTATAACACTGTCACAGTGACAAACAAAGGTGGAGAACATAGTGTATAACACACAGTGATGAACAAAGGTGTAGAACATAGTGTATAACACACAGTGATGAACAAAGGTTTAGAACATACTATGTAGCACTGTCACACAGTGACGAACAAAGGTTTAGAACATAGTGAATAACACACAGTGACGAACAAAGGTGTAGAACATAGTGAATAACACACAGTGATGAACAAAGTTGTAGAACATGGTGTATAACACACAGTGACGAACGAAGGTGTCGAACATAGTGCATAACACACAGTGACGAACAAAGGTGTAGAACATAGTGTACAACACACAGTGACGAACGAAGGTATAGAACATAGTGTACAACACACAGTAACGAACGAAGGTGTAGAACATAGTGTGTAACACACAGTGATGAACAAAGGTGTAGAACATAGTGTGTAACACACAGTGATGAACAAAGGCTTAGAACTTAGTGTATAACACTGTCACAGTGACAAAGGTGTAGAACATAGTGTATAACACACAGTGATGAACAAAGGTGTAGAACATAGTGTATAACACACAGTGATGAACAACGGCTTAGAACTTAGTGAATAACACTGTCACAGTGACAAACAAAGGTCTAGAACATAGTGTATAACACACAGTGATGAACAAAGGTGTAGAACATAGTGTATAACACTGTCACAGTGACAAACAAAGGTGTAGAACATAGTGTATAACACACAGTGATGAACAAAGGTGTAGAACATAGTGTATAACACACAGTGACGAACAAAGGTGTAGAACATAGTGTACAACACACAGTGACGAACGAAGGTATAGAACATAGTGTATAACACACAGTAATGAACGAAGGTGTAGAACATAGTGTGTAACACACAGTGATGAACAAAGGTGTAGAACATAGTGTGTAACACACAGTGATGAACAAAGGCTTAGAACTTAGTGTATAACACTGTCACAGTGACAAAGGTGTAGAACATAGTGTATAACACACAGTGATGAACAAAGGTGTAGAACATAGTGTATAACACACAGTGATGAACAAAGGCTTAGAACTTAGTGAATAACACTGTCACAGTGACAAACAAAGGTGTAGAACATAGTGTATAACACACAGTGATGAACAAAGGTGTAGAACATAGTGTATAACACACAGTGATGAACGAAGGTGTAGAACATAGTGTGTAACACAGTGATGAACAAAGGTGTAGAACATAGTGTATAACACACAGTGACGAACGAAGGTAGAGAACATAGTGTACAACACACAGTAATGAATGAAGGTGTAGAACATAGTGTGTAACACACAGTGATGAACAAAGGTGTAGAACATAGTGTGTAACACACAGTGATGAACAAAGGCTTAGAAGTTAGTGTATAACACTGTCACAGTGACAAACAAAGGTGTAGAATATAGTGAGTAACACACAGTGACAAACAAAGGTGTAGAACATAGTGAATAACTCACAGTGACAAACGAAGGTGTAGAACATAGTAAATAACACACAGTAACAAACAAAGGTGTAGAACATAATGAATAACACACAGTGACAAACAAAGGTGTAGAACATAGTAAATAACACACAGTGACAAACAAAGGTGTAGAACACAGTGTATAATACACAGTGACGAACAAAGGTGTAGAACATGGTGAATAACACACAGTGACAAACAAAGGTGTAGAACACAGTGTATAACACAGTGACGAACGAAGGTGTAGAACATAGTGTACAACACACAGTGACGAACGAAGGTATAGAACATAGTGTACAACACACAGTAATGAACGAAGGTGTAGAACATAGTGTGTAACACACAGTGATGAACAAAGGTGTAGAACATAGTGTGTAACACACAGTGATGAACGAAGGTGTAGAACATAGTGTGTAACACACAGTGATGAACGAAGGTGTAGAACATAGTGTGTAACACACAGTGATGAACGAAGGTGTAGAACATAGTAAATAACACACAGTGATGAACAAAGGTATAGAACATAGTATATAACACACAGTGACGAACAAAGGTGTAGAACATAGCGAATAACACACAGTGACAAACAAAGGTGTAGAACACAGTGTTTAATACACAGTGACGAACAAAGGTGTAGAACATGGTGAATAACACACAGTGACAAACAAAGGTGTAGAACACAGTGTATAACACACAGTGACGAACAAAGGTGTATAACATGGTGTATAACACACAGTGACGAACGAAGGTGTAGAACATGGTGAATAACACACAGTGATGAACGAAGGTGTAGAACATGGTGTATAACACAAAGTGACGAACGAAGGTGTAGAACATAGTGTATAACACAAAGTGACGAACGAAGGTGTAGAACATAGTGTATAACACACAGTGACTATCGAAGGTGTAGAACATAGTGTATAACACACAGTGACGAACGAAGGTGTAGAACATAGTGTACAACACATAGTGACGAACGAAGATGTAGAACATAGTGTACAACACACAGTGACGAACGAAGGTGTAGAACATAGTGTGTAACACACAGTGATGAACAAAGGTGTAGAACATAGTGTGTAACACACAGTGATGAACAAAGGCTTAGAACTTAGTGTATAACACTGTCACAGTAACAAACAAAGGTGTAGAACATAGTGTATAACACACAGTGATGAACAAAGGTGTAGAACATAGTGTATAACACATAGTGACGAACAAAGGTTTAGAACATACTGTATAACACTGTCACACAGTGACAAACAAAGGTGTAGAACATTGTGTACAGCACACAGTGACGAACAAAGGTTTAAAACATAGTGAATAACACACAGTGACGAACAAAAGTGTAGAACATAGTGAATAACACACAATGACAAACAAAGGTGTAGAACATAGTGTATAATACACAGTGATGAACAAAGGTGTAGAACATTATGTATAATACACAGTGATGAACAAAGGTGTAGAACATAGTGAATAACACACAGTGACGAACAAAGGTGTAAAACATAGTGAATAACGCACAGTGACGTACACAGGTTTAGAACACAGCGTATAACACACAGTGCCAAACAAAGGTGTAGAACATGGTGAATAACACACAGTGACATACAAAGGTATAGAACATAGTGAATAACACACAGTGACATATAAAGGTGTAGAACACAGTGTATAACACACAGTGACAAACAAAGGTGTAGAACACAGTATATAACACACAGTGACGTACAAAGGTGTAGAACATAGTGAATAACTCACAGAGACAAACAAAGGTGTAGAACATAATGTATAATACACAGTGATGAACAAAGGTGTAGAACATAGTGAATAACACTAAGTGACGAACAAAGGTCTAGAACATAGTGAATAACACACAGTGACGTACAAAGGTATAGAACACAGTGTATAACACACAGTGCCAAACAAAGGTGTAGAACATAGTGAATAACACACAGTGACATACAAAGGTGTAGAACATAGTGAATAACACACAGTGGCATACAAAGGCGTAGAACACAGTGTATAACACACAGTGACAAACAAAGGTGTAGCACATAGTGAATAACACACAGTGACATACAAAAGTGTAGAACACCATGACAAACAAAGGTGTAGAACATAGTGAGTAACACACAGTGACAAACAAAGGTGTAGAACATAGTGAATAACACACAGTGACAAACATAGGTGTAAAACATAGTGAATAACACACAGTGACAAACAAAGGTGTAGAACACAGTGTATAACACACAGTGACGTACAAAGGTGTAGAACACAGTGACAAACAAAGGTGTAGAACATAGTGAGTAACACACAGTGACAAACAAAGGTGACAAATAAAGGTGTAGAACACAGTGTATAATACACAGTGACGAATAAAGGTGTAGAACATAGTGAATAACACAGTGACGTACAAAGGTGTAGAACATAGTGTATAAAACACAGTGTCGTACAAAGGTGTAGAACATAGTGTATATCACACAGTGACGAACAAAGGTGTAGAACACAGTGTGTAACACACAGTGACGTACAAAGGTATAGAACATAGTGTATAACACACAGTGACGTACAAAGGTGTAGAACACAGTGTGTAACACACAGTGACGTACAAAGGTATAGAACATAGTGTATAACACACAGTGACGTACAAAGGTGTAGAACATAGTGAGTAACACACAGTGACAAACAAAGGTGTAGAACATAGTGAATAACACACAAAGGTGTAGAACATAGTGAATAACACACAGCGACAAACAAAGGTGTAAAACATAGTGAATAACACACGGTGACAAACAAAGATGTAGAACACAGTGTATAACACACAGTGACGTACAAAGGTGTAGAACACAGTGACAAACAAAGGTGTAGAACACAGTGAGTAACACACAGTGACATACAAAGGTGTAGAACATAGTGAATAACACACAGTGGCATACAAAGGCATAGAACACAGTGTATATAACACACAGTGACAAACAAAGGTGTAGCACATAGTGAATAACACAGTGACATACAAAAGTGTAGAACATAGTGAGTAACACACAGTGACAAACAAAGGTGTAGAACATAGTGAATAACACACAGTGACAAACATAGGTGTAAAACATAGTGAATAACACACAGTGACAAACAAAGGTGTAGAACACAGTGTATAACACACAGTGACGTACAAAGGTGTAGAACACAGTGACAAACAAAGGTGTAGAACATAGTGAATAACACACAAAGGTGTAGAACATAGTGAATAACACACAATGACAAATAAAGGTGTAGAACACAGTGTATAATACACAGTGACGAATAAAGGTGTAGAACATAGTGAATAACACAGTGACATACAAAGGTGTAGAACATAGTGTATAAAACACAGTGACGTACAAAGGTGTAGAACACAGTGTGTAACACACAGTGACGTACAAAGGTATAGAACATAGTGTATAACACACAGTGACGTACAAAGGTGTAGAACATAGTGAGTAACACACAGTGACAAACAAAGGTGTAGAACATAGTGAATAACACACAAAGGTGTAGAACATAGTGAATAACACACAGCGACAAACAAAGGTGTAAAACATAGTGAATAACACACGGTGACAAACAAAGATGTAGAACACAGTGTATAACACACAGTGACGTACAAAGGTGTAGAACACAGTGACAAACAAAGGTGTAGAACACAGTGAGTAACACACAGTGACATACAAAGGTGTAGAACATAGTGAATAACACACAGTGGCATACAAAGGCATAGAACACAGTGTATATAACACACAGTGACAAACAAAGGTGTAGCACATAGTGAATAACACAGTGACATACAAAAGTGTAGAACATAGTGAGTAACACACAGTGACAAACAAAGGTGTAGAACATAGTGAATAACACACAGTGACAAACATAGGTGTAAAACATAGTGAATAACACACAGTGACAAACAAAGGTGTAGAACACAGTGTATAACACACAGTGACGTACAAAGGTGTAGAACACAGTGACAAACAAAGGTGTAGAACATAGTGAATAACACACAAAGGTGTAGAACATAGTGAATAACACACAATGACAAATAAAGGTGTAGAACACAGTGTATAATACACAGTGACGAATAAAGGTGTAGAACATAGTGAATAACACAGTGACGTACAAAGGTGTAGAACATAGTGTATAAAACACAGTGTCATACAAAGGTGTAGAACATAGTGTATATCACACAGTGACGTACAAAGGTGTAGAACACAGTGACAAACAAAGGTGTAGAACATAGTGAGTAACACACAGTGACAAACAAAGGTGACAAATAAAGGTGTAGAACACAGTGTATAATACACAGTGACGAATAAAGGTGTAGAACATAGTGAATAACACAGTGACGTACAAAGGTGTAGAACATAGTGTATAAAACACAGTGTCGTACAAAGGTGTAGAACATAGTGTATATCACACAGTGACGAACAAAGGTGTAGAACACAGTGTGTAACACACAGTGACGTACAAAGGTATAGAACATAGTGTATAACACACAGTGACGTACAAAGGTGTAGAACACAGTGTGTAACACACAGTGACGTACAAAGGTATAGAACATAGTGTATAACACACAGTGACGTACAAAGGTGTAGAACATAGTGAGTAACACACAGTGACAAACAAAGGTGTAGAACATAGTGAATAACACACAAAGGTGTAGAACATAGTGAATAACACACAGCGACAAACAAAGGTGTAAAACATAGTGAATAACACACGGTGACAAACAAAGATGTAGAACACAGTGTATAACACACAGTGACGTACAAAGGTGTAGAACACAGTGACAAACAAAGGTGTAGAACACAGTGAGTAACACACAGTGACATACAAAGGTGTAGAACATAGTGAATAACACACAGTGGCATACAAAGGCATAGAACACAGTGTATATAACACACAGTGACAAACAAAGGTGTAGCACATAGTGAATAACACAGTGACATACAAAAGTGTAGAACATAGTGAGTAACACACAGTGACAAACAAAGGTGTAGAACATAGTGAATAACACACAGTGACAAACATAGGTGTAAAACATAGTGAATAACACACAGTGACAAACAAAGGTGTAGAACACAGTGTATAACACACAGTGACGTACAAAGGTGTAGAACACAGTGACAAACAAAGGTGTAGAACATAGTGAATAACACACAAAGGTGTAGAACATAGTGAATAACACACAATGACAAATAAAGGTGTAGAACACAGTGTATAATACACAGTGACGAATAAAGGTGTAGAACATAGTGAATAACACAGTGACATACAAAGGTGTAGAACATAGTGTATAAAACACAGTGACGTACAAAGGTGTAGAACACAGTGTGTAACACACAGTGACGTACAAAGGTATAGAACATAGTGTATAACACACAGTGACGTACAAAGGTGTAGAACATAGTGAGTAACACACAGTGACAAACAAAGATGTAGAACATAGTGAATAACACACAAAGGTGTAGAACATAGTGAATAACACACAGCGACAAACAAAGGTGTAAAACATAGTGAATAACACACGGTGACAAACAAAGATGTAGAACACAGTGTATAACACACAGTGACGTACAAAGGTGTAGAACACAGTGACAAACAAAGGTGTAGAACACAGTGAGTAACACACAGTGACATACAAAGGTGTAGAACATAGTGAATAACACACAGTGGCATACAAAGGCATAGAACACAGTGTATATAACACACAGTGACAAACAAAGGTGTAGCACATAGTGAATAACACAGTGACATACAAAAGTGTAGAACATAGTGAGTAACACACAGTGACAAACAAAGGTGTAGAACATAGTGAATAACACACAGTGACAAACATAGGTGTAAAACATAGTGAATAACACACAGTGACAAACAAAGGTGTAGAACACAGTGTATAACACACAGTGACGTACAAAGGTGTAGAACACAGTGACAAACAAAGGTGTAGAACATAGTGAATAACACACAAAGGTGTAGAACATAGTGAATAACACACAATGACAAATAAAGGTGTAGAACACAGTGTATAATACACAGTGACGAATAAAGGTGTAGAACATAGTGAATAACACAGTGACGTACAAAGGTGTAGAACATAGTGTATAAAACACAGTGTCATACAAAGGTGTAGAACATAGTGTATATCACACAGTGACGAACAAAGGTGTAGAACACAGTGTGTAACACACAGTGACGTACAAAGGTATAGAACATAGTGTATAACACACAGTGACGTACAAAGGTGTAGAACACAGTGTGTAACACACAGTGACGTACAAAGGTATAGAACATAGTGTATAACACACAGTGATGTACAAAGGTGTAGAACACAGTGTGTAACACACAGTGATGAACAAAGGTGTAGAACATAGTGAATAACACACAGTGGCGAACAAAGATGTAGAACATACTGAATAAAACAAGGTTAAGAGTACATGATGATGAAAGAACATAGCATAAAAACATGCAATGAACACTTGATGAAGAACAGAAAGTGAAAAACATTTTGTGACACACAGTGAAGGATACATGGCCAAAGAACAAGAATATTCAAAGTTTGTGGTATTGCGTTCTTGGTGGACACAATTTTTATTTACTATGACATCAGAAAGATATTAAAAATTATAACTTCACCACTATTTATGAATCAACAAACCTCAATCACATCCTTGGTGGCATTCATATCAGCCATGTCCGCAACAAAATAACTGAAGACTTGGTCCTTGTGTCCAAGTTCTCTACATTTCTCAACAACCTACAAAGTGTAGTAAACATTTAGAACACATTAATCACCCAGATATGAGATGAAAAGAATTACTTGATTTTATCTCCAATTCTAACAACATAGAACAAACTAAAACAGAATATTCATCACAAAAATAAACATGAAACATAATGATTCTCTAATTTGTAGACAGGAAAAATGATTTGTAGTGATTAAAGTGTATCTAACAAAGCATGGTGTGTGGCATACAAACAGTAATCATGCATTAGTTCAGGTGTAAGTTGAAGCAGAATCACACATATTCTTGATATTACATGAGTTAGCATCTGATCTTCTGAGGCAATCACAACCCACGGGTACATCAAACAAATTGTTAGTTTCTGAAGCAGAAAACCATGAAACATTGTGACACCCATATAATTAATCTCAGTGAAACACAAACAGATTGGCAGACCAGATGATATGACGGCAACTAAGCTACTTTCCCAAGTATGCTACACCATTACCAAATTCCGAGCAAAGTGCTGGTGCTGTAACACAGACAGAGGACTGCAAGAGAACCAACAGGCTGTTGTCATGCAGCGGATACCAAAAGCAATGCAGTTGTTTCACTCAAAAAGCATGAGTAATCTGCCAACATTCTCCTTACTAGACTGCAGGACTTCAACCCATAGTTGTCGCTGGCTCATGGGATATAAATCTTGCATCTGAAATGTGTTGTATTGCCATAACATTTGTTTAATTTGTATATCCGTACAATTAATTTAAATATAAGTAGGTAATACATTTTAGTGACACTTAATTTATTCTCTTTGTGAAAAGAAAAACTGCAAACATGGTAGATATTGTCATTACATTAAATACAAAGACAGACAGACAGGTAGACAGACAGGCAGAAGTTCCTTATTAAGACCCATGTACATATCACTCAATAAGTAAGTATGTAAAATCACATGGTATACAAATCATCACGTGTGAGTCAGGGATGAAAAAGCCGCTCTCATGGAAGCCACCAGTGGATTCCCAAATATATTACAAAATGTTCTAACAAAATCCTAATATTTAATGAATGAGTTGTACACTGTATTGCCCTCTGTAGCCTTACACAGAGAGGAGTGTGGACTCACCCCCTGTAGCCTTACACAGAGAGGAGTGTGGACTCACCCTTTGTAGCTTTACACAAGAGAGGAGTGTGGACTCACCCTCTGTAGCCTTACACAGAGAGGAGTGTGGACTCACCCTCTGTAGCCTTACACAGAGAGGAATGTGGACTCACTCTTTGTAGCTTTACACAGAGAGGAGTGTGGACTCACCCTTTGTAGCCTTACACAGAGAGGAGTGTGGACTCACCCTCTGTAGCCTTACACAGAGAGGAGTGTGGATTCACCCTATGTAGCCTCAGATAGAGAGGTGTAAGGTCTCATCCTCTGTAGCCTTACACAAAGAGGAGTGAGGACTTGCCCTCTGCAGCCTCACATAGAGAGGAGTGTGGACTCACCCTCTGTAGCCTCACACAGAGAGGAGTGTAGACTCACCCTATGTAGCCTCACACAGAGAGGAGTGTTGACTCACCCTCTGTAGCCTCATACAGAGAGGAATGATGACCTTATCAATGTAGCCTCAGATACAGAGGAGTGAGGACTCACCCTATGTAGCCTCACACAGAGAGGTGTGAGGAATCACCCTCTTTAGCCTCACACAGACAGGAGTGAGGACTCACCCTTTGTAGTCTCACACAGAGAGGAGAGAGGACTCATCCTTTGTAGCCTCACATAAAGGAATGAGGACTCACCCTTTGTAGCCTCACACAGAGAGGAGTGATGACTCACCCTCTGTAGCCTCACACAGAGAGGGGTGATGATTCACCCTTTGTAGCCTCACATACAGAGGAGTGATGACTCACCCTCTGTAGCCTCACACAGAGAGAGAAAGGAGTGTGGACTCACACAGTGAGAAGTGAGGACTCACCCTTTGTAGCCTTGCTTCAGTACGTGCTGTCACCACCACACTGGCTCCTTGCCGGGCGTAGTGATACGCTATCTGTTCACCAATGCCTGTTGATGCCCCGGTCACTAGGACCCGCTGCCCAGTCAAGTCCACTGTCCAACACACAGTCACTTTAATCATACATCTCTAGATGTTGGTTATGCTAAACTAATACAACTAAAACAGTTCCATTATGTGAGAAGGCATGAATAAAAAATGATTTTTTTTAGAGAATACTAATAAATGAATGGAACTGATTTGCTAAGGTTCATAAGTGTGTATATTCTAACACTGTTTAAACATGCTTAAAAACAAAAATTGGCAAACACCTCAGAAGAACGGTTATTGTTGGGTATTCAATAAGCCAAATGCTTCCTTGTCCATTTGCCATCCGGGTTTCTGCCCTGGGTGGTAACCTTATTAAAAATATACTCCTTTTAAACATGATGATAAGTAAGTCACAACTTAATTGTTAATGCCACAATAATTTTACGATTGACATGAGACATATGGTTTGAACAATGACACGACTATGAACATGTGTACAGACCTGAGGGGGGAGATCTCATGTTGCTGTAGGCTACATAGCCAGCCAGGAGGAGGACAACCATAGCTGACCACTTGACCCAATCAGACACTATGGCCACCATACTGTCCTGCTAGTACAAGACACATTATAAGATAGAACAGAACAACACATATATGGGCACACCAGAACAATACAGGCACACCAGAACAATACGGGCACACCAGAACAATACAGGCACACCAGAACAATATGGGCACACAGGAACAATACGGGCACACCAGAACAATACGGGCACACCAGAACGATACAGGCACACCAGAACAATACAGGCACACCAGAACAATACGGGTTCACCAGAACAATACGGGCACACAAGAACAATAAGGCATACAAGAACAATACGCACACACCAGAACAATACGGGCACACCAGAATAATACGGGTACAGCAGAACAATACGTTCACACCAGAACAATACGCACACAACAGAACAATACGGGTACACCAGAACAATACGCACACACAAGAACAATACAGGCACACCAGAACAATACGGGTACACCAGAATAATACAGGCACACAAGAACAATACGCACACACCAGAACAATACAGGCACACAGAACAATACGGGCACACACAAAATATGGGAACTACAGAACAATACGCACACACCAGAACAATACGTTCATACCAGAAAAATATGGGCACACAAAAAATATGGGAACTACAGAACAATACAGGCACACCAGAGCAATACAGGCACACCAGAACAATACGGGCACACCAGAACAATATAGGCACACCAGAACAATTTAATATATGGGCACACCAGAACAATTTAATATATGGGCACACAAGAACAATACTGGCAAGTGAAATGATGCGCTGTCTTTGGTTAGGGTGAAGCGTCCTGCTTTACCTCACAGCTCAATGAGCCGTGCTCTCCCATAGCTTTTCTTTGTATTTGTTTACCCTGTCTGTTGCTTTCAACTCAAGCAGCTACAGCTGTGTCTGACCCTGCACCAGTTAACCCCATCCGTATCACGGATGTAAGTAGGCAGTAACCTAATCTTTCGTGCCCTAATGTTACGATGATTTTAATAAAATGGTTGTTACTGATACAGTGTCGGATATCATATTTTAAATAATACATACGTTTCTGCCTTTAACCACGCCTACTTTGTATCTATGTTATATGTAGCAGTTCCTCGTTTAGACTTCTTGGCTCGGAGGTTGGTTGGGAGAGCGGCAAACAGTGCCACCCTCTAACGGCGCCAGATTAATCGAGGCTTGTCCGACAGAGGGCAGCTTCCTTGAGCACCATCTTGCAATATCGTCCAGTCTATGCGTGTTTATGTACGTGCGTTTTTGCCAAAAAATTCATGGTAGGTGTTTGAAAGGAACGACAACGCTTTAGCAGAAAAACAAGTGCAACACTACTTAATTTGGCGAGATAATATAATATGTCACTTGCACTAAATTTTCACCGTTTGATGATATATTTCATCAATATTGTTTTTCTTTCATCAATCTAACTTCTAAGATGTTTTAATCTTGTCCCCTACACCAGCTGTGTACATACACCACGTTCCGATTGCTGGTGTCACATCTGTTGTTGCTACAATTGCAAGTTTTCAACTGTTTTACACATTTAAGTGATCGTCAACATTAGTTTAGATCAATAAAATAAAGACGGTGGCTGTGAATCGATGCGGTTTATTTATGTTCACGTCATAAACATTCTTATCAAAATATAACAATAATATTAACTAAGACTTTAAGTCATGTCCTGGACAGTTTGATATGGATTCGTGAATAAGTACAAATTTGAGCACTTTCTTTAAAATAGGACTTGTAATAATATCACTTAATGATGTCACCCCAAAAAGTGAAGTTTGGTTTAGTAGAACTATCGTCTTTATTCTGCCTGTTTATACTAAAGTCCATACAGTGAGGCCTGAGTAAATATCGTAACATGGTGGCATCGGTGAGATATCAAAGGTAACTGAGCAAGGAACTCTGCCCTGCATGGGGCAAGACGTATCATGTGTTTCAGAGGCTCCGCACAATGCCCTAAAACTGTTCACAGTGTACAAGATGGGTCAGACTCAGAGAGCTCCAGTGGTAGGTTTAGCGATATCAACTGCATCATTGCTGATGTGCATGCACTCTCCTAACAAGATGGTTCCATTTTGTGCAACATGCTGGTCGAAAAGCAGTCATTGAAGATGCAAGTTGACTGGTTCAACTCTCAGCATACTGCCCAAGAAGTATGTGAAGAAGAAAGATATCCACCCAGAACCAATCACTCTAAAGATGTGGAACAATGTTAAGACTGAAGTTCTCGGCAAGTGCCAAGCTAAAACCGTAAAGTAGACTATGTCATAGTGGATCATGACGAACTGACACCAATACTCAGTCGTGAAGCTGCTGAATGCATGAAGCTCATCACGGTGAACTATGAGTACTTTGAAACTGTATCTTCAGTCTCCGGCTATAGAGTTGCTCAAACCCCATGCACTGAAGACTATCTTGAAGTGTTCGACGGTAAACTTGGCTCGCTTCCTGGTGGGATAATTCGTCTCACTCTGGAACAAAATGCTGAACCGGTTATGAGACCACCTCATACTCTACCAGAATCACTGAACAGTTTCGTGAAAGATGAGCTAGACCAACTAGAACACACTGGAGTCAAAGTAGACAACCCACTGATTGGGTGAACCAAATGTCTGTAGCCAAGAAACGTTCTGGGGCAGTCAGGATCTGCATTGATCCTAGACCTCTCAACCTAGCCCTGAAGCATGAACATTACAAGCTTCCTGTGCTGGACGACATTCTACTGAAGCTTGTGAACTCCAAGAAATTTGCTGTGTGCGACTTGCAACAAAGATATCTACACTGCGACTGGATGAAGAATCTAGCCTACTGACTGCTTTCGCAACATCATTTGGGCGGTATCGGTGGCGACGACTACCTTTTGGCTTGAAAGTCAGCAGTGAAATTTTCCAAAAGCATCTGCAACAAGCACTGGAAAGGTTGGAGAATGTTCACTGTGTTGCTGATGATATTATCATCCATGGATACAATGACTCTGATCTCTGTGTCAAGATCCAGAAGCTGCTCCAAAGATGCAAGAAACATGGGATCAAACTGAACTGTGAGAAATGTCGCTTCAATGAGAATGAAATCCAGTTCTTAGGCAATGTTGTCACAGCTGATGGTCTGAAACCTGACCCATCCAAGGTCGAAGCTGTTCTGAAGATGAAGAGTCCGTGTGACAGGGAAGCTGTGGAGAGGCTACGAGGTACAGTAACTTACCTGGCGAGATACATACCCAAGTTGACTGATGTATTCCGTCCCATTGCTGCTCTTGTACAACGAGATGTTGCCTGGATGTGGGGAGATGCTTAGAAGAAAGCTTTCACAACACTGAAACAACTCCTGGCTGAGGCACCAACTATGGCTTACATTGACCCGAGTAAGCAACTGGTTATTCAGTGTGATGCTAGCAACTATGGCCTGGGATGTGCACTACGTCCGGAAGGAAGACGAATTGCTTAAGCCAGTCATGCTTTGATTGACATAGAGACCAGATGTGTCATTATAGAGAAAGAGATGCTGGCCTTCGTCTTTGCTCTTGAGAAGTGGCATCCATTCACCTATGATCGCCCCATCCTTGTCTACAGTGACCACAAGCCACTTGAGGCAATAACAAAGAAACCTCTGGACAGAGCACCCAAGTGTCTACAGGGCATGCTCCTACGTGCACTTGCGTATGACATTGATGTCAAATACCTGGAAGGCAAGAAGATGTCTCTCGTAGATACCCTCTCACATGCCTGGATAGGAACAATCGACCACTGAGTTCGAAGCTATCCACACTGTGAAATATCTATCCATGAGAGAAGATGTTGTCCAAAACATTTGTAGTGCCACCGAGCAAGATGCCACTCTACAAATGCTGACAGTTGTCCTACAATGCGGCTGGCCCGAGAAACCAGATGTGCCACCACCTGCTGTGCCTTACTACCACTTCAGAGATGAGTTGGCTGTCACTGATGGGTTGATGTTCCGCAGCGAAAGACTTGTGATTCCACAATCCATGAGATCACAAATTAAGGATGTTCACCTAGGCCACATTGGCACTTAAGGATGCCTCAGAAGAGCAAGGGAGTTGGTGTACTGGCTTGGCATGAATGTAGAAATCAAAGAGTACATCCAAACATTTGAAGCCTGTCGTGAGTTCGAATGTTCTCAAACTAAGGAAACTCGGATGAGCCATGATGTGCCGGACCGTCCATGGCAGAAAGTCAGTGTCGACCTGTTCTCTTATCAACGAAAGGACTTCTTAGTCACCACTGACTACAGATCGAACTTCTGGGAAATAGATTATTTACCAACCACTGGCTCCAACGCAGTAATCACAAAACACACTTTGCTAGGATTGGAATCCTGGACACTGTAGTTACTGACAATGGTCCACAGCTGGTGTCAGACGAGTTCGCTCATTTCTGTAAGAAATGAGGATTCGAACATGTGTTGGTTGAAGAGTCCATGGATATTCCATCCCAAGATGATCCTCTAATCACTCCAGTTGAACCAATTCGGGCCAACACACCGGTTGAAATTCAACCGAACACACTGGTTAAACAACAACACCAGAATGACCAGACAGAACCACACTCTCCGGTATGTCCAACGACACCCAGGAAGTCTGAGAGAATCAACAAGTCCAAGCTACCCAGCAAATACAAGGACTAATGAACAGTTCAGGTAATGATACTTACATGAACATTGATGAGTACAGACTTGATTGATGCGGACCCTGCAAGTGTGTTGACTTGTGGATGCTCCATCCTATTCCATATGTTCATGTTTGCCATGTTCGTATGAGTATGACATGTTGTCTGGTGCTATTCTCATAATTGAGCATTTGCATGTTGACGATGCCATTTTGGCATTAGCATGACATCAGGAGTGTTGCTGCTGTAGTGAAATAGAGTGTGTTGTTTGGTGTTTAGTGTCAGCGGGAACGTTTTGTGATTCAGTTATATTGCATTCAGGTTTTGGCAAAAGTTTATTTATATCACTGTAGAGACTGTAAACAGGTAGAACCAAATGGACAGTTGTGAGGTTTGTAGCATAAGGAAACAAGAGAGAATAAAGTCTAGTTGTCAACACGCGTTGTTTCATCATCAGTAGGATAGTGTCTCTTGCTAGTAATTAGAACACGCTTCTTGTCTAGTTGTCACCACTTCATCCATGCCATGCACCTGACAGAAAAACAATCAATCGCATTGTTGCTAAGTTTGCCACAGGTGGTACCATTTGTGACCTGCATAAGGGCCACAGTGGCAGAAGACGAACTAGTCGCAGTGAAGACAATGTGGAAACGGTTAGAGAGTCAGTCATCCGCAGATGGTTCTTCTGGAGAACCACCTGGCAAATTCGACTGACAAATGATACCTGTGGCAAACTTAGCAACAATGTGATTGATTGTTTTCCTGTCAGGTGCATGACGTGGATGAACACGAAAATGTCTGCAGTAACAGTGTTGAACTTGGACCACACGTTTTGTCAGGTGCCAAAACTCTATGATTTTTGTTCATTGAAGGTTCGTCAGTCTATATATTTTTGTATACACCTATATATATATATATATATATATATATATATATATACAGTAACAGTTGACCAATGTACTGGTACTTTTCAGGTTGTGTAGCAGGTAGATTTGTCCACAAGATGGAGTTCCAGGCAGTGATACTGGCTGCTGGTCAAGGCTCAAGAATATCTGACCTCACGTCGACTGTGCCTAAGGCTCTCCTCCCTGTCGCCAACATGCCTATGATTTGGTACCCTGTACAGATGCTGGAAAAGGCAGGTTTTCAAGGTAATTTAGATGTTATTAAATTTTAAATTGTCAATAAGCTATGCACCATTTTAGGAAGATCACTACTAAATGTTAATCAGAGTGGATTGTGTCAGTGTCAACAGTTTTTTTAGATTCATCTTAATCACGTATGATTACCAAATTTAAAGTAGTGAAATCTAATTGTTATCGAGCTAGCATATATATATTTGTATAAATGCTTTGCATGTGTAACATTAATGTACGCCATCTCCAGCTGTACAGTAGATAGTTTACATAGCTTGGTACAATAATAGAAAACATGCATGTCATTGCTAACAACTGTTCCAAATTATGTAATTTTTGTCATATGTCTGGTACAAATATAAAATGTAATGTATAATGCCAAGTGTTTGAATAGCATGGCAAGGAAATCTACCGTGAATGTAACATTTGGGCAGTTCCATCATTATGGACATACATTTAAGAAATTTGTGGACATTTTGACAAGGTGAGCTATACAGCCAAATAGGAAGTTGGGTGTTGAAAATGTTATGTGTAACCCACCTACCTGTTTTACCATGACAAATGATAGCCTTCCAACTTCATAATTTTTTTGAAAAATGTTCTAAATATACCTCTATTATGGACGTATGTAGAGACATTATTTTTTCAATGTTGCTTCAAATATTTCACAAACTGAAGTATGAATATATAAAAATATAACAACAATATTTTTTGTACACTAGACTAAGCTTCCAAATAAAGTAGAAATTAATTAATTTCCAGCTAGTATGTAGGTCTGAATGTTATGGATGTACATCTCTAAATGTTATGGGCATACTTGACATTTTCACTACTTAAAATGTACAGATTACATAATATCATTTTCAAAACATTATTTATTGAAATAAAACTTCAAAATCCATATCATGAACAATCAGAATATTCATAAATGCAATTTTTAGTCCTTTGGCCGAAGGTCCAAGGGACTATTGCCATCACTCTGCGTCCGCCGTTAGCTGCCGTATCTCAGAAACCGTTCAGCAACGTTTTCTTTAATTTTGCGTAGACATATCTTAGGGCACTGCCACTATGCACGAGAAATCTGTATTTGATTGAATCATTCTAAGGGCTCCCTAGGGCCTCCAAGGACCCCAAAACTGGTAAAAATGTAACATTTTGTCTATTTTTTTAAAAACTGTTCAGCAACTTTTTCTCTAATTTTGCATATACATTTCATGTGGTAGTGTCACTGTACACAAGAAATCTGTATTTCATTGAATCATTCTAAGGGCACCCAATGACCCCCCCAAAAAGGACCCCAAAACAGGTAAATTTTCACATTTTGTCTATTTTTTTCAAAAACTCTTAAGTAACTTTTTCTCAAATTTTGCATAGACATTTCATATGGTAGTGCAACTATACACAAGAAATCTGTATTTGATTCAATCATACTAATGGCTCCAAATGTCCCCTAAAATGCTAAATTCGTTAACTAAATGGTCTACTGTAGCAGTTGCTGTAGAAGGCTTCCAGTCCTTTTGTTCAACTAATCCCTTTTCCCACAACATCTGTCACACCTCACTGTGGCTGGCTGGTTAATGTGTGACTAATCTGTAATTGGTCACTGGCAGAGACTTGGGTCACTGTGGCTGGTGGTAGGAAGTATGACTAATCTGTAATTGGTCACTGGCAGAGGCTTGGGTCAACAAACACAACACCTTGTACCAGAAATAGAACACTATTCCCCTTCCCAAAACATCTGTCACATGCGGAGTCTGTGTCTTGTATGGATATATATTTTATGCAGTTGTTTTATATAAGCAGAAAGTTAATTGAAATTTGTTATTCTTAGGCCACAGAAAAGTAATTCCCGGTTTCTCATCGATGCATGTATTTAAAAATATGTGCCACAACATTTTATTTTCTATTATAATTATTCCTCTAAATGCAAGACTTGGTGCAATAAGTGAACAGTAAACATGTAAACATTTTACTTCCATCATAACCCTTAATGATCTGTAACTATGATTCACCAAAAAACATTTGATTAATAATTACCTGCAGGGTTGTTTGATTTATGCCGGGCAGAAACTGTTTCTGCCCGGCAGAAACGGCAGCAATAGGAAATACATGCCATTGATAGGCAAACGTGTTCTTTTTATAGAAAATGTCAATTTCTTTCTGTACCTGTCTACGTATGATAACCATTTGTCTGCCATGCTCACAATAAACATCACATGAATGATAAAAGGAAGATCAGCCACTTAACTTGTGGATTATTATTATTATAAAACTGCTCTGCTACTGCTTGGTGGACAGTAAGCTGCAACTGTCTTTTTTTGCCAAAATAGTTTCTAGAATATTTGTGCATATAAAGAACTTTGTAACTGGTGAATACTTTAATGCAAATGAGTTTCTAAATCAAGTGTAGCAAACTTATCAGAGATGAATGTGATACACACATTCGAGTGTCAAATCTAAAGGCATTTTTTTCAGCTCATCAAATTTTCGTTTGATGTCTTTCATGTTTTCTATGCCAAATGGACCACATCCAACTAAGGTGACAGGCCTTTGATGATGAACTGTCTTGGGACACACTCTGTTTCACATCTCCATGGCCAATCAATTCCTTTGTTAGGATGCTATGTGTCAGATGATAATGCACCCAAAGTAGAATTCCATGGCTGGTTCCGTGTAGTTACTCGGCATAGTATTTTTCTCCTGTGATGAAACTTGCGATGAGTGAAAACACTGGCCAGCTTCAGAGCCACATAGTGAGATATGTCTGAAGTCCTACTTGATCTAGCTGTTTGCTTAGTGCCCAGAAAAAGCAATTTCCATCACTTGGGATTGACATCCAGGTGTAATGAGGATGCACATATTGCTCAAACTGTTGGAGGTTTTCTTCTACCTGGTGGCATTGCTACTCCTCTGATCTTAGAGAATTCTTCTTCACATCAGACTCATCCAAGGATTCCCCGTCTCCTGCAAATGAGGGATCTTCTGGGTGAGATACATCAGCAATGTTAGTGAGCTCATTATCCATAGCAATCATCACCATCCCAGCATCAGATGTTTCCACAACCAAAACATGATTTGGACCATGTGGAATGACAGAATGAAGCTTTTGGGCAGGTTTAATTCTAATACTGATTTAACACCTCTCTGTCCTTCTTCATACATTCCTGTCAGATGAAATGGATGTGTATTTCCAGATGTCTGTCTTTTGCCACTTGGCAGAACAGCAATGGAGTTGACGCATCTCCCTTTCCACTGTGGATTTAAGAACTGATCAACAGACTCAATGCAGAATCAGAATGGTGTCTAAATATTTCCTAGGAAGTGGTGTCATTACATTACTTCTATCTTGTAGAAGGCAATACTGATTTATAGGTCAAATATCTGACAATATTTGAAAAACCTGTCCACCTAGCTCTGTTGAGAATTGTATTATGGATATCCAGTGTTATGGATGTACATAACATTTGTACATCCATAACGATGATTAACCATGAAATATAATTAATCAAATAAAGTTAAGTACTTATGGACACTCAGGAATAAAAGTTTACTTTGCTTAATTTTTGTTCTTTTGATCAAGTATTAGTAATTATTAGACCTCAAAATATTTTTTAAATGCATGTTTTCTGTTATGGACATACATGCATGGTGTAGTGGCTATAGTCCAAATTGGAACCAGTATACCTACAATAATATAGAACATATTCCAATTAAATTTTGCAGTTAGGCTATTATGACCTTCTATTTCTTGATATATAACAAAACGTAATAAAAAGAAAATTTGCCAAAAAAATACAGGTCTTAGAAAGTATAATTTTTTTGAAAATGTCTTATAGTCTATAGCACTATCTTTGATCCCAATTAGTTAACAACTCCTGCAATGATATAATATGTTCATCACATTTCCATTTAACAGACATGTCAATCTTCAAAATGATACCCTATTTGTAGAGATAAACCTAATTTTTTTTAAATGATGGCAAGGTTGACCTTTTGACAGAACTGCCCGTTTAGGCGTTTACTTTATTTTGTTATGGAGCCATGTCATAGTAAGTGTTTACTACATACGCCCTACTTGTTGTATTGAAGATATGTCATTGTGTGTTTGCTACAGAGGCCCTAGTGGTATTGGAGTCATGTCATAGTGTGTTTGCAACAGAAGCCCCAGTTGATATTTTGGAGTCATGTCATAGCCGACTTCAACAAACTAGGCTAAAATGGCTAGTGACAACACAACAATGGACATAACGTCATCACATGACAATGTAGATGACTGTGATCTTAAAGTAGAACAATTTCACTACAAATATCATGATATATGTGTGCCTGGTTTACACATTGACTCAGATAATAATGTTTTTAATGATGACTTACCTTCTTCCAAATACTATTCACACCCGCCCACCCATAAAGATATATCTGAATGTCTTAAAATAATACACTTCAATGCAAGAAGTATAAATGCAAACTTCAAGCAAATTGAAACATATTTAGATAACTTAAACATGGTGTTTGATGTAATTGCAATCTCAGAAACGTGGAATGAGCCTGCAGCATCCCAACAGTATAATCTACCAATGTATAATTCTGTCCAAGTTGATAGAGAAAATGTAAGAGGAGGTGGAGTTGTTATCTATGTGCATAAAGAAATAAGTTGTTCAAAAGTCCAAAACAAATCCTTGGCTGTAAATGATATATTTGAATGTGTTACAGTTGAACTGACAATAGAACACCAAAAAAATACAATCGTAAGCTGTATCTATCGCAAACCTGCATCTAACGTTGATAATTTCTGTGAAAATATGGAGCAAATCTTTAGCAATATACGAACAAATAAGACAGTATTCTTATGTGGAGATTTTAATGTTGACATACTGAAACATGAAAACCACGTAGGCACAACACTGTTTCTTGACACTATGTATAGCCTAGGCTTATACCTTCTCATTAGTAAACCAACAAGAATAACTAAGGACACAGCCACTCTGATTGATAATATCTTTACAAATGGTATAAACAAGCGAACCACAAATGGTATCTTAATAAGTGATATAACTGACCATTTTCCAGTTTTCACTCTATGTAAATATGGTACGATTAACAAAAATTCACAATGCCAGAACTACGTAAGAAATTTAAAGAATGAAAACAAATTCTCTAATAGCCGACTTAAGTTGTGAAACATGGGAACATGTTATTAATGCCAATGATGTTAATGTGGCTTATGACACATTTCTAGAAATATTTAAGGGAAAGTATGATAAAAACTGTCCAGCCAATAAAATAAAAACAAAGCATGTGAACCGTCAAAAACCATGGATAACAAATGGACTAAAAAATGCTTGTCACAAGAAAAACTATTTATATCGAAGATTTCTCAAAAGTAGATCTAATGAAACAGAACAGTGCTACAAAAAGTATAAGAACAAACTAACCACAATATTAAGAAATACTGAACAAATCTATTACAAAGGGCTATTGGATGAACAGAAACAAAATATGAAGGAAACATGGAAGATTTTAAATACTATTATTAATAAACGTCAAAATGAATCTTCTTATCCTGACTACTTTGTAAATGATGACACAAGAATTACAGATAAGAGTGACATAGCAGACGGTTTTAACACTTTCTTTGCAAATATTGGCCAGCAGCTAGCTGCTAAGATAGATCCACCTGAAAACAGTGCATCATTTCATGACTATCTTAAAAACAGAACTAAAAACAGTCTGTTTCTAAACCCGATCAGTGAAGTAGAGGTCATAAACACTGTTAACGCATGCAAAAACAAAGCGTCCATGGATAGTAACGATATAAACATGGTTATCATCAAAAAAGTTATACAACCCATCACTAGACCATTGACCACTATATTTAACAAATCAATTGAAACTGGAATTTTTCCTTCTAGCATGAAAGTAGCAAAAATTATTCCAATATTTAAAAATGGCTCAAGAACAGAATTCAATAATTATAGACCAATATCTCTGTTATGCCAGTTCTCAAAAGTTGTTTTAAACAATTGTATAGTAACAGACTTGACCAATTTATAGAAAATAACAATGTCCTATCAAAGAGCCAATATGGCTTTCGACCATCAATGTCCACTTCACATGCATTACTTGATTTGGTGGAAGAAATTAGTACATCAATAGATAAAAAGAAACATACTCTGGGTGTCTTCATTGATTTAAAAAAGGCATTTGACACAGTAAATCATTCTATACTAATAGAAAAACTGAAATTCTATGGTGTCCGTGGTATAGCAGAAAAATGGATTGAAAGTTATTTACATGACAGAAAACAGTTTGTAAAGATAGGCGACCATTGTTCTAGCCTCTTAGGCACTTCATGTGGTGTACCACAGGGGTCTGTATTAGGGCCTAAACTATTTATCTTGTATATAAATGATATATGCAATGTGTCTCAATTACTGAAATTTGTGTTGTTTGCTGATGACACTAACATATTGTACTCTGATGAAAATATACTCTATCTTACAAGGGTTGTAAATCGTGAACTGGATAAACTGTATACATGGTTCACTGTAAATAAACTGTCACTCAATGTATCAAAAACAAATTACATAATCTTTGGTAACTGTAAATTAAATTGTGACCTAGATATTAGAATTCACAATAATCAAATTGCCAGGGTTAATAAGACAAAATTCCTTGGAGTTTTGATTGACGAAAAGCTGGATTGGAAAAACCATATAAATTGTGTCAAGACTAACCTTTCTAGAATAATTGGAGTTATGTACAGGGCAAGTCAAGTCCTGGAAACCAAAAGCCTATTTACACTATATTATTCACTGTTTTTACCAATACTTACTTATTGTTGTGAAATTTGGGGAACCACATATAGTACCACTGTATACTGTATTACTATACTTCAAAAAAGGGTGGTTAGATTAATGTGTGGTGTCAACAGATTGTGTCACACTAGTATGTTATTTCACCGATATCGAATATTGAAATTTAAAGACTTGGTAGATTTTAAGATCCAGTCAATTCTGTTCAAGAGCTTTAATAATATGCCAATACCTACCAATGTGCAAAGCCTGTTTACCAAAAACACCACATTACATTCTTCTCGATTAGAATGTCAGTATGTACGTCAATGTGTGAGAACTAATGTCAAATAACGGTGTCTGTCAATTTACGGTGTAAAAATTTGGAATTCATTACCTATCAACATTGCAAAAGTGCAAAATTTCCGCTCATTTGTTAATCAGTTAAAAACTAATATGATTAGCAAATATGATATTACTGTATGATTTTCTGGTGTAACAGTTTACATACACAGTATCATTCTGATACAGTTATGTATGTGAAACTCTCCAGTATTAGTATTACACTTACTATTACTGTACTGCTTAGTAGCATAGCTAAATGACTTATGTTACAGTTGACTGACATAAACACTAACAGTTGTATATACGTTATCACAATGATTCATCTACGCAATAATGTAATAGGGGTATACGAATATACAAGATAATTCTTCTGTATACCCTTTTTTCTAACACTAAACTGTCTTTGTTACGATAATCTGTATTATATGTGTTGGAAAATAAACATATTGATTGATTGATAGTGTGTTTGCTTTGAATCACCATTTTCTACAAAGGCCCTAGTTGTATTGGACTCATGTCATTGTTTGTTTGTTACAGAGGCCCTTGTTGTTGTATTGGAGTCATGTCATTGTGTTTGCTACAGAGGCCTTAGTTGTATTGGAGTCATGTCATTGTGTGTTTGCTACAGAGGCCCTAGTTGTGTTGGAGTCTTGTCATTGTGTGTTTTCTACAGAGGCCCTAGTTATTGTATTGGAGTCATGTCATAGTGTGTTTGCTACAGAGGTCCTAGTTGTATTGGAGTCATGTAATACTGTGTTTGCTACAGAGACCCTAGTTATTGTATTGGAGTCATGTTATTGTGTGTTTACTACAGAGGCCCTAGTTGTATTGGAGTCATGTCACTGTGTTTTTGTTACAGAGGCCCTAGTTATTGTCCTGGAAGAAACACGAAAAGCTATTGAGAATGCCCTGGTTGAGATCTGTGACGTAAAGATCAAGTTGGACTTTGTGACAATCCCTGGCAGCCAGGACTGGGGAACAGCAGACTCCCTGCGACACATCAGGGACAAGATCAAGGTATGGGGAGCAGTCTTCCTGAACCACCACTCAGTGGTTTCTATCACACTTACCCTGTTTGAGGACATAGCCTTGATGACATTGCGAACCACTTGTCAGACTATTCTCTTTAATTTTCTTTTCTTAATTCATTAATTTTTTTATCGATTTTGTAATTCAACATACTAAAAACGTATCTGCTGTGATAGTATTTGTGATTGTGTTGTCTTAACACATAATAATCTATTTATCTTGGTTCTTTTAGAACTCACATACTGTTTGTTGTGTCTTGTGAGACTGAAAGCTTATCTGCAGACACTACCTTAATTTCTTGATGCATTGTCAGATGGCAATTATTCATGTTTTATTAATCTAAGTGTTGAGAACACAACCCTAGCTATTTATGTTTTACACATGCTGTGTGTTGAAATATAAACATAGTCCGACATGTCAGTAGCATGCTAGACTATTGATGATACAGCATTTTGTGAGACAGAAAACCAAAGCTAGCGCTATGTTCAGAATACCAGCACTTTTTTATTTTGTTAGTCCAACACCCTTGTATCAGTTATACGCAAAAGCAGCTATTTCTTAGAGCAAATACACACATCCTATTTATAGTGTTGATTCAATCTTAAACAACACTGTCATTGTTTATGAATTTGTTCACACAAATCTTACTCCAAATATCCATAAAAAACTTAGTTGAAAGTGATTTCTTCCCAAAAAGATTACATGCTTGTAAATTGCATTCACCTTGCAAAGCATAAAACTACAGCGGATCACTAAATGTTTTGATGGGATGCTACAACCTTAACCTTGGTAGTCCATTTAGTAGATCAACAATCAGCCATCATTGCAGACTGATATCATGCTGGTCAGTTGTGACGTCATCACTGACGTGTCGCTACATCTACTGGCTGACCTGCACCGCACGTACGACGCCACCTTCACAATGCTGCTTGCACCAGCCATTGACGTCACTGACGCATCAGTGCCAGGAGGCAAGGCCAACCGCAAGATGGGTCAGTCTCAGTCAGGGTTATATAAGATGGGTCAGTCTCAGTCAGCGGCACTTTGTCAGATCACCCAAACAAAACAGCTGAATCCTAGAGTGATTGAATTATTACATCACCTTTATACAATGTTTAATACAATGTTTAATATCATATCTTCAGAATGCCACGGAGTGACAGAATCAAAGAAGACACTTATATCAAAAGTTTGACGCCAGCAATTTGTCGTGTGTACCAAACTTATCAAGGTGTTTTCATCAGCAGGGCTCGACATTAACATTTGTTTTCTTGTCCAGGACAAGTAATTACCACTGTCGGACAAGTACATTGTCCAGGACACTTGTCCGATGGGACAAGTTGATTGAGTCACAATATTAACAGGGCTTGAAGTTGCTACTACGTCATTGCATTTGCAGTAAAATCTTCTGCCTGCGACTAGATATATTGCTTTAGTTGCAATGTACAGTTTAGAACTTTGTCCATTAATTATTGTCCTGCCCGTGGATGACTGACTTTTGCATCCTTGTGTTGATATATCAATGGGCATTAGCCATCAAACAAATTGGGCATAATGCCACTTTAATTACTCTGCCCCTCCTTACAGTCTACTGCAGCAAAATATTGATAAATTGTTGCAAGTGAATGATGACTTTGCCTAAAGCTATAGGTACAGCCCTATGCAGACACCCCAGTACTGTCCACTATATCACTTGGTGTCTTAGGCAACCAGTTACAGAAAGGGGCTCTTAACTAACTAGCTAATCGTTTTTTGTTTGTTTAAAGTTTAATATATGAAATAAAATGTGCCTATGCAAAATTCAACATAAAGCCTGTGAGAGTATATAAAGAGGAGAGTGTTCCCTATGTGAGTACTGTGTGGACATACATACATTCAAAATAAATGTGTATAATTTCATAAAAGCATTCAATTGCTTAAATAATTGTTATGGTTGTAAATATCAACAAAATTACCAGGTAGCATGCATGTCTAGGTCCAATTACATAACTGTATCTGGAATTTATTACAAGCAATATAGTTATGGCAGTAATACTGGCGTTTTATGTTTAAAGCAATTTTTTGGTGGGACAAGTAAATTTCTGTTGGGACAAGTAAACATGAATTAGTACATGTCCTATCAGACAAGTTCTTTGTGGGAGTTAATGTCAAGCCCTACTGGGTATGTGTTGTATATATGTGGAGCCTGTATGTCTCATGCTGTGAAACTACATTTCAGAAAGAGACATCGTAGGGTTGGACTCGACTGGCAACCGGTTACTTTTTCTGTCATCTGAGGCTGACATTGAAGACGTCATTCCCGTGAGGAGGTGTTTCTTGAAAAGGTGCCATTTTTACTCTCGGTTATTATGCATTTTTACATTTAAAATATTTGACATTACCACACCAATAACTTTTGTATTGTAAACATTTTCATTGATTTTTGTAGATGTTGTTTGTAGACTGGTTTGTGTTCAGATGTGTCAGCTAATGCAGGTGTCTGCAAGAAAGAGTATCATTGCTCTACTGACATAAATACACTGCAGACTATGATATCATACTGGCCTATTTAATCCAGTGTCATGTTATATAATACTGTGTCATGTTATTGATACCTTGACAATAAGTACACTGTTCTTACATTGACAGACATCCTCTGATGAACCTCCACACGCGACTCACTGATGGACATCTGTATCTTATGAAGAGACAAGTTCTCGACTTACTCAGAGAAGAAAGGTGATTCATCAGCTACAATGAGACAAAATCAGGAATTTTTTATTGTGGCACCCTATTACTGCCAAATCTGGGGCATTACTCTCAATAAACAAGCTTTGCAAGAACTCTACACCGAGGTGTCATTAACAATGCACATGGCTCACAAGAAAAGATTGTGACTATAATTTCAAATAAGAACACAAGTTGAGATGCGGATGTTGTTTAATTGTCTCGCAGGGGTGACAAGTAATAGAAACAATTTTCAATGACAGTGGCCAATTAGCCACCAATAGGATTGAAACCAGTGGCCCATGGGGCTGGTAAAATATGAAAACTGGTGGCTCAAAGTGGCCTGGCAGTTTCATGAAAAAGCACCAGGCCAATGGGCCAGTGTTACTGTCGAGACCTGAGACAGTGTTCCTACGAGATGCGCCACAGTATGTCTTTGTTGCTAAGTACATGTTTTAACACCTTCCTTTATTACAAAGGTCTGTTATATTGTTTCTAGTTCCATATCGACCATCAAAGGGGAACTGATGCCATATTTAGTGCGGAAGCAGTTCAGTCGCAAAGATGCCAAAACAGATGAGAGTTCTGGCGAGATGAGCAACAAGGAATCTGGTTAGTGGTGATTGAGATCAGTGCAGTCAGATCATCTCTGGGCCATCCTTCACTATGATCAGATCAAATATCATCAGTAGTTTCACCAAGCTGCTTTGAGATTGCCAGCATTTACTCCAAATAGCTGACAAGTTGTTTGTTACCATGAAAATGGGCATCTGGCTGAAATAGTTCAATGTATTTTTTACTAGGTAAGACCCATTCTGTACTTTGTGCAGACAAAATTGCACTATTTGCCCAAATTAAGAAATAATCCTAGCTAGCTATTTGCACAAATTAGATTTTAAACCCATCTATTTAGCGATTCCCACGGAAAGTTGATATTTAATGAGCTAGGTGATCATGTGGTATTGTGACATCAGAGGCGCAAATGTCGCACAACATGCCAGCACTTTCAATACATTTACAGCATGTTTACAATGATAGATGTTGAGTCGAAGTGAGCGTCAGAATGAGTTATTGTGCGGTATTCCGATGTAATACAAACACAGAATTTGTTTCGATTGCTACACAAGAAAACTAATCTACATCAGTAAACATATATACACACGCGAAAATATTGTATCCAACTGCAGAAAGTAATGTTATATGATATCATAATACTGTTTGAAGGAAGAGCAGTGCAATGTAGCATTACCCGAATCCAGTTAACAATTTTTCCGTCAATCCCCTGTGGCCGAATGGTTAAGTGCGTTGGCTTAGCGCATTCTGTTTTACTACCGGTATGTGTGCGGGAGATCTCAGTTCAAGCCTAACACCAAACTTTTAAAAAAGTGTATTATCTTTTCACAGAGCAATATAAACCAAGCCATTTTTACAAAATGATGCACTGTTGAATAATTAAATATGTAGAATGGTTTGTGGTAATTATTTATTTGTGACAAAAATGAAAATAATATTATACAATGTACAATTTCTGCTGATTTTGTATGTTTTTTTATTTTCATTTATCCAGACACATTACCAATTGGTACAATTTTGTCTTTTATGCAGTTTTCATTGGTAATATGGGTTTATTGCACTGATTAATTTGAAGATTAATCTCTGCTATATACTGTACAGTAGTAGAATAAATGAAAATTAAAAAAAATACAAGATCAACGGAAATTGTACATTGCAATAATATATTATTTTCATTTTTTTGCGAATAAATAATTACTACAAACCATTCAATATATTTAATTATAAACAGTGGCATGGTTTATATTACTTTGCAAAGATAAAAAAAAATGCACTTTCAAGTGTTTGCCGTCAGGCTTGAACTGAGATATCCTGCACATGTGTTGTAAAACACGGATGCGCTGAGCCAATGCACATAACCACTCGGCCACATGGGATTGACGGAAAATACAATTTCACGAAATAGTTTTTTTTATTCCCATCACACATTCCTTCTCTCTCTGAACTTCTCTAGTCAGTTCTTTTGTCCCTTCATTTACAATCGTGTAACATTTGTTACATTTATTGCAGGTGTTTCAGATGAAGATTTTACAAAGCTTGCTCTTGAGATGTCAGTTTGGAATGGCAGCATGTCAGGCTGTGTACGAGACGATGACATCCGGTGTTATGCATACGTCATGGATGGAGGGCTTTGTCTGCGCACTAACACACTTGTGACCTACTGCGAAGCAAACAGGCAGGTGGGTCACTTCATCAGCTTCTCCAGTATCACTCTAGTCACTTGGATTTTCACTATGTTCATGAACATTATGCAAACCAATTTATACTGTGTTTTAATGGAAGATAACCTTATTTTATGCCATTTTCTTATTATAATAAAATTATACTTATGCCATTGTATAGTGCCACAAAACAATTATTTGGATGTGACACTATGTCAGAAATGTATTAATATTATTATTATACGTTGCATGGTATGCTTTCATAGATAAAGTGACAGATCTGTGTGAACTATTTTTTCATACAGATATACAGACCAAACAGACCACTTTGATTGTAGACATTTCAGTATGTTTGTTATGCTGGTTGCATTAGCTTGTACTGTGGTTACTTCTTATTTAATTAAAATTGACAAAGGACTCATACAAAGACAAGTTAATTCTTCATTGGGCATTAGATACTTACAATAGCGTGAACTGTGCATATTGTTTTGCAGGCTGGCCAGCTGATTGACCACAAAAACGTCCACCCTACAGCCAGCATCCACATGATGTCTCAGGTGAGGGACTCAGTCACTCAGTCAGTGCCCCAGTAGCTCAGTCAGTGCATCAATAGCTCAGTCAGTTGCCTCAGTAGCTCAGTACCTCATTAGCTCAGTGCCTCAGTAGCCCAGTCAGTGCCTCAGCTCAGTCAGTGCCTCAGTCGCTCAGTTGGTGCCTCAGTCACTCAGTCAGTGCCTCAATAGCTCAGTCAGTGCCTCAATAGCTCAGTCAATGCCTCAGTAGTTCAGTCAATGCCTCAGTAACTCAGAAAGTGCCTCAATAGCTCAGTCAGTGCCTCATTAGCTCAGACAGTGTCTCAGCAGCTCAGTCAGTGCCTCAGTAGCTCAGTCAGTGTCACAGTCAGTGCCTCATTAGCTCAGTCTGTGCCTCAGTCAGTGCTGCACAGTTTATGTTGTATGTGCAGATCTGTTCTTTGTGGAAGACTAAATTGCATGATACCAGGACATGAGTTGCCCATTATTTTGTCACCAGTTCACTGTTCTCAGAATATTTAGCACCTCTGTTCTGGTGTGATATAAATCAAACATTTTTTTACCTAACTACAAAGTGGACAGTGACAGTCTTGTGGGAGATGGCAGTATCATTGATGTGTTCGTGGTGTTTGCCATGTGGGCAGTGACAGTTTTGTGGGAGATGGTAGTATCATTGATGTGTTTGTGGTGTTTGCCAGGTGGGCAGTGATAGTCTTGTGGGATATCGCAGTATTATTGATATGTTCATGGTGTTTGCCAGCTGGGCAGTGACAGTCTTGTGGGAGATGGCAGTATCATTGATGTGTTTGTGGTTTTTGCCAGGTGGGCAGTGACAGTCTTGTGGGAGATGGCAGTATCATTGATGTGTTAGTGGTGTTTGCCAGGTGGGCAGTGACAGTCTTGTGGGAGATGGCAGTATCATTGATGTGTTAGTGATGTTTGTCAGGTGGGCAGTGACAGTCTTGTGGGAGATGGTAGTATCATTGATGTGTTAGTGGTGTTTGTTAGTTGGGCAGTGACTGTCTTGTGGGAGATGACAGTATCATTGATGTGTTAGTGGTGTTTACTAAGTGGGTAATGACAGTCTTGTGGGAGATGACAGTATCATTGATGTGTTAGTGGTGTTTGCTAGGTGGGCAGTGACAGTCTTGTGGGAGATGACAGTATCATTGATGTGTTAGTGGTGTTTGCTAGGTGGGCAGTGACAGTCTTGTGGGAGATGACAGTATCATTGATGTGTTAGTGGTGTTTGCTAGGTGGGCAGTGACAGTCTTGTGGGAGAGGGCAGTACAGTGGAAGAGCGTGTCAGTGTCAAACACTCAGTGATTGGTCGACACTGTAGCATTGGAGACAAGTGTCGAATCATCAACTGTGTCATCATGAACTATGTCACAATCAAGGAAGGGTTTGTACTCTTTCAGTATTTATTCTCTCTATACACTATGCATATTATTTTTAAATATCAGCAGGCCTTTATTTTGTAGCATAGTTGTTTGAAATGTTGTTTCCATGTAACATAAAAAAATAATATATCAGGAAAACAGTTTACAATTACATGAAAAATACTGAAGAATCAAAAACAGATGTTAAGTCTATAAAACTACTTGCTCATGTTTTTGTGGTACTAAGCAAAAAAGGATATATGCCACACATTTTTATTAAACGGTATGCATGACAAATTTTACATTGTTTTATCAAAATGAATGTTGAACGGGTAACTATCTATTCAGTGGAATTAAAGAAAATCAACTTTCTATTAATTAGCATATGTTCAGAGATCATTAGCTATGTCTGTGACAACACATTTAATATATATACTAAGATTGTAAAGTCCAGTCAAGTTTATAATGATTTCACTTTTAAAGAGTAAGTGTTCTTGACACAGTCTGTCTGGAATGAACACATTGCATACAGTGGCCTGTGGAAAAGTTTTGGGGGGTGGAGATAGGATTAGCCCCCCAATATTTAGGGAAGGTGTGTGCATTTTGGGTGGAAATGTTTTGTTGGTCACTGGAGATAGGATTAGCTCTCAAATATTTAGGGAAATGGTGTGCATTTTGGGTGGAAATGTTTTGGTGGGGGCTGGAGATTGGATAAGCCCCCCAATATTTAGGGAATGCCCAGAACGGGTGTGCATTTTCAGGTGGAAATGTTTTGTTGAAGAGATAGGATTAGCTCCCTAATATTTAGGGAAGGGTGTGCATTTTCAGGTGGAAATGTTTTGTTGAAGAGATAGGATTAGCTCCCTAATATTTAGGGAAGGGTGTGCATTTTCAGGTGGAAATGTTTTGGTGGAGGCTGGAGAGAGGATTAGCTCTCAAATATTTAGGGAAATGGGGTGCATTTTGGGTGGAAATGTTTTGGTGGGGGCTGGAGATTGGATAAGCCCACCAATATTTACGCAAGGGTGTGCATTTTTAGGTGGAAATGTTTTGGTGGGGGCTGGAGAGAAGATTAACCCCCCAATATTTAGGGAAAGGGTGTGTATTTTTGGGTGGAAATGTTTTGTTGGGAGATAGGATTAGTCCCCAATATTTAGGGAAGAAGTGTGCATTTTCGGGTGGAAATGTTTTGGTGGGGGCTGGAGATAGGATTAGCCCCCAATATTTAGGGAAGGGGTGCATGTTTGGATGCAGTTTGATGTTTCGGATGAGCCTGAATGTGTTTTTGTTAAGTGTCAAGGTTTTTGGAGAGCTTGAAGGTGGGTTTTTGGTGAGTCTCGAGGGGGTGTAAATTGGGTTTTTTGGAGAGCCTGAAGGTTTGTGTTTTTGGTGAGCCTCAAGGGGGGTGCAATTGGAGCTTCAAAATGTTGCCAGGAAAAATATTCAACAGCATCCGCCCCTTCTTCCGACCTCATGATCCGACAGTGGAATGGTGCTGAAGCTCCCCCTGATCCCACCTAATATTAATTTTGATCTGCACCTGTGTGCAGTCATGTTGACATTGCACTGAAGTCTTGTGGCTGCTGCTAGATGGCTGGACAGTGTCAGTAGCAGTGAAGGCTGGCTGTAGTCTTATCATTGCTGTCCACGTCTAGTCATGATGACTGTGGTTCTGTTGCCAGGTGTTCTCTCACAGGCTGCATTGTGTGTGACAACGTCAACATTGACGAGAAATGTGACCTCAAAGATTGTCTTGTTGGAAGCTCACAGAGCATTCAGCCAATGAGTGAGTAGCCTTGATTGATGCCATACACAGATATGACTCATTGTCACTCACGATGGGGTAATGGCAGTCACAGTCACATGTAATATTTAATGTCAGGTCTTACCTAGTGCCAGTATCTGCCTACACAGGTGTTTTGGCAGTAGTTAATGCAGCACCGGTATGGATTTTTGTTGACTAAGAGCATGACTGAATCCATGGCAGTTCTTTTGCATCTGCATGTATGTGATCTTTTATTTCCCTTAGCTAATAGCTTTTGATGTCTCTTACATAAGACACAGGCTGTGGGATGAACTAAATCATTCAAGTTTCGAAATGGCTTTGTCTTCAACTCAACTCACTGAACTCACTGTTCAAGTGTAGACTGCTAAGAAGTAATATTTTGCTATTCTGAAGTTAGTAATGTCATCTCTCAAGGTGGGGTAAGCTATTATTACAGTAGGTTGCCTTGAACAGTGGACTTCATGACTCACAGATTGGCATCAGCCATGATAAAGTAGTGAGAGGCAATGTTGTCCATAATGGGTCGTCAACCTCATCTGCTTCTCGGAGAAATCTAGTCAATCAATCAACTTACATTTACGGGTCAACACCCGTAAATGTAAGTTGATTGATTGTTCCAAAGGTTTTCCAGCCATAGATAAACATTCTTAATTCTTCATTGAAAATGTTATAATTCAGCAGTCATCCTCAAACTAAACTGTACATTTCTATGATATAAATATATAATCATACAGACTGATTTGAATGTAGCAGTTGTCTCAGTGTGTTGTCCCTCTGCCTCTACATACACTGCAGTCCAATGTTGTGTGGTTTCAGGCAAATGTACCAATGAGGTGATTGTGGAACTAGACCGGATGATGGAGATCTGACACGGAGACACAGCAGTCGCCATTGTCACATCAACTGTGTGTGCGTGTAATATTTCACTCAATTAAATCACTTGCAATATGGCAATTCAGTGTTCGTTTTCTCCCAGAGAATAAATTTATATCATTGCATGATTCTTTAATAAAAACAATTTAGCATAACTATATTTTTAACAAAACCTTGCTTTATATTATAGATAACTATGTTATTATAAAATAACATCACTGACACTCACAAACAACTGGGATATTTTCTATACAATGGTTTTTATTGGGATTATGGCATGATGTTCACATATCATCAGTCACCTGGTCTGTAGCTTCATATATAATTATTATTATTATGCTATTGTAAATGATGACCATGATATTTCTATAAAAAGACACTAGTCATTACTCTGTATGTCAAGACATGTTCTCTGTACACCGACATGACTGAGCTGGTCTGACAGAGTTCTACACACAAAGTACACAGTAATAATTTAAGGAAATATGTAAACCATTCTACATATACAGAAAGGCCCAGGACCAAAAAACTACAAACACACACAGACACAGTTCCACTTGAGAAAATGGGACACATTTTGGTCAGCACCGTGGAAAAAGATATAAGATTACATATAGAGATAGTAAGAGACGACATTAAGACAACAACTGGTGTTGTCGCTGAACTAACAAGTGTCGTCAGTAGCTCAGACTTCTACATCATATGGAACATGACAAGAAAGCATTGTGCTGGCCACCGGACACTCAATGACTAGTGTGTGCTCTCGTGTGGTGCACCACACACCACATGGTGTGGTGCAGTACACCACAACCACACCACAGACCACATGGTGTGGTGCAGTACACCACAACCACACCACAGACCACCTGGTGTGGTGCAGTACACCACAACCACACCACAGACCACATGGTGTGGTGCAGTACACCACAACCACACCACAGACCACCTGGTGTGGTGCAGTACACCACAACCACACCACAGACCACATGGTGTGGTGCAGTACACCACAACCACACCACAATCACCTCTACCTGCCTGACACATGGCTGCTTATGGCACGCCAACTCTACCACTTCATATAGACCAACTGAAATAATCGTACACCAAGAACAGAAACCAACATACAAAGGTGAGAAATGCACATGTACACATAACATCCAGCAAAGTCTGCACCACTTTGATTGACTGAAAAAAAACAATGTACAAAACAGTTCTCTCAAACCAACACAATAATTTCATTGCAAATTCATGGCAACATAAAGAAGATGAAAATATACGACTTCCAATTGTTGCGATTGTCGGTATGCGATAACAGACATTGATTAATAGGAAGGTGATCCTGCCTTGATGCAAGATACAGGACATGTTTAATTAGCAGTCAAACAGCAGATACCCTCTACTGTTGCTGCAACATAGCTTTCCTCCATAGCAGGTAGCATAGTTACACCATGTTTATAGCCTGACAGCTCGTGCATTCCGGCTGTATTTAGGCAGATATTCACCAACATCTGACAACAGAAATCATTCAAATTGACTGAGAATGACAAAGATAGTCACTACTGCCTCACATAGACTAATCTCAGTACCCAACTCTAGGTAAACTCAAGTATTGATAGCACACTCTGATATTTATACACAAGAGATATTTAGCACAAAAATAACTCGTCATTCATTGCATATCAAACTATGGAAATTGATTACTGCCGCGGACAAAGTTGCAGTGTTTAAAAATGAGGTAGACAGTATTGTATGGCAGATTTCACAGGTTGCACTGTGAAATCTGTACATCATTTCAAATGAGATGAACATAAAGCAGTAAATCGGAGCACATCATTATCAATTAGCATGAACATAGAGATGCATGCACAAGATTCAATGGCAAATATAACATTTGCTCCACAGTGGGCTTGGGACCCTTCACCTGCACGTCATAGATACTGCATGATAGCAAATGTGTCTCTGCATTCTAGTTTAGATGCAATTCAAATCCAACATACCTAGATCTAATCAAACCGACATTGCCTATACAATGAAAAAATTTGTCATTAACACAGATAAATCTGCACTGTGCACTCAATGCTTGGGCAACCGTTTAATAAAATGTATTCAAAATGTAAAATTAATGATAGTGTAGCCATTAATGAGGATTAAATATGGCATGGGGCTACCTACAAATGACAGGGTAATATTATGAAGGGGTCACATGTCAAAAAGTCATGATAATATATATTTATCCAAGGCACACACATATTTGTACAACTCTTCTTGAAGCTTCTCATCTGTCGCTCCACATTATGATAAGTCAAACATTTAGAGTGTGAATTTTAGAAGAATCTGTCAACTGTGTGCCGTATGTAATGAACATTCATATCTAACATAGCACTATGTGCTTGTGCAATTTGCCTGAGTTAGCAACAGTTAAACCCGCATGAGCCACGGAATATAGCAGTAAAGTTGACTTCTCTCTTGGCAATGATTCCAACGATGACCTTTGGTCTTCTGGTTATATTCCACTCAAGTATTCAATGATTACCCAGACTTAACAGCATATACCAACAAGTACGCTTCAAGAGGACAACGCAGGCAATTCATACTGCTCTAAATATTGATGGAACATGGGTCATGACTTAACATCTAACGACCATCGCCAGAAGCAACATTGCCCAATAATAATACTGTCGTAACTAAAGGAATGCAAACTTCCACGAGTCTGCAGAGACGCCTGCTTACATATGTACAGAAGTCATTCTCTTGCTGTGAGTGGAACAGGCCAAAAAATTCTTGCTACAACCAAGCATTTTACAAGAACGTTGGAAAGTGTCACAAGCCGAACCGCTCTTTGATCAGCAGCATCAGCTTCTTCTTGCCCTTGTAGACGAGCTTCATGTTCTCGAGGAGTTGCATGAACTGCAGGTGCCCATTGGGAGCGAGCAGAAAGGTCTCGCGGGCCTTGCTCAGGAAGTCAATGAAGTCTCCGTAGTGCCGTGGACTGATGTGTGTGAGACGTGAGTGTGTGGTGCTCACGTAGGCGCAGATGGCTGCCTCCAGCAGCTGGCGCAGTGGCATCTTGTCGTAGGACAGTGGCTTCATCGGCCGTCGCTTGCCATCAATGGCAGTCGCAAGGCCCGGGGTGCTGAGGGTGCACCGGCGGAGGATGTCCGACAACACAGTGGCACACAGGACATTCTTCACAAGCAGCGGAATGATGTTGGCGAGCTCATGTTTGCCGAGAGAGTGGCTTAGAGCACACGCCCAGTGAATGTCATTGATTGCGGGGTGGGCATCCTGGTTGTACACTATGTGCACACCTCTCATGGCGAGCAGGGCCAGCTTGTAGGCACGCTGGGCATAGCCCCGGTGCTCCATGTAACGTGCGATTGTGAACAGTTGGGTGGAGTTCATGACATGCTCAGCGGCGTCAACTACAATCTGGTACGCCGGTTCAAAGGCTACCGGGTCCTTCTCACACAGGGTGAGTGCACACAGGGCGCAGTTAGGGGCATCCTTTGAGGCACACTGTAGGGCAAGAGTGCGGGCACATGCTGCCAGCTGTTTCTGTTGGTGATAACTCAGGCCCAGTTGTATTGGCGCCGACATGACACACGTAGCCACAGTACCTGCAACACACCACCACATGACACACACATAGCCACAGTACTTACAAAACAACACCACAAGTACATGCCACAGTAGTGAACAATGTCAAATAATCCATGGCAAATAATTTGAAACTGAACTTATGTTTTAATACTATCCAAAATCGAAACTGAATGTGTAATTTTTTAGATTATTTACTCAACCTAAACATTTTTGTTTATATACTTACATAACTTTCCTGAATGTCACCCCTAAGTGACCCTTTGCTCTTTCTTAATTTACACAACACAAAGTAGTTACACTTTCTGAAAATCTTATTAGTTAACATTAAGACACCTATTTTTATCTTTTTAAAGAAACATAATTTCTTCTCTTAAGAATTTTTTTTTAAATGAGTATAAAAAGAATGCAAGGCAATTAAGTGTGCTTGCGAGACACACTGACGACCATGCTGTGAGACCCTGTCACTGACCTGTAGCTTCGAGTGGCGTGAACAGTGTGTACCAGTTCGCCATGATGGACAGAAGGGCGTTGTAACCAAGTTCTGTAGCACACGTTACCAGCCACCGGACCATCTCACGACGCCGCCAGTTCAACTTGGACAGTGTCATACGCATCACCTGGCAGGGGACATGGAAGATACAGTTTATTAGTGTTTTTATAGGGCCACCATCAACAAATCTTATCTCTGCTTTTCAACTTTATATACTATAATCCTTTTATGGTTTTTGTCTTAAATTTAAAGATTTTTTAGATGGTGATCAAGGATTATCTCAGATCGCGTTACCTCTTTACATCCGAATACATATCCTACCAAAAGCTATTATGTACAACATTTTTATACAACATATTATGTACATGGAATTCCATTAACACATATGGCACATATAACTCTGATTTCTTGTCTGATTATGAAAATAATTTGCACTGTTGCCACTGTAAAACTGTGATTATCTACTGCCCACGAGAATGTTACCTGTAGTCCGAGTTCGAGTGATGCGTTGAGCAGTGCATAGTGGCGGGGGAACTCAGGGGCAGTCGCTGTCTTGAATGCATCTTGGGCGAGTTTGAAGAGCTGGGCAGAGCTGTGGATGTGTTCACCAGCAGACTCGAGCACAGTACGCAGCCGCAGCATGTCATCTACAGCACACCACAGGGATGCTTACTGAACACCTAGGTCTTAATTACTTACAAAACAGTGATACTAAACTGGTGCTACACACAACGCCTTAGAATAGCTGTGTATATAAGTTGACTGAACCACACAACCAATGAGGTGGTGTGTGACAACATTCCCAATGTCTCTATGAAACACTGAGAACAAAGACTGGGAGCATCAAGACATTACCACTGTCAGAGATTGTAGAAGTACTATTCTGGGATACAACTTCTGGAGTGGCATGATCATGAAGCAGGACATTCATACAACTCCTTAAAGAGGATACAAGCTAGAGAATGTCACTGAGATACAGGCAGTAGTGGTCAACTGAGAGATAAAACATGTCATAAAGCAGACATCAGCAGGGAGAAGAAGGCCAAGCAAGTGGAATTGATCTGCAGCGGCCGCTATCAGGAACATGACAAATATCTTAAAGTTGAATGAGATCTGGTTGAACTGAGCCAGAAGACATAAGAGGATGAAGCAAGTTGTGCCTACCCTTGGCGGCATTGAGCATGGCTGTAGCGAGCTCACACTGCTGGGACTCTATGTGACTCAGTGTGAACCAACGCCGGTTCATCAGGTCATTCACAAAGTCATCGTTGTCTACATCTCCTTCCTCCAACACTGGCAGTCTACAACAAGAAACACGACACGATGTGCATACCAGATACACAACACAATGTACAGTCCAGATACACAACACGATGTACAGCCCAGATACAGAACATGATGTACAGCCCAGATACACAACATGATGTACAGCCCAGATACACCACACAATGTACAGCCCAGATACACGACACTATGTACAGCCCACATACACAACACAATGTACAGCCCACATACACGACACGATATACAGCCCAGATACGCGTCACAATGTACAGCCCAGATACACGACACGATGTACAACCCAGATACACGACACGATGTACAGCCCAGATACACGACACGATGTATAGCCCAGATACGCGACACAATGTACAGCCCAGATACGCGACACGATGTACAGTCCAGATGCACGACACGATGTACAGCCCAGATACACGACTCGATGTACAGCCCAGATACACAACATGATGTACAGCCCAGATACACAACACGATGTACACCCCAGATACACAATACAATCTACAGCCCAGATACACAAGACGTTGTACAGCCCAGATACACAACACGATGTACAGCCCAGATACATGACATGATGTACAGTCCACATACACAACACAATGTACAGCCCAGATACGTGACATGATGTACAGCCCAGATATGTGACACGATTTACAGCCCAGATACACGACACGATGTACAGCCCAGATACGCGACACGATGTACAGCCCAGATACGCGACATGATGTACAGCCCAGATACATGACACAATGTACAGTCCAGATGCACGACACGATGTACAGCCCATATACACAACACGAGGTACAGCCCAGATACACAACATGATGTACAGCCCAGATACACAATACAATCTACAGCCCAGATACACAAGACGATGTACAGCCCAGATACACAAGACGATGTACAGCCCAGATACACAACACGATGTACAGCCCAGATACACAATGCGATTTACAACCCAGATACACAACACGATGTACAGACCAGATACACAATGCAATTTACTGCCCAGATACACAACATGATGTACAGCCCAGATACACAACATGATGTACAGCCCAGATAGACAACACAATCTACAGCCCAGATACACAACACGATGTACAGCCCAGATACACAATGCGATTTACAACCCAGATACACAACATGATGTACAGCCCAGATACACAACGCGATGTACAGCCCAGATACACAACACAATGTACAGCCCAGATACACAACACGATGTACAGCCCAGATAGACACCGCGATGTACAGCCCATATACACAACATGATGTACAGCCCAGATACACGACACGATGTACAGCCCAGATACACGACACGATGTACAGCCCAGATACACGACACGATGTACAGCCCAGATACACGACACGATGTACAACCCAGATACACAACACAATGTACATTCCAGACAGAGCCGGTATGTAACGAAGTACAAGTACTTCGTTACTTTACTTGAGTAGAAAAGTTTACTTTTCGTGAGTAACGAAGTACATTTTTTAAGGAGTACTTTTACTTGTAACGAAGTATAAATGTGTGTATTTTTTGAAAACGTAACAAAGTATCCAAAATTTATGCGTTAAAAATATGGAGCTCCTAAAATATTAGTAACAAATGATAATGCCTGAAGCCTGGAACTGTTTTCCGCCGGAGCAACAACTGGTAGTCTTTTCTGATTGGCCTATCATTACCACTACCAGGCATGATCACCAGGTGGCATGAACGTTGCCAAGACTATATCAAGTCATTCGTGTTCAAAGATTAATTATTGAAGGATCAGCCAAAGACAATTGCCACGATTTGCAGCATCCATGGCCCCACTAGTGCAGTATATTTAAAATCAAGTCAATTAACGGGGCTACCGTTAAGTTGATATGTTTGCTGTGTACGCCGATATACCAAATCTGTTTGGCGTACAGGACATCGCCTTCAAATCTACACAAGCACATCGAGGTAAGGTGAAATTGGTCTTCGACTTTGTTGCAAGTTACACGTGAAAATATTTCTCATAGCTATCCTATGATTTATTTCCCAATCAGTAAGCTGTCAGGAAATAAAACAGCATTCAGGTAATATATAGAAATATTTACCTATTTATTTTTATTAAATAATATATAATAATTATATTATTATATTAAGTAGGCATACTATTTACTAGCACACACACATGGTCGGTAAATTATTAGTGTTAGATCTATGCAGCTGAAAGTATTCTTGTCTCATTTTTGTTGTGTAAATGTGTTATACCATAACATTAACATGTTGTTATTGGTACAAAAGGTGCAAGTGCACATAATATGAACAAAATGTGTTCTTAGATTTAGGTTCAAACTATTAGTGACCTGAATAATGTCCTGAATTGCATTAGTAACAAACGCATGTCGAAGTTCACACATTATCGCCCCAAAACATATGCTTCGCTGTGGCAATTTAAACTTCTAATGGTTACTTAGATTTATTTTAATAATAAAGTAAATATTCTTAGGGCCTATGTTGTTTATATTTATTCTTGGTTCATGTTTTCAATATTTTGTCTCACATATTGACCCCCAGGCATGGTTGTAGACACTACTGAATAGGGTATTACTATCATTTTATTTCTGTTGTCACTGCCTTGTTTAGTATGAATCAAACAGAATAATATATGTATCTGATAGACCACCATTGGAACCAACTTGGCTTTCACTGTTAATCATAGGTATCTCCAGCAATTTCCAGGTAGTGTTCATTTTGTGGACGCCACCATGCTGTTAGGTTACTGTCTGTGAAAATCTTTAGTAGACGTTCTTTCCACAGGAATATTTTTTCAAAAGTATCGATTATGTGGTCACAAATATATGCATCATTTCCTCTAAACTCATATTGTCATCTTTAAATTGAATAAAGGGTATTTAACATTTAAATGCTATTTGGACTGTTATTGTTCCTGTGATCAGCTGATGTTCTTAAAAAGTTGCACATCATTTATTTTCTTTTGTCCTTATTTCAGGTACTCGTCACTGGACTCCAGCCGAGTCGCACCGTCACGTGCAGGGAGACCTTGAAGTGGAGGTGCAAGGATGTAGTCATTGCCATGAAGGCAGACTTGTGTGCCACCCTGCTGTAGCAGAAGTTTGTTTGAAGAGCCAGCCTGTCTGTGTATCCTGCTGAGGATCCTGTCCTGCTGAATAAAATGTTTATTTTGCAAACTACTGAATTTATTTGTTTGTTTGCAGTGGGTGACCATGTCTACAATTTTGTTATAAAAGTACCTTTGCATTTATTTTAAGGATATTTTTTACTTGTACTTTAAGTACATTTTTCAAAAAGTACTTTTACTTTTACTTCAGTAGCCTTTTTCCTAGTTACTTGTACTTTTACTCAAGTACAAAATAAATGTACTTGTACCAGCTGATTCCAGATAAGCACTTTTCTAACTTTATTGTAACATAGGCCTGAAATACCACATGCCATCAACTGATCCAGTACTAAATTGTATCCAGTCATCAAAGGCTAAAACTGATTCCGTATTAAAACATACACATTGTCTCAATAAGGCCCGAGTTAATCCAGTACTAAATCATATACATTGCCTCGCCAAGGCCCATACCGATCCAGTATTAAATAATGTAATTAAATCATTGTCTGCCCAAGCTGAGCCAGTATTAATAAATCCTATCGACTGTCTGCCAATGTGTGTTTACCTCATTGCACGCAGTCCGATCCTGAAGGCAAGGTCAGTATCGTAAGGCAGGAGACTGGAGAAGAGGAACTTCGAAAATGTGTGCATGGGAACACTCTCAGTGTGAGAGCTCACGCCCAGACCACTGCTGGTGCCACCTGGGACAACAAACTCAACCTGTCAACACTGACACATGTGATAGACAGGCCAAACAGCACGACAGTCACAGGTGAACACAAGGTTTAGTGTGCTCTTAGGCCAGGTTGACAAATCACATTAAATGTCCTTGACATTATTAAGCATTAATAATGTCCTTAACAGTATCAATGTTATTTTGGCATTAGAGTGATATCATTAGGGCATGAATTTACCTAAATTTGATTACACTGGTGTGAGGTATTACACTTATATAGTATATATGCAGTAATACATCAATGCATGTAATTATCTCAACATGATACATGAATAAATACTGTGACGATATGACATGTTAACACAAGGCTGAAGAGAATGGTTAAGTACAACTGAGTGGCAATATTATTGTTAGTTCCTGGTGGTGTTACTAGCTAGGCCCTGGTGTGACAAGGTGAGTGTCTCTACTGTGCAGTAATAGACAGACCTGCGAGCAACAAGGCAGACTGGCGTTTGAGCACGGCTACAAGTGTGGCGTCCAACTCGAGCTCCTGCAGGTAGATGATCAGTCGGTCCTCCTGCTTGACCAGCTTCTGCTGGGCATACACGCCATGGGGCATGAGGCGATGCTGGCCTAGACCTGGGAACATGGCAAATACAATCATCAGTTTCTACTGGGCATACACGTCATGGGGCATGAAGCATTGCTGGCCTAGACCTGGGGACATGGCAAGTAGTCATCAGTTTCTACTGGGCATACACGCCATGGGGCATGAGGCGATGTTGGCCTAGACCTGGGTACATGGCAAGTACTGTTATCAGTTTCTACTGGGCATACATGCCATAGGGCATGAAGCGATGCTGGCCAAGACCTGGGGACATGGCAAGTACTGTCATCAGTTTCTACTGGGCATACATGCCATAGGGCATGAAGCGATGCTGGCCTAGACCTGGGGACATGGCAAGTACTGTCATCAGTTTCTACTGGGCATACATGCCATAGGGCATGAAGCGATGCTGGCCAAGACATGGGGACATGGCAAGTAGTCATCAGTTTCTACTGGGCATACATGCCATAGGGCATGAAGCGATGCTGGCCTAGACCTGGGGACATGGCAAGTACTGTCATCAGTTTCTACTGGGCATACATGCCATAGGGCATGAAGCGATGCTGGCCAAGACATGGGGACATGGCAAGTAGTCATCAGTTTCTACTGGGCATACATGCCATAGGGCATGAAGCGATGCTGGCCTAGACCTGGGGACATGGCAAGTACTGTCATCAGTTTCTACTGGGCATACATGCCATAGGGCATGAAGCAATGCTGGCCAAGACATGGGGACATGGCAAGTAGTCATCAGTTTCTACTGGACATACATTCAGTAATACTTTAATACTGTGACTATGATGATAGTTGTACCCAAAACATAATTGTCTCTAATAAACTGTGAGGTGTTTTGAAGCATCCAGTTAACATGTAAGGTAGATGTTCAGAACCAGTTTTGGTGGAAATCAAACGTGAAGAAGCATAACTCTAACGTAAATGCGTCTACACACTATTGGCACAGCTAATTTACAATGACTAGAACTGTTTTATTGTGTTTTCAAGTCAAATTTTAAGCAACTGGAAGAACATCAATATAATTTTGTGTTTAACTTTAATACTAACCATTGTAATTCTGATTTGATGTAACTTTCAAAAACATCAAGCTGACTCAAGCAAAATTCCACATTACAGCCATATTATGTAATAAACAGCAAATAACAAATACCACTCAGAGATTTACATTGTAAACTTTACTATAGAGAGAAACACACGATCATCAGAGTGCACAATGCATGGACCATGGTAGTCTCCAAATTCTAAGTTCAGAATCGACAGGTGCAAAATGAATGCATGTCGAACTTTACACTGCACGCTGTTGCGACTAGGGCACTTGTGTAATTCCTTCATTCAACATCATCCCAGGCATATTTATATTACAAAAATATTGTGTCTTAGTGCACTTTTGAAGCCCAAATAGTGACCCGGTTTGCGCTAGTCTGCACTGGTGCAGTTGTGCGATACCACATCGCGCTTGTAAAATAGGCGATATAGAGGCGTATGTTGGTGCAAACCGGGGCGCTATTTACGCCTCAAAAGTGCTCTAAGATGCAATATTCTTAAAAGTAAATATGCCTGGGATAATGTTAAATAACACAACTAACGCACTGAGCCTAAAGTATCAAAGTTAGGCAAAATTCAAGTTATAATAGTGAAATCGAGGTAGGTCCAGATTCTACACAAGTGCCGCGACTAGTTGTGTTCACAGTCCACACAAGACATATCTGGTTAGAGTGCCGTCAGTATATTGTTATAAACTTTTGCAGCATACGTTTCTTCTTGGCTGGTGGTGTTGTGCCACTTCAATCTCCGCTATCATTTTATGCCGCGTGACTTCTTTTTGTTTGAGTGCAGAAATGTGAATTTATTGTAACGCTGTTTCCTATTGGTCAGATTACGACCAGAAGCAGCGAATGAAAAACCATGTCACAACAAGCTGCATATATATATGCTGCTACCTGTTGAATATAGTGGAAGCTAAATTTGAGGAGCACGGAAGTGACTGACAATCATTGTGATAAAGAAAGAATCCGTAATATTTTCATCCCTCGCCGTAATACCGTAATTTGAGGTGTGTTTCCGGAATGGTAGGCAGGTGTGCATAGGACATGAGGCGATGCTGGCCTAGACCTGGGGACATGGCAAGTAGTCATCAGTTTCTACTGTGCTTACACGTCATGGGGCATGAAGCGTTGCTGGCCTAGACCTGGGGACATGGCAGGTACAGTCATCAGTTTCTACTAGGCATACAATGGGGGATGAGGTTTGCTGTCAGCTGTTGTAACTGCATCACTATGGAGTAGCTCAACAATGCTGTGTAGACACTAATCTGAACTCCAGTTGTTTTTATAGAATTCTGGCCCACATCCATAATTCAACCATTAATTACTATATGTGAGAAATACTGACCAATGAGAGCGGCCTCTAGGGCCAATGTGAGGTAGGACTGGTGGTGGTCACTGGCTGCGATGTGGTGGTAGTGAGCGTGACTGGACTCTGGCCGCCATTCGGCTGCACCATCTACAACACACCAGTCATGGTACAACAGCTGATTCAATGGGCAGAGAATCACAATCTAAAACATATGTTTGTGATAACTTGTACAATTACACTGAAGACATAAGTTACAATTATTCATGATTTAAAAACAAGAATCAATTACAATAATTTGAAGAAGAAGACAAATACACATCATTATTTAAACAACTACAATCTAGTTACGCCTGTATCTGTAACACTACTGTAGGTGCCAGTGACATGGAGCTAGATTGACCCACGTTGACTACGTTTGTCTCTACCACTACTGCATAGGTTTGGGCAAGCATTTTTCAGTGAAATTTACCATATTTCAATTTGTACTCCAGACCTTGCTATTGTATGTATTGAAGGAAAATGTGTACCAGTAAAAATGTTAATATGTTGTATGTTCATGTGTGAAATTTTGTTGTGATAACTCAAAAACTACGAGTTCAGTAGGCTTCCAAAATAATCCATGAATCCATGATATACAGGCCATGGTGACATGCTGCCTGTGCCAAGATGCTATATTGTTACACGGGCACTTCGCTGCGCATTCCAGTCAGGTCGAAAAATGAAGCGTAAATCATGCTTCTTCACAGACCTCGCGCCGCATGAATATTAGTCCTATTCAGTCAGAATATTTAGTCAGCTTATTTTGAAGAGTAATGGTAGTTTGACCGATCAGTGATAAGCACTCATCCGAATGAATAAAAATATGCCAGCCACATGCGCATGTAACATAAGCAGTGTTATGCCTAGGTCGAATTACGTCCTGCCCTTTTTCAGTGATGCCCTGGTACCCAAAAAGAATGCCCAGCCTTTTTTTACGATGCCCTGCTATATTTTGCACGTAACTCTACTCATGGCTACATGATCGTGTATATTATTATTAATTTGCGAGCACCCCGATCTCGAAACGCATCCCGATCGCGCTACATGCGTGGTTAGATTGTTCCTAACTGAGTGCATCCCGCAATAGGGAATGGATGCGTCACGAGATCGGGGCACTTGCAAACACTCGATTGTCTGCAAGCGCCACGATGTCGACTACATATCACGATCGCACCACGCGGTCATTTCGATTGTTCACGTGCCCATATCTCGACTCCTATCCCAGATGCCATTAAATTCTTAATAGTGTGTGCCAAAAATATTAAATATGTTGATTTGAGAAGTCGACCTTCGAAAGTGGATAAACCAGAGCGACGGACTTTCACGGAGCTCCTCGACATACATATCGCCAAGCATTATTTTGTTCGTACCTTCAAAACATAAAGTCTGATAGCTGGGAGACTTCTAGTTAGATTAGTCATTAAATTCTTAATCACGTGATACTTGCCAAACTTATTACAATACATTTTGATATGAGGAGGCGCCAAACTTCACAGACCAGCCTGTTCGCGATACACTTTCAAAGCCGGCACGTGTGATTAGAAAAATAATGTTTTATTCATACACTCTTTATTTGTTAATGTACCGATATATATTGATAAGTAACGTTTAGTATAACATAGCTCAACAATAGCTGAATAATTGCGTATTGTCCGCGTTAAAAAACCTGTTCCCCCTCAATATGCAACGACCCGCCGGCACATGACGTCGCTCATGCTCGTTGCAAGGCGTGCCGTTCCTAAGTCACAACGTCACGTGCGTGTATACTGAACTAGCCAAGGGTGCTAAGGTTGCTGGCAGCTATCGTCTTGTTTTGCTATAGATTTAGCTCAGTTGGTAAACGCACAATAACTCGTTTTGACCCAAAAGCTATCCTTGTAAACATGCTCTGAATGCATGGAAAGGATCGGCCTGATGCGAGTGTGGGTCATATGTGACGTCACGATACCGTGTGATCGCCTAGCTCATTAAATTGTTATTTTCCATGGGAATCACTACACAGATGGGTTTAAAATCGAATATTTATGTTACAAATGTATTTTTCCGTATTTTTTAATGTTCTCGTTAATGTTACATACAATGTTAAACTTTGTGTACACATAAAAAACGGATTTTAGTTAATGCCTTGTTTTCATTTCCTTTAAATGTCATTTTTCAAAATTATTATGTTGCTTGTACATTTTCAAAATCGAACATAACAGTATATCTCAATTTATGTTAAACCTAGCCCAAAGAAATTTGGCACACATATTACCTGTATAATATTGAAAACCTGGGCAAAACACTGTTAAATATGGGTCATGTTAACTATTTAGTCACGCGTCGCACGTGCCTTTTTAGCTATTGCTCACCGCGTTCTGTGCCCTTTTTCTGAAATGGCACCCTGCCTTTTTGAGAACCTGGGCAGAACACTGATAAGCCTATGCGTAGCTGTCATCTTTTGCTAACAATTTCACTATTTCATATCAGATCGGCTTATCATCAATCGATTCGGCACTAAATTTGGAATCAAACACTTGTTGTTTTGTGAAGATTACATTTAACTTGTGAGAGTGCTGACACTTAAAAGGAGACAGATTTGCAAATTTTCCCCGAGTATTGACACTTAAGTTGCTAATGTTTTATTTGATGTGTATGCAAGATATTTCAGCATACTGTGGTTCATATTTGCAAACAAATATGATCTACACTACAAATAATATTGTATTGATAACTTATAGCGAATAATTTTAGTATTTGTTTATCGTTAAAAGTGGATCTCCCCATTGCAATAAAATATGCTGATCCACACAGCCTTCGCAATGGACGCTAGTACAAGTCAATCTTTGGTGCGAGGGGCACAAAATGCCTGTCGTCGTTAACTGACATTTTGCTAAACATTCTTTACGATATTTTCACCGTTTGTTATCCCATTTTATAGGACTGGAGATGTTTTATGTACTCACCCATGTTGATGGGGGGTGGAGCAGGTGGAGCACTGTCCTCTGGCACCGTGGAAGCCCTGGTCAGGGTTGTGTACAGACACCCGATGGGGTCGAGGGTGTGGCCCACCCAGCCGTCACATGCTGCTGCCACCTGGCCGCCACCTGCAACACCACAGCGAGATAGATGCACACCGACAGCGGCACTGTACAGAACACATCAACAACTGTAATGTAGACATAATAACCTAAGTAGACATAACTTAATCACAAACCTAATTTTAACGACTAAATAATATAAATTTTTAAATAATATAAACAGCAATTAACAATAAAAATGATGACTTTCGTACTGAACACTAATTTTTAGATTTGCTTTACCCTTTGGTTTTGATGCAACAATGAGCTAAGAATTCTGAAGATTTTGTTAGCGACAGAAGTTGTTCATATTGTATAAGTGCTACAAGACAATAAAAACATGACATATCAGCCCATATGGATAGTGTATTTTCTCTCCCTGTTTAGGATTTATTTTATTTTTGACTGAGATGCAGCAGTGAGCTTACTTGACATAAGAGACTTCTGTTGCTCCTTCATGGTTTCAACAACGGCGACAGCGAGTCGAAGAGCCTCGTCTGTGTAACCATGTGACCTGAGGGCGTTGATACGTGCACATGCTGTTGGAATGTCTTCTGTAACACGTGAACATGCACAATACAGAGCAGACCAAACAACTTCTGACATGTCAAGTGGACATGCACAATGTAAAGCAGACCAAGAGAGTGAAACAACTTATTTTTCCATTCAGATAATATAATGAAAATATATGCAATGATATTGGTTGGTCAGTTTCACACAAATAATCAGTGATTATTAAACTGATAAGAATAAACATGCTGCGAAATAAGGCAAGTCCGATCGTCCCAGACGAGTAGTTTCAGTGACCGGACTAGTTCATGTTTAAAAGAGCAGTCCCATTAGACTAGCTGTGATTATATGAATTAATTTATGCTGTGTATATGCTAGGTGGGTGCTGTGATGGAATAAAACAAAAAAATGGGCCAAGTGGCCCTGAAGTCCTTTGGACTAATACGTCTATATGTGACCCCGGCTGACCAAATGAGTGATAAGTCGAAAAAATTGTAACATTGTTTTCTTACACCCATCCTACATGGTAGGGATCAAAAAGTGAAAATGAAGAAAACGGCTGTTGAAGTTTTACATTATATATGCAAATGGATTGCATGGAAATATTACATGCACAACATTCAAATGTGGCACACAGTATGTAATATGTATGTTATGTTGCAATGATACACTGGAAGTACAAATGTGCTGCTACAAAGACTTATCAAGTTATGCCAGATTATGTCTTCATGTGTAAAACTAAGAGGACAGATTATCTGAGAGCAAAAGGTAGACTCACTGTTTGACACAGTTTAAAACCTACAGGCAACTGTCCAGTTTAACAGGGGTCTAGTGGCTTAATGATGTATGTTGACACAAGCTACTGCCAGTGACCAATTACAGATTAGTCACAGTTTCCATCAAACAATAGCAGGCAGAGAATCTTAGCTCCACAGCTGGGTGTAATACACAACCAGAGCCACCACTGATTCATGGTCAAGTAGATTAGCTCAATGCACCAACTAAGACAATACACAACACTGTGAGTGACAGTGTCCAGAGTGAGGCCTAAGCAGTGTCCTCATTGCTGAATAGATCAATTAAACCTGCCAAGTGGGTGACATTCTGCACAAGTTAAAGGGACTAAAAACATATATTGCTCGAATTCATGTTATATTAGATCCTGCTATCTATTTCCACGTCCACCAAGCCACAAAAATCAAAACTGAGTGACACATCTCGTACTGTCTCTCTGCACTGTCGCAATGTCCAATAGTTTCCTATCACAACCCTCGTGTACAATATACCGAAGCTATATATTTCTAACACCACAACATATGTATTATCATTGGATAGGTAATTTAATAATCTTTCAGATGAATACAACTTGTAGCAGCAGAAAATGAAGCATACAAAAGTTACACTGCAAACGATGACATGCATTCTCAAAATGTGATTCATTCAAAAATTAGTGCTATATAATAGTAGTTTGTCAAAATGTAAACAAACTCAAAGACAGTTGCAGCTTACTGTCCACCAAGCAGTAGCAGAGCAGTTTTATAACAATCCACAAGTTAAGTGGCAGTGATCTTCCTTTTATCATTCATGTGATGTTTATTGTGAGCAGGGCAGACAAATGGTTATCATACGTAGACAGGTACAGAAAGAAACTGAAATTTTCTATAAAAAGAACACGTTTGCCTATCAATGGCATGTATTTCCTATTGTTGCTGTTTCTGCCGGGCAGATACAGTTTCTGCCCGGCATAAATCAAACAAACCTGTAGGTAATTATTAATCAAATGTTTTTTGGTGAATCATAGTTACAGATCATTAAGGGTTATGATGGAAGTAAAATGTTTACATGTTTACTGTTCACTGAAAAAAAACAGCTCCACAGAACTAATTATAGTTATTGTTAAGATGTTTAACCTAGTTCCATTATCTGACATTGTGCCAACAGATTGGTGTATTGGGATCATTAAGCCTATATAATTATTATATAAACATCGCAGCAGACACTGGGACAGTATGACTGCTGCCTGGCTAAATGGATGCAATGGTGCTTTGAAGTTAGTTCTTCTGCCAACTATCCTTTTCACACAAGCCTATAGGTTTAGTAGCTGCCAGCACACTACTGAGCCTAAACTACCATGCAGGTGTGAAAAACGTGCTGATGTATTTGAACTTGATCCACTAATTAACTGTCCACCAAGCAGTAGCAGAGCAGTTTTATAATAATAATAATCCACAAGTTAAGTGGTAGTGATCTTCCTTTTATCATTCATGTGATGTTTATTGTGAGCAGGGCGGACAAATGGTTATCATATGTAGACTGGTACAGAAAGAAACTAAAATTTTCTATAAAAAAGAACCACATACCTAAACAAAGCGAATGTAATAGGTGAAGAACAGGCAGTGTTCAGAATTGTATTTGTCTTGACACAAAAGGCTTTATTGTGCCTTAACTATGTCAACTCTTCTAATGGTTGACATTTGGTTGTTTCAGGTGTCAACTATATTGTGAATCTGTAATTATTAGTCTATATTGATACAATTGATTTACACAGTACCATGTCTACACAAGGCATGGCAAGCGTAAACAGAACAGTAGAATGCATTTGATATAAATAAAGTGTAGGATATTTCACTCTATAGTTGTCCAGAATATTAAATTTCTATGTTTGTCACCTATAGGTGACAGAATATTAATTTTCTATGTTTGTCACCTACAGGTTTCTACAGACAATACATCTTTAACCAATAGACACCACAGTCACACCATTTTATAATATTTAAATGAACATCAAAATAAACACAACTTGCAATTATAGAAAATCAATAGTTTTGAAGATACAGTTTAAAAGTGTTAGGCAACTGTTCAGTCTAACAGGGGTCAAGTGTGTCTACTCTGCCTGGGTGCTGTGACCAATTAAAGATTAGTCAAGGTCTCAATGGCCTAGGCTGTAGAAATTAGTCACAGCTTTTGAATTTCTGGCACATTACACAACATCTACTGTTGGGGGTGATCTCAAGGGCCCTTCTCAAAACCACATCACTAAATAATGTAAACCTTTTGCACTTTGGGGGCCCCTTAGGTGCCCTTAGAATGATTCAATCAAAAACAGATTTCTTGTACATAGTGGCAGCACCCCAAGATACATCTATGCAAAATTAGAAAAAAAGTTGCTGAACAGTTTTTGAAAAAATAGGCCAAATGTTACATTTTTACCAGTTTTGGGGTCCTTGGAGGCCATAGGGAGCGCTTAAAATGATTCAATCAAATACAGATTTCTTGTGCATAGTGGCAGTGCCCCAAGATGTGTCTATGCAAAATTAGAGAAAAAGTTGCTGAACGGTTTCTGAGATACGGCAGCTAACGGCGGACGCAAAGTGATGGCAATAGTCCCTTGGACCTTTGGCCAAAGGACTAATAAGACAATAAGGTAGCATTTTATCACACGCAGCTAAATATTCTGTACGTCGAATGGGAAGCTTGCTGAATGCAGTGAATATAAATGGTGGCTGTCTACATCCGCTTAGCTTAGGATAGGTAGTGCCGCCTAGTGACCATGAGAGATGAGCGACATGGACAAACATTCATGCACAGGTTACAGACATTGTTATGTGCTATCCTATCGTGTTCATAGTTGCGTTATTCCCGCATCGGGTGACAATGTTACTGATTGTTCAATCGGCTTCGAGAATAGAAACACTAATGAAAAGTATAGGCCAAATGATGCAACTTAGTGACTAGTCCGACAAATCACATGTATTTGTTTCTATTAATGACACATTCAGTTGAACATTTAATTGAAATAAGAAGAAATAGCTTGTTTTCTTTATGAAATAAAGCCACTTATACTATGTGCCATAGCTGTCACATACACATGATACAACAGTATGATTAGTGGTACCGGGCACATTTATTTTTAAGGACTAGTAAAACAATATCAGGACTGGTTGTTTCCGAGTCATCTAGTCCGACTGACTACCTGTCAGCTAAATCCATTGTGCAGTCTTCTGTCTTGGATTTAGCTGACAGATAGTCAGCTAAATCCAAGACAGAAGACTAACCTGACCAGCGAGGCAGACCCTGGGAGTTGAAAAGAGAGGACTAACCTGACCAGATATGCAGACCCTGGGAGTTGAAGAGAGAGAACTAACCTGACCAGAGATGCAGACCCTGGGAGTTGAAGAGAGAGGACTAACCTGACCAGAGATGCAGACCCTGGGAGTTGAAGAGAGAGGACTAACCTGACCAGATATGCAGACCTTGGGAGTTGAAGAGAGAGGACTAACCTGACCAGAGATGCAGACCCTGGGAGTTGAAGAGAGAGGACTAACCTGACCAGATATGCAGACCCTGGGAGTTGAAGAGAGAGGACTAACCTGACCAGAGATGCAGACCCTGGGAGTTGAAGAGAGAGGACTAACCTGACCAGATATGCAGACCCTGAGAGTTGAAGAGAGAGGACTAACCTGACCAGATATGCAGACCCTGAGAGTTGAAGAGAGAGGACTAACCTGATCAGAGAGACAGACCCTGGGAGTTGACGAGAGAGGACTGACTAACCTGACCAGAGATGCAGACTCTGAGAGTTGAAAAGAGAGGACTAACCTGACCAGAGAGGCAGACCCTGAGAGTTGAAGAGCAATGTGGCACGGTGACAGTGTTGACAACTGGCTCCCAAGATGCACTGCAGGTGGTTGTCTTGCCAGGTGAGTTCGCTGGCTTCGATGGCACGCTGGAAGATTGTGCGACTGCGGGGCTTTGCTGTGGCCACTGCAAATATAACCAGAATGATTACTGGTTCAGTCTGCTCAATATACGCAACACATTACTAAATGTTACACTATCTGCTGTAAACTTTTTTGTGACTGAATATACATATAAATAAAAGATACCAATCAGGATTGCTGAATGACACCGTGTCTCATCACACTACCTGTGTTGATGGTCAGTGGGACGACGGTGCTGTCCGCGTCCTCCAGTGGACAAACGTCCAGCAGGGCCCAGAGCTTGAGCATCTTCTGCCAACACTCTTTCTCTGTTGAAGAGCACTTTGGGTTGAGCACCACACACACCCAGAGAGAACCTGCAAGTAACCAAGTCATCAACACCACACACACCCAGACAGAACCTGCAAGTAACCAAGTCATCAACACCACACACACCCAGAGAGAACCTGCAAGTAACCAAGTCATCAACACCACACACACCCAGAAAGAACATGCAAGTAACCAAGTCTTCAACACCACACACCCAGAGAGAACCTACAAGTAACCATGTCATCAGCACCACACACTGGGGCCCCAGAGAGAGCCTACAAGAAACCATGTCATCATCATGATAAACATAAACAGTACCACATGCAGTGCATATACTGTGCACACACACTACATAGTAGTGATAGTACACACAGTCACACACACACACAATCATACACACACAGTCACACACACACACACACACAATTACACAAATACACACACAATTACACACACAATTACACACACACACACAGTCTCACACACACATACACACAGACACACATAGTCACACACATAGTCACATACACACAGACACACATAGTCACACACACACACACCAGTGTTCGACCTTTCCCCTAAAATTGTGCTGGTCAGACGGACCAGCAATTTCAAAAAGTTGCTGGTCTAGCAGCAAGAATTACTGGTACGCATTTTACCAGTGGCCTGCTAAACGATACTGAAAAAATGCACAGATGTATTCCTTTAATACAGGTGTTTTCCTGATCATATGTGTACATACAATACGATTTTAGGTACCAGTATACTGGTAATTTTTAGGTAACTGGTTTCAGACTTATTTATACAATAGTTTTAAATAACTACAAAAAACAAAGATTTGGGAAATTGTCCTTAATTTTATTTAATTGAAACAGGCGACAGACAGTGGCAGCCAACCATTCATGAGCCATCTTTTGCAAAGGTCATTAAGAATCGCAGCCATGGTCAGTGGCAACAGCAATGATACAATCACTGTAAGATCTTAGACATTAGTTATGAATCTTCTGGCTCGAGCCACAAGATTCATAATTAATGTCCGACAAGTCAGTCGATGTCATCAGCATGACCGTCTGCGTCAACGCCGTCACTTGGGCCAGCAGCCGTGGCTTCCAACTGGTCCATGTCTTCCTCTCTTTGGTCCTTACTACCATTAGCCTGTGCTTCAACCAGAACCAGCATACTCTTCTGGATCCTGGTCATATGCGACTTTTTACATAAAGTATTCCATTGTATGCAACCACAGAAATTGGGCCAGCCAGGTGTCTCGGAAATGTCAGTGACATTTGACAGTATCGTAGGCACGACCTTTTTCGCATTTTTCTAACAGTTTTTCCCCAGCAGATTTTGGCAACGGCGGCCTTTTCTCAAACAGATTAGTCCGTGTGGATATGATGATGGTGACATCAGTAATGATGCCTTGTTTTGATTTACCAAAATTAGTAAATTACTGTACGTTCGTTTCGGGTGCTTTTTGGACTGTAACAACCACTGCAATGTGCATGCTCTGTGGGCATTGTGTTTCATGTTAAAATAAGAGTAATATCGAGCGTAAAACACATTTTGTAAACAGCATCTTCAGGTGACCAGTCTTAACAATATGCTGATGTGTACTGCTGTAGAACATTGTATATCAAAAAAAAGTAGGCGGTCACTTGACCCAGTAACTCGAAAAAGTGATCCAACGGCAAAGTAGGTGGTCAGTGACCACCGGATCAGCATACATTTTGAACACTGACACACACACACAGTCTCAGACACACAATTATACACACACACAGTCACACACATACACACACAGAGTACATCTACATGAACTGAGACAGGAGTTAATTGATTTTCCCAAGATTTCACCCAGTTTATAACAAGGATTCAAAGTTTCAAACCCTAGTTATCTCGGTTTAAGAATGTGATGCTCTCACCACACTATGCTACCCACAATGCAGTGGAAGAAGACCTTGTAATAATGATTGTGACCTTCAACAATCAATCAATCATAAAGAAATGAAAGTATCTGTTGTGTACCTAGCTCGTCCCACAGCTGTCGACACTTGTCTGTCATAGGTGTCGCCTGCGTGCGCCAGACGTGGAGGCGCGGGTCGGCCAGGAACTCCTCCGTGATCAGTGTCAACATGCGGGCTCCATTCGAGTCCTGCACACGCAGCATCTCCCGCACCTGACAACAGTAGGGCCACATCTCATAGGTGTTCACAGCACCTCAGTAGGTCAGTGAGACAGAGCAGCTCACTAAGCTGTAGGTACTGTGTGGGGGGTCACTCACTTTCAACATGGCTATTTGCCAATTAAACTATATTTTCCTAATGTGGAGTTTATTAGCAACTCCAGTAACCTATAACTAATTTGTTATTTGTATGTATCTAGGCTGATATATTAACATAAACTGTTCAATGTTTCACGACGCGAAAACACAAGGAAATGAAGAAGCAAGCCAGTTGATGATGGTGCAATATGATAGCTGGTACGATAGGGCGGAGATCATTGTTTTCACAAAGAGAAACTCCAGTCGTTGTACGTCTGCCACAGCTACAAGGCCATGGTGTAGGAGATGTACATACTTTTGTGAACATTGAGCTGAGATGATTGGAGGAGTTGTAGTAGGCTCCCTGAGTGAGGTAGGTCTTCACTTGCTCTCGCACTTGTTCCTCATCCAGATGCCAGCTGTTCTCATCCCCAATGGAGGCACCAGCCGTTGGGTCTGGCGCTCCTAGAACACACACAAGCCCATGGCAGTGGTGGGTGAAACATCAGCAAAGTCCATTAGTTAAGTCTAATATCAGTCAACTCCAACATAAAGCTAGCTAATTCTTAAAGTTACACCTTGCTATACCACTGAACACAACATGTTTTGATGAGTTATTTAACATATTTTAATGCACTTTTAACACATGTTGTTGAACTTTCAGTTGTCTATGTGTGTACTTTTCTGGATGGCCATGACTCTTATATAAAAGAATGATTTGAGAGAAGTGTATGTTTACCAGCAAGTTTGTTGATCTCTGACTCTGACTGCAGTATCTCATCAGCCAGGCGTTGAGCAGTGGGCAACACCTCCGTATGGTGCTCTGCTATCAGGTACTGGGCAAACTTCTGCAGTTGCTCACGACTCATTTGCAACAGAGTTTCTGCAAACAAACAATATCAGCTGTACAGAGAGAGGTCATGGCAGAGTATACACATATGTTGATTAATCAAGGAGACAGCACAAACTGATAGATCAAGGGAGACAACATACTGAGAGACCAAGAGAAAGAACACAAACTGAGAGACAATGGTGAGAACAAAAACTAGGAGATCAATGACAGAACACAAACTGAGAGACCATGGGAAAGTACACAAACTGAGAGATCTCGGAATAAATAAAACTGAGAGACCATGGGAAAGTACACAAACTGCGAGATCACGGACAGAACACAAACTGAGAGACCATGGGAAAGTACACACAGAGATGACAGAGAAAACAAACTGAGAGACAAAGGACAGAACATAAACTACAACACGAAGACAAAACACAAACAGAACACAAATTGGGAGACCAAAGAGAGATGTTAGAGAACACAATCTGAGAAACAAAGTCCTGACCGAACATAAACAGAGAGACAAATGAGAGAACACCAATAGGAGATGAATGAAGAACAAAATCAGAGAGACCAAGGAGTGAAAGAAAACAAGAGACCAAGGAAAGAACATAAATTGAGAGACAAAACAGAAAACACAAACTGAGAGACCATAGTACTTAAAAAACACAAAATGAGACCAAGGGACAGAACACAAAGGTCCTGAGAGACAAAGTAGAAAACACACACAGGACAGAACACAAACTGAGACACAGAGTAGAGAATACTAACTAAGAGACCAAGAACAGTAAAACAAACTGAGTTCTTGACAAAGTAGAGAACACACACAGGACAGAACACAAACCTAGGGACTGAGGACAGAACACAAACTGAGACAAAGCAGAAAATACAAACTGAGAGACCAAGAACAGTAACACAAACTTTGAAACAAAGGAGCCAGCACCAGGAGGATACTACCTGTGAGTTCTAAGAAACTAAGACCAAGGCAAATAATGCATGGAGTTTCATTTAATAATAATTACATGCGACGATTGAGCATACATTTGATGAAGCTAATATTGGGAAGAGTTGCTGGCAAGACAAGCCAGGTTACCCCACACTACAATTATGTGATGGATCGTTGTGGTTCAGACCGTAAGGTATTTGGCTGGTCTGAGAAAAAAATTACATTCATGGGATGCAATCATCGATTTTCATTTTGTTTTTAGGAAAAAAACAATTTACTACTGGTCTAAATAATGTAATTTTTATTCAATATACTGAAAGGTGTGTTTATACAGCTCTAGTTCGCAGATGAAGATACAGATAACACAGAGACCACTGAGTGAGGATACAAAGAACACCTGGTGACAATACAGAGACCTCAGTTGAAGATACAGTGACTGCAGGTGACAATATACAGACACCAGTCAGATCACAGGTGAAGATATACAGTCCCCAGATGAAGACATACAGAGACCGCAGGTGAAGACATACAGAGACCGCAGGTGAAGATATAGACCACATGTGAAAATACAGAGACCACAGGTGAAAACATACAGAGAAAGCATGTGAAGAGACACAGAGACCACACATGAAGATACAGAGACCACAGATGAAGATATAGAGAACAGGCTGACAGTTGAAGATACATAAATCACAGGTGATGATACAGAGACTGCAGATGAAGAGACTACGACCATCAGATCTACATGAAAACTTAACACAGGTGAAGCGGCTGAGTTGCTGCATGTTTTAATATGAAGCCATGGTGAACCATGCCTGTACAATAATAACCGAGGTAAAGGTGAAAAATGTATGTACAATTTGAGCAATTTCCACATTAAGAAAGTAAGGCATACAAATACTGACTGGTTTAAACTTACCTGATATAGGCACGCGTAGATCTATGGTGGCTGCCTTGCGAATTCTGTACAGTGACAATGCCACGACATGTTGACACCAAAATATATCCTTATTTCCACAGCCGCAATTCACTGCCGTTATCTTACATCTGAAAAAACAGGATTCTTTATTTTTGATTACGTCAGTATATTTGTTATAAAACATCACTAATTCATGAATAGTCCATATATACTTGAAAGTTGAAACCTGTCCACAATTTATTAAAGTATAAATGTAAGTGCATACAGGCCTTCAGACAGTTCATTTTTAAAAGCAAAAATGTTGTATCAATTATTTATAAAGTGAATAATGTTTCTACAACTGCTATGGCCTACAATGTCAGCAACTGGACCACATGATAGCCATAAAGGCATCATCTCATAAATGTCATAATTGATTAACATTCACATACCTATCAAAGCTGATGGAAACGCTGTAGAGCTTTTCATCCTCTGAGAACAATGTGTCTCGTACTGTTCCACTGAGATGGAAACCTGAAAGTTAACAAAAAAACTATGACTATGTAGAGGAGATCAACTCTTAAGTTAACACAGTAGGAATAACAACTGGTATAATGGGCGTGGAATTAAACTGGCTGGGTCTGACATTCACTGCATATTCTGAACTCGCAGGACTCCACAATCATCTAAGGACATGTCATAAATGGGACCTTACACAGAACCTGTGTTTTTGTTTGAAGAGCCACATTGTATGAAAACACATGGGTAATATCAACCAAATACATCCTTGTGCCTTTTTATGCGCCCGTATCTGAAGGCCGGAAGCGACCTGCTGTGAGTGCTGATGATAATGGTCCATTGTTTATGAGAGGAACTCAGGAAGGCAATGGCCAACAATGATTTGGAGAAATTCGGAAGCCGTGACAAACAAGTTAAATATGTGAAAATGTGGTCAACTATTTAACAAATCGATTCGTGATGTCAATCGATTGGCATCGTCCTGGATGACTATCGATCACCAGGCCTCACCCCCTCATTCATATGCGAGTAACGCTAGAATAATTACTGACACATCTGGTTGACACAAATGATCGTCGACCTGTCATTTATATCGCCGTCATTCAGCTTTATTAAACACTTACCGATTTGCAAAACATTTTCTACGGCACCAGCATCCAGTAGTTTTATCCCTTGGTGGAATGGCAGTTTTTGTGCGTCGTTGCTTTCTTTTGTGTTCGCAGTGAACGATGAGTACATACAAATATCTCGCTCATTACGAGGAAACGACCAATAGACTATCCGACTTTGAACCGGTTCGGGTATGCGGTCAAATCTCTCCTCTACTTCTTGAAACGGTATGTTTTCTGCGACAATTTTGGCACAAATATCCAGAAGAGACTCTGTCTGGTGAATATCTTGGTAGTTTCGTTCACGGCGGGAGCGTTTCGAGCGATTTTCAGGCTTAAATTCCCCTCCCCCGAAACAACAAAGTCGTTTCGGTGTCGCCGCCATTGGACTGCGACAGAACAGAATGACTAACGACAACATTCTGCGCATGTGCGAAACCTTTTAACAGCCTCACTGAGTCTGCGTACAACATTGTAATTACAAATACACGTTTCGGGCACTAGGAATTCCCTTTGGGAAATCCCTTTCATCAGTTCAGGGTCAAGCAGGTGCGAGAGGTGTATTACCTAGTGCATTTCAAAGGCCGGATATGTAACAGCAAGTGAGCAATCCTTCGCGTGTCTGTTAAGTTTCCAACAAAAGCAATGAACGGAGGGGACATCTAGTGTGCAAAATACAGTCATCGTCGATATATATATATGTATATATAATTATAATTGTTAAGCCTCCATGGCTACGATGCATCAATATTGTTGATTAAACGCAAGGATTTCTTGCATGTTAACGACAAGCCCGTAGCGTGGTTGATTGTGTGTGTGTGTGTGCGCGCTTTACGACCTGCAAGTGCAGGTTCCCCCAAGTCTAGATCTCCAACTGCATACGTACCCCGGCCTTGATCGAAGCTCCAAAAACCCCAACAGCACGCCGCCCCACCCCGCATTTCCAATTACTGAACACCCATTGAGGCACCCAAGAAACTTCCAACTGCATCACCATTGAGACCCCGAGCGGAACTCTTTTCCCTCAAGAGTCAAGCGGGACACTTTTGACGTATATATACGTCCTCGTCGCCTATAATATATCACAAGTTGGACTACTTAAATACAATGTGTTGAAAGTAGTCATACATCTATTCAAAACAGAGTGTTTTCTAATGTTGATTCTGCTATTGGAAACTCTAAAAGGGATGTAGTTTCGTAAAGATCGTGAAGGACAGTGAAATTGGATAATCCCTACCAGATAGGACGAGTCTAGTTGGGAGAACACACACTTGTGTAAAAAGATGAGATCTGCAACTTGCCTTCGATGTTGAAGGGAAGGTAGTCTAAAATTATGGCAAAGGGCAGGGTAACTCCCAGAGGAGTACTGTATTTTGGACTTATGACATGGGTGTTTAATACATTTATTAGAATTCGTTCGATTTTGTTAATAAACGTACGTTGCCAGGGATTCCAGATAACACTCAATAGGCTTACTCCAACTGACCTCTGACTATACTGAATATATACAGGATCGCAAAGCCTGTACATCAGTAAATGTGCAAACGCGCTGAATAAAACCACCTACCACGTTAACGGTTCGGCTAGTTAATCGAAGTCCAAACATAAGCATAGAAGAAAATGAAAAAGTACAAAACGCTATAAGGGAAGTGGGCAAACGGGATTTTATTTTTATGTTTTTTTTTAACCATACAGTGGAAATCTCTACAGAGTACGGGGAGTGAGGACCACAAGTTTTAGTTTAGTATAAGATAGTTTCCTTTATTAACATGTGCTAGAACCAACCAGGGGAGAAAATGTGTTAGACATAGTTTTGTCATCACAGAATGTTATGACAATGTCAATATATGTGAGCCAATTGGGAGTAGTGGTCACCACCAGATACATTTTACCATCGAAGTAAAATAAGAAAGGAATAATAAAAAGTAGTATAGGAGAAACATCCACAAAGGAAAATATAAGGACATGAGGAAATATTTAACAAATATAGACTGGAATAACACACTTAAGAATAAGACAGCAACTAAATGCTGGAATATCATAAGGAGTGAAATTGAGTGCATGCATGGATCGTCAATAAGTTTGTCCTATTGAAAAAACAAGGGAAACGGTCCAGAAAGAAACACTTATCGAAAGAAGCCATTAGAAAAATTAAGTACAAACAAATGATGTGGAAGTTATATAGACGCACTGGAAATTATGAAGACTACAACATTTATAAAGAAGCACTTAACCAAGCTACAACTGAAATTAGAAATTTAAAGAGAAGCTATGAACAACAATTAGCTTGTAGTATAAAACATGACAGCAGGTTTTGAATGGGGTACCACAGGGATCAGTACTAGGACCTATATTATTCTTAATGTATGTCAACGATTTGGATGATGATATAACAAGTAAGGTGTTTAAATGTGCGGATGATACAAAGGTGTTTAGAAGGATTAAACGTGATGGAGATAGACAGCATTTACAAGATGATCTTGACAAGTTGATCAAATGGTCTGAAAAATGGGACATGTTGTTAAATTTGGGGAAATGTAAATGCCTCCACACAGGACATGGGAACGAAGATGTACAATATACAAAGAGGGGTACTAAACTAAGTAATAATAATAATAATAAATAACTTCTTAAGCGCCAATATCCTCAGACAATCCGAGCTCAGTAGCGCACCAAAACCAAAGGATTAAGCATTCTCGTACTCGTGTGCTAGGCGAAATTCGTCAACAAATGGATGGATGTGCTAGGAAGCTAGGGAGGATAGGCGATATTGAAAAGATAGGTTTTGAGGTGACGACGAAATGTAACAATATTTTCTGCTAATTTAACATTAACGGGAAGCGAATTCCATATAGTTGGCGCGGCAACTGAAAAAGCTCGAGTTCCAGCCTTTGTCTTAACTCTAGGAACATATAGCAACTTCGAACTAGACGACCGAAGTTGTCTGGCTTGTCTGGCTGGTGTAAGCATTGAGTGTAAATAACTAGGTTGTTTGGATGAAAGGGCTTGGTAGGTGATTGTGCAGATCTTAAACATAATGCGATATCGCACGGGGAGCCAATGCAGTGATTTTAGAAGTGGCACTGAGCGGGAGAATCGAGGAGTATGTGTGACTACCCTTGCTAAACAATTTTGGCCACGTTGTAGTTTTGCAATATCCTTGATAGCAATATTATGAAGGAGGGAATTGCAATAATCTAATCTGCTGCTAACAAGAGCTGTTGCGATAGTCTTAGCGACAGAAAGCGACATATGTCGGCGAATGCGGCGAAGATCACGGATATTATAAAAACAGCAACGGCACGTTTGGGATATGTGTTGTCTGAAATTTAAGTCGCTATCAAAGGTCACTCCTAGATTCCGTACTGATGCTGCTGGTGTGATAGTTTGGCTCAGGATGCAAGTTGGAAAAAAGTCATTTAGTTTACCTCGCTGCATTGGAGTACCAATGATGAGGAATTCAGTTTTGTCTGCATTTAATTTTAATTTACTATCGGTCATCCATGAAAAAACATCTTGGAGACAATCGTTGAGTCGGTTTAGAGAATGACTTGTATCGGGCGTGGCCAAGGAAATGTAGATATGTGTGTCATCTGCATAAAGGTGGTGATCCAAGTTATGACTTTGGATTACAGAGCTGAGTGGCGTAGTGTAGAGAGTGAAAAGCAAAGGCCCAAGAACGGAACCCTGGGGAATGCCACATGAAGTGGTGAGTGAGGTTGAACAATAATTATCTATCTTTATACATTGATGTCTATCGGTTAGATATGAAGAAAACCAGGTCAGAGCTGTGCCAGATATGCCATACCACAATGATAAACGTTTGACAAGAGTGTTGTGATCAATGGTATCAAAGGCGGCAGACAGATCAAGCAAGGTAAGTGCAGTTACTTTGCCTTTATCAATGTTTAATATAACATCATTGTGTACTTTTAGGAAAGCAGTCTCAGTAGAATGAAATTGTTTGTATGCTGATTGGAGCACACTGGATAAACAAGTTGAGCTAATATGACGCCTTAGACGGCTTGCTACGACTTTCTCAAGTATCTTAGAAATAAAGCTAAGATTAGAAATTGGCCTATAATTTTTGAAATCATCTTTTGGCAGAGAAGTCTTCTTGAGAACAGGATTTACATGTGCGTGTTTAAAATCATCTGGGAATTTACCCGAACTTAGTGATAAATTTATGATATTCGTTATTGTACCAAGTAAAGAGTCAAGACATGCTTTTAGTAGTATGGTTGGTAATGGATCGAGATCGCATGACTTATTTGGGGAGGACATTATTATTTTCCTCACTTCATCAACTGTGGCTGGCTCAAACGATACAAGTGGAGAATTTACTTGTGGGGAGTCCACATTTACAGTACTTAAAGTGTGACATGGAAAAGCAGAACGTATAAGACTTATTTTATCTTTGAAATGACTAGAAAACGAGTCACACAGAGATTTGACTGACACATGACTAGGTAGAGATGGAGGCGGCCGCCTATGTAAAATATGATTTATGCAGTTCCATAGCTGACGTGGATTATCAGAGTTACTCGAAACCATGTTTGTGTAATAATTTGATTTAGCTTTGGCCATTTGTCTGTTGCAGTAGTGACACTGTTTAGAATATCGTGATCTGTCCAAAGGCGAGCGTGATTTGCGCCATACACGTTCAAGATAGCGCCGGCGCTTTTTAGATTGTAGAATTTCAGGAGTCATCCATGGAGCATGTGGATTTTGGGACACATATTTAGATCTCAGGGGTGCATGTTTATTAAGTAAATCTTTGAGTACTTGACAGTACTGTCGACACAGATCTGACAGATGTTCTTTGGGTTTACTGATGAGGTCGGATTTAAGGATGTCTGTCATTAATGCGGCAATGTCAATCTTATGGATCGGTCGGTAAAACACTTTGTTTTTGGACTCTACGGGAATTCTAGGAACTTTGAGATCAGCAATGACAGTGTGGTGGTCTGATAAACCATCTGAAGCAGTAGGTGTCTGAATATTGTTACAATCTGAGCGGGTGATTAAGAGATCGAGCCAGTGGCCATGTATGTGTGTTGAGAAGGTAACATGTTGTTTCATGTCATAGGATGCCAGAATGTCATTAAATGTACTTGTTGTTGATGTAGGTGTGTCCAGATGAAGATTAAAATCACCGAGTATATAAAATTATGAATAAATAGTTGCCAGATTTTCAAGTAGATCCTGGAATTCTTCAAAGAAATGGGCATGGTGTCCTGGAGGGCGATAAATGCACACAAAATAAGCAGAGAAAGATGAATCGGAAATTTCGGCACAGATGGCCTCAAAGCTGGAGTAATCAGGGTTTGAATGCAAATTAACTTTGAACTGTTTTGAGACGAGAAATCCAACACCACCACCTCGTTCAACTGAACGTGGGCGATGATGGAAGGTGAAACTGGAAGGAGAAATGTCAGCAATGCATGCAGCTGTGTCATGTGGTCTGAGCCAGGTCTCAGTGACTGCAAGGATGTCTATTGTCTTGGAAGTTAATAAATCGGTAAGCGAGGCTGTTTTGTCTCGAATAGATCGAGTACTACTGTAAAAGAATAGGACTTATGGTTAACAATCAGTGCTGATATGAAGGTTCAAGGGGAAATCAAATCCTTGGATTAATTACGCTAAAAATTGTGTATAAGGAAAAGAACCAATAATACCGCTGTACAAAACAATAGTTAGGCCTCATTTAGAATAGTGTACACAAGCGTGGAGGCCATATCACAAGAAGGACACAGATATGCTAGAAAGTGTACAGAGGAGAGCGACTAAATTGATACCAAAACTGAGGGACCTTAGTTACGAAATACGCCTAAAAGAATCTGGTTTGACAACACTAGAGACCAGGAGATTAAGAGAAGATCAGATAGAAGTGTTTAAAATATTGAATGGTTATAAAAACATTGATAGAAATATTTGTTCTCAATTAAGAAAGATAGAAGGAATAGGGGATATGAAGTTACATTAGTAAAGGAGCAGTGTAGATTAGATATAACAAAGTTCTCATTTTTCCAAAGGACTCTAAATGATTCGAACAGATTATCTGCCTATTGTGTGGGTGCTAGTAGCATGAATGTTTAAAAATAAAATTGACACGTACCTCAGAAGAGCGGGATACACGTAGATAACAAGGGTTGGACTCTCGATAAGCCAAAAGGCTTCCTTGTCCACCTGCAATCTAGAGTTAATTCTCTGGGTGGCAATATTGTTAACTTTGGTTAAATTTAATCTTAAAAGCTTTAGAGACACACTACGATTAATTTGATCTTTAAAAAGTCAAACTATCGGTCAATGTGACACCGAGATCTTTGACAGCGATGATCTTGGGTAGAGACTGGCTTAAAATGGTGTAGACATAGAATATGTTTCTTTTTTGTTAGTGAACGACATTATGCAGCATTTGTCAACGTTAAGCTTAAGGTGCCATGTCTCACACCAACGACATAGACTACACTGTCCAGATCCTTCTGCACCAACTGACAATCGGTCACCGACGTAATTTCTTTGGAATCATCAGCATACAGTGATATTTCGCATGAATCAACATGATTAGTGAGATCACTAATGTACAAAATAAACATAAGTGGTCTGATTTGTGAACATTGTGGTACACCAGACAACACTGGCTTCCAGTCAGATGTTTTGTCTTCGAGGACCACGCGTTGTTTTCGGTTGACATGGTAAGACTGCAACCACTCTATGCTTTGCCCGGAATGGTCTTATGATCTAAGCTTGTGAATTAACAATGGATGGCAGACTGAATCAAAGGATTCAGAAATGGCGTTCAAGTAACACGCTAGATTAGACAGTGTACTTCTATACGCCTCACAAATCCGTGTTGGTTCCCAAAAATTGTGTTACGCACAAGCTCAAACAATGAGTCGTATACCACTTTCTCAAAAACTTTGCTAAACAGCGGTATGGAAGAGATACGTCTAGTTCCTAAATATCGTGGGACTTTAACCTAACCATTAAGTCCTATGGATAGATCTATTCAAGTACGATATTAATTAGCCTCATTGTTCAGCCGACGTTAACGAATGTTTGATTATAGGCCTATAATATTTAATATATACCGGTAATATCGTATTCAGGCCCGTGGCGTGGTTGGTTTGGGGCGTTTTTCTGTCTGTAGCATTTTCCCGATCGAAGATGGTACGCTAGTGCGGCATATTTTACAGGTCCAGGGGGGCCTGGGGGCACGTTCCCCTAGACCTTATGAATTTGGCGTGCCCGCAGACCTTTTATAATGGGCCCACGCGACCGTTCCCTAGTAGACCGTTTTGTAATGTGTCCCCGTTCAGGTTATAATAAGCTGAAGTTACGGCGACCCGACTCACGACCTCGAAGACAACAGCTGTCTAGCGGATTTACATACGTACATGGACACACGAAGGTAAAGGACAGAGGGTCGCCAAAAAAACTATAAAATTGCCGGCGGAGTTCTTGGAGTTTACCATGGCAAAGCAGTCGTCGTGTAGTCAGTCATACATGCCAAATACAACACTAAGCCTTGGGTTCGTAGCGTTGTCAAAGCTATAGTAGACTCCCGATTGTGTCTCGTCTTGCCCCACTCATGCAGCAGTGGTCAGTCGGGGTTAAGGTGAACTGGATGTTGTGATGTTGTAGGAGGAAGTGATTAATTAGTATTACACTTCACATTTCCATTGGTAAACGTTTAAATTGGGCCAATGCTCACGAAAGTGTACATTTGATATAAATCGTGTATTTTGTCTCTCAGACTGTGAATTCTAAGGTCATGCTTATTGTGTATTGTGAATGTACTTCACTTTGTATGAATTTCTCGTTTGGAATGGACATATAAAAGAAGATTGGCACTGATCAACGTTTACAGTTGCAAATTAAGGAAACCATTGCTACGTTTAGCTGACCACAAACTTGAACTGCAATTCAAACTCGCATGCAACGCTACGGACAGTTGCAATGTCTACACGGAAACAAAAAACTGCCACCAGGCATGTATCATATCGTATACCATACCGTGTGCACATACAGTCAACGGAATGCGATTAAAATGTCTTTATAGATAAACACTGAGTGTTTAAAGTAATTTTTTTGTGATTGTCTTTGTTGGTCGTACACAGACACCAGCACACAATGATATAGTCTATACGTCGGAACATGTACAACAGTGGTGGTGGTGGTGGTGGTGGGGGGTAAGGCTCACAAAAAATCTACAACTGCACCCCTCCCCCGAAGCTCACCACAAACACCAACTGCATCCATACTGAGGTCACCAAAATCCTCCAACTGCGCCCCTTGCCGAAATATATATTCAGCCATCCCGACCAAAAGTATTGGGGGCTTAGCCCCTATGATATGCACACAATCATTCAAACATATTATTGCCAGCAAGTCGTTGAATTACAATAATTAAGTTACGTACGTCTACTGCAAAACAACATAGTGTTTACTATATTGCTTATGACAGCTGTAGGCCGATGAATATTGCTTAACCTTTATTTGGGTAGGGCCTAGGATCGGAAAAAGCGCTCCACCTCATAATTATGGTTCATTACATTGGCCGAGGTAATGCATAGGTGACGGCATTGTGTAGGCCGTACATCTGCTAGGAATGTCGGATGTTTCCCCACACTGTCGGACTGCCGACAAGGCCCAGGACGCACGGCCACGTGTTGTGTCGGGTTACATGTCATCGATCGCCATCGCATTTGTATTCTTAATATCAGGTACAACTTCTGTATCACTCATAACTGATAGAGATCTCGAAAACACAGAAAGCTAGGCGACTGTAGCAGTGTACACGGGAAGACCCTCCAGGCAGTGGCGTATTTACGGGGTTGTGAGCATTAGGCCATGGCGCCTCCACTTTCGCATTGTTGTCCCTATATATATATATATATAAAACACGCCACTCATTGCGTTATTATACGCAATGAGTGACTAAGATCCTAAATAGCCACTGCGTCTAGGCCTGTTATTAGGCGAATCGCCATGTTCAAACACTGCCCAAAACAACTAGACACCGGATCGAACATGCCGTATCCAAGCTATCTACTGTTGCAGCGATCGAAGCTCATGCAGGCCCTACTGTAACGCCACAATAGGTCTTTGTCCCGGTTAATCATTGTGTAGAGTTATCCACGTAACTATTAGCAACCGCTGCTACTGCTTCAGTGTTACTTGAGGGATATGTTGGTCATTGTTTGTTTTGGTTGTGCGATTACAAAAATGTCAGAAGGTCTATACGGACTGATAAGTCTCCGCAAACATTTATCAAGTGTATCTGTCCGAACCAACAATATACAATCTATACGTAATATAATAGGCCTATCACATTACCCCGATCTATCGCGACCCGTACGCATACATTTAATTGTCTATACGGCGGGTCAATCGTTTGTCCATTCATTCACCCAATTGACACTGACGCTAAATCAGATTTCACTATGCTGGTAGCACCGCGGCACACCGATGTGTGATTGACGATGCCCTAAGTACTGGAGTGCGGCGGCGCCTGGCGAGACAAAGAGCCCGCGGAAGAAGACAGGGGATAAAGGCTGGCTTCCGGGATGTGACGCCTCTCCAATTAGTGGTGACCGACACACGCTGCTAGGGCACTCGGTGCTCCGGGAACCAGCCTGCCGCTCTGTGTGTACCGGGCCAGGCTGACGCCGATGGGAAGAAGCCAGAATACCGGAGTTCGTCGCAACATAATTATCATAAGGATTCTTGGAATCCGGTGCAAACGTTGGCCTACAACTTGGCTGCGAGTGTTGGCTCTGTTTGAAACGAAAGACACATTTTCACAGGTTTTAATTATTGATTAGTGTTTGGCAAGTACAATGCCTGCGTACGTACGTTGGTTACCACGTACACATCGGCCTACGTCAGTGCATTGTGTGCAAAAAGTCAACGAATACAGCAACAATATGTTAAACGAGACACATCGTCATTGATACCAATTGGAACAGATCGTACACATGAATGGAGATGGGACGGTGTAGACACTGGCGCGGGTGTGAGCATGTACGCCGGCCGCAACTCCGATAAGGGAGCGTCGACAACGTTGAACTTTAACTAAAGAGACTCGGTGGACAAAGGAGGTATGGCGGGTGGCGCCAGGCCTTACAAGTTACATGAACCGCGTGTCATGCCGCCTACTCCATGTCTTGGGCCTGGTACACTACACACTGCACGGCCGCTCCTGTCACGTGCCTCAACACCCTTCTCGGGGTGTGCACGGCCACAGTTTAGACAGGGATTTTACGACATGTCACAAGAGAAAATAATTATTGACCGTATGAAACCCTACACTCCCCTTATATGACGTGAGGCCCGATGCATAATATTTAAGGACAAAAAAACAAATGAAAAGTATGTATTTTTTCCATGACATTCCGCACTGCCCACATGGGTTCAACTTAGCAAACACACTGCCACATAATGCCAAGGAAGTGTACTCCGTGCGTGAGGCCTAGAGCCATCTGTCGCTATTCACTGCCAAATTCCGACTACTACAAGTGGAGCGTGAATGTGAGGGCGAGTGACATAGTGCCACGAGCATGTGATGATATCTAGCACGCACAAGTCATCCATATGATGTGTGAGGCAGAATCAATCGTGGTTATGGCAAATTTTCAAGATTCCAACTAGCCACCTATTTAAGTGTAGGCTTAATCGTACTCCCACTAATACCCATAGAGTTATGTTTGTCAGTCTTTACAAAATAATATTTTTTACATGTAGTACATGTAGTAATTTATTTGGGAGACAACATTGGGTCAAAGTGACTGAATAACATACTGTGTACCTTAATTTGTTCACATAGTAGGTAGTCCTATAACTACGGTGGCGGGATTAGCATAAGGGCAACTGAGCACGTGCCCCAGGGTATATATAGCTCCAGGTGTGACTTCACTCAAGTAGACTGAACATAAAAAAAATTGAGAGCTGATAAAAAACTCACAGACGTAGACGGTAACAGTGGACGAAAAGTTAAGTTTCCGAAGAACACATGAATAAAAAGGAAGTTCACACTCTCTGTCCCGTTATCAAACTCAACTATTTGTTGATCTAACCACTGTACAGAAATAGAGGCACAGCACGATTTTAATGATCTGGGAATGTAGGTGCCGGATCCTGACAACAGGCAAAACATGTTCTTTGCTGGATTTGTCGACGTGACATGCTTGTTTCACGACAGGGGTGCGCACGTGTTGCCGGTTGTTGACTCCTTTAGGTGCCACAACAGGCTTGAACATCGACATCATCCAATCTCGCGGGGGACTATTTGTCGATGATGACATGCTGGCTGTCGACTTTGAAACTGTCTCGAGCATTTAAGTCAGTGTCGTCTGTGTAATTGTAAAGGACGGGATACACTGGGACTTTCCCCCTACCGACCAAACGAGACTCACCCCGACCTAGTCATACTTGAAGACGGTGTGACATCATAATCACGTAAACTTGAGAACTTTGAAATACGCCAGACTGACACTTACTAGTTCTGACATAGACATAGTCAGTGTTCAAGTTTACTTGTTTATGACGTCACGCCGGGTTGAAGTACGACGCAGTCAGTGTAGTGTATACACTGCAGTCAGGGCGAGTCTGGTCTGGTCAGGCGAAAAGTGCCAGTGTATCCCAGGCTTAATCCTTCTCGTTGTGAGTTTGCCGAGTTGCTGCTCTGTTTCCTCTGGAGAGTCAAGTCAGCACCTAAATACAGCATTCAAAGTGATCGAACTATTGTTGCAGTGATGCAACAACCTTATGTCGTGACGATAGCAGAGACACTGCATTACTAACATTTACACGCAACGCTGGATTCTGGGCATTTTGCTTGACATTCCAAAATACTGTGCTACAAGCGCCTGTTTTTAGCGTCTTCATTTCTGATTGGGTCTTCACGTTCTCGAGATCGTTGTGATTGATTTTGTGAAACAGACAACAGTTATTTATTAACACCGAGACTCCCCCGGATCACCCAGTCTCTTGCCGACCAACTCGTTGTGCAATTTCAATTCGGTTCCAACAAAAAACGTTTGCATGCTGAAACGTTTTCATGAGGATTCACACATAATCAACATAAAACTATGTCACAATTCTGCTTCTAAATTAACAAGACAAACTATTTCTTCAAAATAATGTTTATTGTGGAATACATACCACTTAGACACAGAGTGGCAATACATTATACACCACTGTTCTAAAACAAGCTATTAATACAATTTTTGCAGTTTAACAAACTGTGCACTTCATAAACATGAGCTATTTAAATAAGTTAATAGCACATATATGACCTGCTGCAAGGCAATAACTCTGATTCCTTGTGTAATAGATACATACTTGTACCTCCAACTTGATGCTAATACCAAACAGAGTGTGCTTAAGCATGTTTTGGAACAATGCTTTATCCAGTTTACACATTGTATTTTGTAAAGATTGACAACTCTTGAGGAAAAAACAATGAACACACTATCTGGTGTAGTGAACATAAAACAACTTAGTCAAATAAAAAATTATATGGATCACATTCTTACTGTCTTTACTCTAACTAAATTAGGATGGGAATCGTTAGAGGATAGAAAGTTCGGTGAATGTTTAAACAAAAATTAATGCAATAAACTACAAGAGTAAAACACAGTGACTAACTGGTCAAGTCAACTGAAGTTTTGTTGTTTCCATTATATTGTCATTACAATATTATTATAATTTATTTACAATGTTGTTCCTATACTGTAACTGCTAGAATCAGTTACATATAAACGGCCTGCCACAAGGTTGTCATGTTGAACAATCCATATCTTTGTGAATGTCACAATTGTATGAAGCTGGTTTGGTATATTACGAGCTTGTAATGTGTTAACTTAACCTGCTGTATGACTAATATACATTCTGACTGAAGATACACTGCACCCAATTACTTGGGGCTCCTGAGCAAGTTAGTACAGATGCCTTATGTGTACAATGACAATACTGCCATAAGAAGAACAGCAGCTAGCCAGGTGCCAGTAGCTGCAACAAGGCATCAGAAAACCAAGACAGAAGCATTGGACACACCTGCTTTAACAACTTTGATGACTGCCGTGACAGAAGCTGTGTTGGAACAGCAGCAGAGTAACCTGCAAGAAACGACAACCCGTTATGTAACGTATTGCAACACTCATAATATACCAGGTAGATTCATCCAATTTTATGCAGTTATCTTGCTACAAGTGCCGTTTTGTAATAACATTACGATCAAAACAATACAACAGTTGCATTTATTTTACATTACTTTGCATTACAATTAAAATGAGCATGATTTCTTATTGCTAAAAATAAACTAGAATGTTCTACTTGAAATATATGCATGAAAAAATGCTTGTGGTATTACCTGAACACAGCGTTGTGTTGTATACAGTGCTGACCTCTTTCAAACGACCAGTCGATATGTGATGTATCGACCAGCCGTCTCACTAGGACGAATGATTTTTACAACCTACAATGATCAACAAGAGGTATTTGGGATATGCACAATCCCGCTACTAAAACCTGCTAGTCAATGTATGGTGCAAACATCTTCCAGGCTCAGTACAACATCCTTTCTAAGCCCCCCCCCTCAAGTGGCCACATCACCTATCTAATCTTATATGCAATATGAATTAATATGTCATTATATTTAGTGTATTCCTGCAAATTTGATGTCATATCTTTATACAAAACTATATATTATACTCCATTCTCCATTAGTAAGAACAAAACACAATATTTAATTAAACAATGTACCATGTGAATACTGAACAATCTGAATCTTGAAACAATATGATTATTACAGTCATACAGCAAGCAAGTAAATTTTAATAAATGATTCTACCTACACCATATAACACACATGTAATCCATGAAGTATACCTGTCCTCTCTTGAGGCCGTAGTACCGGGCAACTGGATCTCCCGCTTGGATGCGAGGCAACTGCGACTCCTTCAGTTTACTTTACACAACATTAAGAAAACAGAAACATGAAACCACAGAATAAGGACACAAAGAGAGTCAATAACATATAAGCATCATATAAAACTATGTTACTCCTTACTGTATATGACTGCATCATGTGTCACAATGCAGCAGTCTCTGCCCTCTTGACCCTCTGACCAGGGAACATCTGCTATGTCGGGATAGTTTCTCAATATACCATATTAACGTCAGTCTTATGAGTTTTAGTTTATCAGTGATATCATTATTATAAACTTGTACAGCCATTAAGGTTTAATTATTTAAAATATAACGCCAGCTAGAGACATATTCCCATGTTTCTACCATGTACTTGTAATACTGAAGTACAAACCTCTCACTCCAGCATTCCTGTCCCTGCGATGACAGGACACCTGCTTTGTAGGGACACCTCTGCTCAGATACATATGTCCACTGAATGCAGGGACTACTGCACTCTTAAAGAAATCAGAAAGTAATCAAAGTGTGCCCCCCACTCCACATATTCCCTGCCTACTACAAGACAAGGATACTATCTGGCCAGTAGTTCCTTCTTCTCTTCTGGTGTCATCAACACATGCTCTGGGACCAGCTGTAACACGTCTGTCATAATTCCAGTTTGTTGCGGTATGAAGGTGTGATATTGACTAGTGTAAGGCAAATCATGGCATTCACCAAACATTCCCAGGCTTTGGCAGAGGTAAATTTGCATACCTGGTATCAACCATACCACATGTTTTTGAAACTATATTTTCGTTAGTTGAGCATAAATCCATCTATGAATTTTTTACTTATGATGTGAGGTATGTGAAAATTAATACTTCACCATTCCATTGATGCCTTGCATTACAATGACAGTTTTAGTGAATGAAGTTTTAATATTTTCCTACATCAAAATGTTTTCCTTTAAAACGTACAGAAATAAATACAAATATTGAATATTTAGTCGATGAGACGAAAAACAAAGATGCACCAACCTTATGTTCAATAATATTTACAAGCAGCTCTGCCTCAAGAAACTGCTCCAGTATGTACTTGGGCGCCATGTCAACCAATGACTGAAACATGTCAACCAATGACTGAAACATGTCAACCAATGACTGAAACATGCCAACCAAAGACTGAAACATACATTAATCAAACCAATGACAAATACACGTCAACCAATGGATAAAACATCATATTTAACATAAGGTTTGAAACAACTGTTGGAAAGTAGAAATAGACTCGTTGCAATAACCATAATTTACATTTTATAGGCCTTTTCTAACTTAAAACAAAAATCGACACCTAAACAAAATACACTTGCACTGGTACTCACACAACACTTCTCAATGAGAAAAACATAGGCACCTGTTTAGCAGATGGAGTCATTCCTGTCTGGACAACAATGATTGCCCGTGAAATGTTCTCTTCCTGCATCCTCTGACAATACGTCTTTATGGTCTTGATGCCTACTTTTGGCTCCTCCGGGAAAAAAACAAACATCTGATCTGCAAAAGAAATATTCAAACACTAGCTGACAAAACGCTGATTGTGATAACCAATCAGAAAATGTGACTATTGTTTTAGTAACTTGAATAACTTCTAGTTTCATAATAATTTATTTATTTTATTTCTCAAACCATTGTAAGGTTTACTTACTGAGAATTTTAACTTTATTTACATGTTTAGGCAGGTAAACAATTAGAAAACATAATCAAGTTTCATAATTAATAGGAGGTAATCTGACCATTTTTTAAACGAAATCATGTAATACAGTATAAACATTAACTACATTTATTATAACATACTCAGATACTGACTTCAAAAATAAGTTTTAACAAAGCAGAAACAACTTTAAAATTCAATGTTTACAAAAATCGTTGTGTTGTCACTCAAATCTGTGAATAGTAAGCTCGGATAATTCAAGAAAAAGCAGAACAATTTTATTTGAAACACAAGCATTGGCTAAAATTGTGACAAAAACCATTGTATATGTGATTATTATTTTATTTGTCGCCATTTTTATGTCACTGTTTTGGTTGTCACCATTATGACCTGTATCAGGGCTCCCTGTACAGTGTATCAGGGTTCCCTGTACAGTGTATCAGAAATCTAACTTGCCATTTATTTATACCCATGCCCAAAGTATCTGAAATAATATTTGAGAATGTCAAGTACTTTCATCAACATCATCATTAGGGAAGTATTATAAAGTATAAAAAATTCATAAATATTTACAACAAAAAATCTTTATCGTATATATACCATATTTAGTCCAATCTACTAACTACATTGACAAGGATAGAACATATATGTTCCACTTTATATTTAAATACCATACTTGAATGAAAGACAAAAGCAATAGTCAATGCCACATAACTAGGTGGATTATATTACAGTATAATTAAACTACATTGCTCTACTGCTGCTTGGTGCTTGGTGGACAGTTAATTATTGGCTCAAGTACAAATACATCAGGATGTTTTTCACTGTCACTAAACCCATGTAGGTTTACCTGAAAATGGTAGTTGGCAACTTGTTACTTGGCAGAACTGGCTTCAAAGTAGTGAAAGCCTACTTTAATCTCTTTAGTCAATGCAGCAGTCACACTGTACCAGTGTATCTTGCTATGTAAACGCTCATAAAACTCTAGGGTAAAACTTCACCAGGGCCATGCTAAAGTTGACAAGGGGGGCAATCATAAAACCTGGAGAAACTAGTGGAATCTACAACCTAATCAAATGGAATTGTTATGTAGTTGAAATTTGGTTAAAATGTTCAATAGTAATATAAAAGTAATAGGACAATTTACTTAAATATTTGTAATTGTTAGTATTACTATTACCCCAGGCCTGAAAACTATGACCTGTTTCTTGTACACAGTATTACGGTAAGATCCTTAATTTTATTAATAGGTAATGTTATACTGTGTGTCTACGAGGTTTTTGTTGGTGAGGTAAGGTAACTTGGTAAGGCTTATCAAAATTTCATTTGAATGATTTCGATTTGAGTTATAGTCCAGGACTTTTATGGTCTGAGATAGAACAAAGTGCAAAAGAAACTATTTCAAATGTTTTGATAACATTGTATGTACCGATAATACAAAACATATCAAAGTATACATTGTATGTACCGATAATACAAAACATATCAAAGTATACATTGTATGTACCGATAATACAAAACATATAAAAGTATACATTGTATGTACTGATAATACAAAACATATCAAAGTATACATTGTATGTACCGATAATACAAAACATATCAAAGTATACATTGTATGTACCGATAATACAAAACATATCAAAGTATACATTGTATGTACTGATAATACAAAACATATCAAAGTATACATTGTATGTACCGATAATACAAAACATATCAAAGTATACATTGTATGTACCGATAATACAAAACATATCAAAGTATACATTGTATGTACCGATAATACAAAACATATCAAAGTATACATTGTATGTACTGATAATACAAAACATATCAAAGTATACATTGTATGTACCGATAATACAAAACATATCAAAGTATACATTGTATGTACCGATAATACAAAACATATCAAAGTATACATTGTATGTACTGATAATACAAAACATATCAAAGTATACATTGTATGTACTGATAATACAAAACATATCAAAGTATACAGCAAAGAAAATTGGGGAAGTGACTCGAAACAAAGAATCAATATTTCCAATTTACCACCATGTTAAATACCGTTGATACCTAAAACTGTGGCATTTACACAGACAAGCTGTGGCAAGCGCTATTCATGCTCGGATCAAACCATGATAAAATGTATGCGATAATAAGGATGCCTTCCACATGGAGATGAGTCCTCTTGGAAGCATAGGTCACATGATGGCTGGATCTGGTTTGAAGGAGCCGCAATACTGTAGTTCATCTATGCATCAAAAGCACTGGAGCACATCCTGAGAGGAAAGGCCTCTTGTTAAATGTAGTTCTGATTGGGCTCCTACTCTCCAGATCCTTAGTTGCTCCATATCTAATACACATGATTATCTACAACAGTGAGATGTTGATCCAATGGGTGAAATGGCACTAGCAATAGATGGTGATGTTAATCCAGATTTAGATACGTTTCATGGGAAACTGGTGTCTCCGTCTTGATGCTACCCTATCTGGCTATCTCAGGACATTCTCTACATTATACTGAGCCAGCACGGCATTACTTGCAATCCATGCTGAAAGTATTCATGTGTAGTATGAAGACCAACGAGGGAGTGGCGAGGGGAAGACGGATAGCTGAGCAGCAACGACTGACCTAGCTGGCTGCAATCCACATCAGCCTATGCAGAGATAAACAGATCAGTGCAATAACTTACTGGAGTTATATACCAGACAACTGAACAAAAAGATATGACCAAACTGAGACAATACCATGACACGTAAGACACACAAACTCTATTGCTACTGCTGGCGGACAGAAGTCCATCTGGAAACAACTCAATAATGTGGAGCATCATTCATGGCTAGTGTGCATTCCAGCTTCACTGTCGATGTGGGTTGCAAATGATTACGGCATCCATGACGGGTAAATCTGTCATGCTGTATTCTCTTCTAGCATTGTCTAATTGTCGAAGCAAGTTTGATTGAGCCACTGACCGGCTCTGTTTGAAGATATATGCTGCAAAAACCCCAGAAATATGTACTTGCTGAAGTCATCTGGTATAGGTTCACACCCGACATTGCAAGTCAAATCGGAGAAGTTCAGTATGTGTTGGATGGTGGGCTTTGTCCCATTGCATCCCTTGGCCAAGTAGAATTCCTAGATATCGAGAGCTATGCATGCTGCACTGTGACTACCTAACATGGAAGTTTGATCAATCCATCATTGTCTTTGGTGGATATTACAATCCATCCACTAAGCATATGCACATAAGAGACGAGTGGAAGGAACAGCTGGTGCAGATGTTAAGTTCATCTATGATATGAAGATGACGACAAATAAGGGTGTCTTTATGGCAAACAAAAACAACAAGCACAATTTTTTGATGATGCAGATCAGCTGATTTTGCAGACTGCAGTCAAGTCTGCAACGACGGACAACACTGTTCAAGTGGGGGGGTGACTCATAATATCTGGTTGTCATCCTCTGCTTCCATGCTGACCCAAATGCCCACAACTTGTTGATACACAGTAGGACAAAGTCAACCACAAAGAAGGATTGTGTGGGGAACATACAGGCCATAACAGACCAGCTAGACAAAGATGTGTGTAACAACGTTATTTTCAGCCATGCAATATTAGTATATATCACCACTTCCTCGTATATGACCTTGGAAAAGGAGCTGAAGAAAATTGACTCTAGCCAGCACCAGTGACAAGTAGAACAGTTTTGGATGCATGATCCTTCAACAGAACATGTTGTAGCAGAAAGCGAGATGGTGCTTGTAGGTATTTACAATGGAAACTGGAAGACAGGATGTATTCTTTGAAGTACAGAAGGTTTTGTGAGAAGGTGACAGTCAAGATTCTGCACATTCTGCCACAGATCTTACTTTCGAAATTTGCTATTGCAGCATGCGGATGTACCAGCAAATGCAGGAGTGGATGTGTGTAAGCCACTTGAGACCAGAAGGTTGGGGGTGGAAGACGAGCGACGGTTATCTTCTTCCCGTCATGATAGACCTGCCTCCAGCATCTGATGCCATGTTGCACATAATCCAGCATAAGTGCTCCACAGATTGTAGTTCGGCAAGGTGCACATGCCACAAGAATAACCTTGAGTGTTCCCTGCACATAGTCAATGCCATGGCACAAAGTGCTCAAACTAAATCTAGAGTTACCGGGGTAGGTCAGTGATGAGGAGATGGACGATGCTGTCGTGTGGAGAGAAAAAATTAAAAACTAATCTTGATAGTATACTAGGGGTTTTACGAATTTTAATTTTTAGTTATCAGTTTTAATGATTTCATGACATTCAGATGTTGGTTCTAGTTTCAAAAGAGACATTTAGTCGGAATTGTTGTGAATATTACAGTAATTAACATATTACCACTTTTGAAGATGGCTGAATGCTTCCCAGAGAAGTCTCGATGATGTTTGATTGAACAGGTCTGCCAGGGAGTAAAGGGAAAAGTGCTTTGAGCAGTCCAAAGGACTGGTTACTGCGCTATATAAGAACTTACCTTTTTGGGCTCTCCAGATTCATGTATACATGTTTTGACCTTACATCACAGAAGGGTTCATTATAATTATTATGCGCAATGCTAAAAATGCCTTTACGTAAATGTGTTACGTATACGGTCAATGCTCATGACAGTAGCATATTTATGTATGTAATGCAGATAATAATCATGTTATATCCATGGAAGATAATATGGCAACTGTTCCTCAATTAAGCATATTGGCTACATTCATGTATTTGCATGTTGACCTTACATCATGGGGTTCATTATAATCATTATGCACAATGTCCCCCTGTTAAATGTGCTTGCACTATGTTACATGTACAACAGATGCTCATGAGAGTAACATACAAGTATGCTCATGAGAGTAACATACAAGTATGCTCATGAGAGTAACATACAAGTACGCTCATGAGTGTAACATACAAGTACGCTCATGAGAGTAACATACAAGTATGCTCATGAGAGTAACATACAAGTATGCTCATGAGAGTAACATACAAGTATGCTCATGAGAGTAACATACAAGTATGCTCATGAGAGTAACATACAAGTATGCTCATGAGAGTAACATACAAGTATGCTCATGAGAGTAACATACAAGTATGCTCATGAGAGTAACATACAAGTATGCTCATGAGAGTAACATACAAGTATGCTCATGAGAGTAACATACAAGTATGCTCATGAGAGTAACATACAAGTATGCTCATGAGAGTAACATACAAGTATGCTCATGAGAGTAACATACAAGTATGCTGAGCGTAATCGTGTTATATAGGAGACAAATTGGACAAGTAATTCCAGCTAGTCATGCACATGTTTTGATACCAATAAGCATTTTCATTGAAAAACTAAGACAATATTAAAATATTTTAATGTCTATGTATGTTGTTTTGTTCCCTGAACATAATATGTGTGTATTTATGAACACGCATTTGGATTATTTGAGGTTTACAGAAACATTATCTTGCTAATTTGTTGTCCCAAAAATAAAATAATTAAAAAATTGCACAGGAAAAAGCTATTGAGAGGGTCCCAACATTTTGACAATGTTCCCCAGTACTTAGAGCTGTATACTTATCTAGGATATATGCCTTCTTTCAAAACTGCAACAATTGCTTCCGTTGCAATTTGTTCCAACATGACCCTATTTTGGCCATAAAAGTCTTGGACTATTACGATTCCCATCGGACCTGAAGCCACGCCTTTGAAAGTATCGAGTTGCCAGGTAAACACATCTCCTCCCGAGACCATACATTTAAACAACAAAAATGGTTTATTAAACATATTTGGGCAGTTGGTATGTTATATAATGGGTATGGTTTATTACGTAACATTAGTATTTATAACATGATTTTATGATAACAACAATCGGATTGCCCCCATTTATAGCTTCAACACAATTATGTCATACAAAAAACATAATGTAAAATGTCTTTGTGAAACGTTTAAAGTTTACCAATATGTGTGGAATTAATCTAACCTGTAGGGTCGTCATTGTGGGCCACCAGAATTATGAGGTCACTTCTGGCAGGTCGGCGCTCACTGAAACATCACCAAAACACAACATGTCTATATATGTACACAAAGGAGCACATCTGAGAGTGTGTGTGTGTGTGTGTGTGTGTGTGTGTGTGTGCGCGTGCACGTGTGTGTAACTGTGTTAGTGGCCTCAGAATAACCAATGTCAACAGAGGAATTTGCCATGAAGCCCTTGTCACCTGTAATAATGCCGAGGAAACATAAAATTGTTGCCAAGTACTTGCCATGAGTGCCTTTCTTGGCAGTAATCAATTTAGTTTTATCCAGAATATGACGTCAGTTATTGTCAAATAGTCAACACAGTTCAGTCAAACAAAAGAAAAAAAACAGAGGTGTGAATGTTATCAATTTATGTTCTATGATCATATCAAACACAGTGATACTTTTAATGATTGTAAATGTATCAAAAAGAAAATGCATCTAGTGACAACTGAAATGTTGCCCATTTTGAGGGTTACGTGAGCAGGCCTTTGGACTGCTCAAAGCACCTTACACTTTACTCCCTGGCAGACCTGTCTATTTTACTATTCGCACACAAATATCAACCACTCTTTATAGCCAGATACTTATCCATACAGATGACTGAACTGGAGCAACGTAGAGTGAATGAACTTGCCCATGGTTCGACATGGCCGCATAGGATTCAACCGCAGGTTCTCTCGATTGAAAACCCAAAGCTCTAGCCACTGCGCTACACACACACACTTATATTTGTAACTGTATGTTGATGATGAAGTCAGCAGTACACTGGACTGGCCTACCTGGGCTTGTCACCAAATTGTTGTTTGAAGCGGTCTAGTGTCTGATCCAACTCATCCTGTGTCACCAGGTATCCTCTGTCGTGACACAACTAAATAGGCAAAAACATATGCTTGCAAATGGAAAAAGCTGGTCAATATTGATCAGTATATCTTGGCATTTATGTAGCATTCCAAGCATAAAATTATACAAATATTACATCTTAGAACACCTTTGGAGCTCCAGTTTGCATCAACATGTGCTGTAATGTTGCTTATTTCAAGCTTGGAGCAAAGTAACACATGCCAGCAGTGGTGCAGACTAGCACAAGCCACAAAGTGGAGCACTATTAGGGTCTCAAAAGGGGTCCTTCAAAAGGCTAAGACACAATATTTTTAGGAAACGTAATTTATAAAATAATATTATTATGCATTAAATTAACTGGAATGGCGCAGTGATTAACGCATTGATATTGGGCAAAAAGACAGTGAACAAAATGAAAACTTCAAAAAGGCACAACTACAGACAGTGAGATACTGAGTAGGCACTTCAAACAAACTCTGCTAACTAAGTCATTTTGCGTGCGTCGACTAGCAATCACTGCGCAGCGCCATTTCATTTGAAGGCACGCGGGTAGTGTTTTGTTTCAACTCATGTTTTGGCGCCCCTTTTCCAGTCACTTACTTCATTCAATGCAGGATTCTTGCGGAGGATACAGGATTCTTTTTCTGCTTGAAATTTGACCAAAATTAAGGTAAATGTAATATATTTGATGGCATAACTTATCTATAACTGTGTTTCAATTATAACTTTTACATGACTGGTGGTATTTGGAGTGAAAAATATTGTTTTTAGACAGATCTATAAGTACTGAATTACTGTGTTGAAATTTTGATGTAACCCACGAAAGCAAAATGTGGTTTTAGTGCCATTCAAAACATGCCAGATTTGTCTGATTTTGACTGATCTGTGTTAGTCAGACTGACAGCGCATCACCTGAGCCAGATGCAGATCATGAATTATTCCATTTCTCTGAATTTAAATCACTACAGAAACAACATTGTATGTTGTGACTTTTAGATGTGATAAGCCAAGCCATGGCAGTTCTGCTATGCATAGCCCTAGAGTAGGATATGGTAGTCAGACTTACTCTTAGGCCAGGGCTGGTTCCTGCTTACCCTATGGCTTGGGTTTAGGCTTGGCATGGCTTATGCCATTATTTATGGTTATGCTTTTATTTAGACTTAGAAATAATATAAATTTCATTATGCAATAATTTTAATTAATTGAACTTGGCCTTTTCTTGAAATGTCTCGGTCTGATGTGGGCAGGGTTTGCAGTTTCTTCTGAGGGGTGGTTTTTTCCAGTTTCTCCCATCCCTGAAGAAATAGTTTCTTCCAGAAGAAAGTGCATCTAACTAATAAATACTTATGAATCATTATAAGCTAGTGATATTGATATTCTAACTCAACAGTACATAATAAATAAGACTTCTTTTTATTTCAGGCAAATATGGGCAATCTGTGTACTAAGATGTTCACTTGTAGTAATTTTTAGTGCTGGTAGAATAGTTCTTTATAATAAATGGGTTTAACGTGTCACTTGTGGCTTCTTACTTCAGGCAGTCCAGCCTGTCTTGCTGTTCCCACATAGTAGAAGATTAAATCATAATAAATGGCTTCACTAACAGCCACCAGGCCTGACAGAGTCACCTAGTTCAGTAAGCTACTTCTTGTTCACTGGTTCAATAGTGCATTACTAAGTCAGAACAGAGTTGCAGTGTTACTGCATTACAAAGTTTAGGTCAACATGTTTGAGGATGTAGACCTAAAGATACAGTATGGGAGCACTTCACTCGTGTTGAAATTGCTGGGAAAGCTTTGGCTGGGTGCAACTACTGTGCTCATCAACAAAGTATCAAGGCCTGCAGGATGCGGGTCCCATCATAGAAACTGCAACATTTGCAAATCAGGCAAGAATGAGAATACAAAAATTGCATTAAAATTTATCACTTGATTTAAAAGCTGTCAGCATTTGTGGCATACTACTTATAAAGAAGCTTCCAAATGTCAGGTAAGACAGTGAGAAATTTAGATAAATGCTGTCCATGTTGTAATTTAGTCCCGGTCCCTTTCAGGGCATATAACAAATGGGGATCCATAACAAATATGCATAATCTACTGTAATAATTTAACATTGTTCATGCAGTTATTGATGTTCTACACATCTTTCAGTGTCTGCTAGCGACCCGATCTCGTGACGCATCCATTCCCGATTGCGGTCATTGGGAACAACCTATCGGCGCGTGTGACGCAATCGGGATGCGTTTCGAGATAAGGTCGCTCGCAAATTATTAATAATATACACGATCGTGTAGCCGTCTGTAGCCACGAGTAAGGTTACGTGCACAATATAGCAGGGCATCGTATAAAAAAGGCAGGGCATTCTTTTTATCTGTTTGGGGTCCCAGGGTGTCACTGAAAAGGGGCAGGGCATAACGCCCTGCAAATTCGACCTAGGCATAACACTGGGTCATGCATCATGTTACAATTGTTAGGAGTTATGCAGGAGCAGCCTGTTCTGAAACCATGGTTGAGGAGTGTTAGTATGTTGTGCTCTTCTAGGTAGGTCATGATGTGGCAGTAGATTATATGTTCAATAATTTTGCATGGGACCGATGTCAGGGAGATGGGGGCAGTAATTATCTGGTAGGTGCTTATCTCCTAAGTTATGTGATCCTTAACGGGCTTAAGCTAATACCTTTAATTTAAGCTCATTCCCAATGTTCTATGTAATGTTGTTGTTGAAGTGCCTACACTATCACCGAGTCTGAAACACAAACAGTGAGTGAGTTATACTTATAATTGCATCGACGAAATTGAAGTGGCCCGGAATCTACACAACTCACAAGTGCTTATTAATTCTTAAAACTGTCCTTTACTAAGCAACAATCGAATTAAGCATGGTTTGGCTAAATGCACAATCTTCCAAAACTTATCGCATTGTACCATGATATATGTCTGTATAATGGGAATATCGAGCATACTAAAAATACTGAAATGTTCGATTATCGCCCACAACACATGGCCCAGTCAAGTAAACAACTAATATAGCACAAACAAATCTCGACACGACGCGTACAGTTTTGTACCTGCATTACAGTTTTTCTGATCCTCCATAATTTGTACGTTTCTTGCTCGTCATCAGCCATAGTATTATGTGGTTTTATTGGCACTCAAGATATTGTATATGCCACAAAATGTTGATGACTTTATTTACCACTAGATGGCCATGGCAGTCACGTTTGGTGTCCCCATCTAGCGTTTCAGTCTGCGAACACTACATAGAAACGTTGTCGCGCTTACATTTATCCGGGCGTTAATTAATATCCAGGTGATGTTTCTGCGCGTGCGCGTATCTATGGGAATACACTTACAGGTTAATGTCGCGATTTCATTTCTCCGGGCGTTATGTATGTTTATATATGTATTTATATTTATATATATGTATATATATATATACATAAATTATAAAATGTTTGCTTCCCACAGACAGACAATTTATGTCGGTTTCCTCTCCATGCACACATCACGTGACTTCCTCTTATACTTGGTCACAAATCTGAAACAGCAAATTATTATTATGTACTCTAACTATAACGCTCGTATTACGACAACAAACGAAACATATTGAACTACTTGATATTATGTATAACTGCGTGATCTACTGGTGCGAAATATTATGCCTTACATATGCACATAATTCTCGCGAGCCAGGGATAGTTTCGATTATCCAGGCGGGATAAGACCACATTAAGGATTTGTCGGCCATTATCGACCGAAAGAATTCCCTTGAAAATACCGTTTTGGTGTGATGTGTGATTTTTTTCGAGCACTTTGACATGACACATGTTAATCCAGTGAATACTGAATGTACTACTGCATTAGATCTTTCACGAGGTAGCCATTAATATACGCTAGTCGCTTGCGTATTCGCACAGTGGCTATTTTGCAGCACGCACCAATATCTCAAAATCCGTCACCAGATTGGGGGGAAATTGAGGGGTGCCAGGTTTTGGTGGATTTTTCTGAAAAAATGAGATATGAGAATTTAACGAGTTTTCCACAGCACTTGTGTCAATGGAGGTTAAATATGCTGTGAAATTTTCAAGAAAATCGTCAGACAAATTTTGCAGGAAATGAAGGAAACGTTATAATGGCCGCCTATGTAAAAGTTAATTGTGGTCTTAACCCAGGCGCCGTGATGTGGGAGAATTATCCCATCACTACGGCCTGGATTACTAAGCTCCTGCCAATGTTACCAGTAGGCGTCTTCGCGATTCACTTATGAAAAGCTAACAGGCGCTTTTAAGCCACGCCAATCGCGCTCGTGATTGGTCGCTAGGGCAAGGAGCGTTTGACGTGCACGTGCGTTTCATTTTGTTTTTCGCGGGGAGACAGGGCTTGTTATATGTTAACAAGGGGCTATTACGAACAGGTAGGCAGGGCCCTACGTATACGTACGTTCATCCAGATTATATTATTTAGCGTTCAATTTGGACGGATACTGATTAGGACAGTCGCGAAATGCATGAATTGTAATTGTTGTCATACTGTTATCTTAAAACATTGTAAACACGAAGCAAATAGGTGCAATGTGGAACAGCAATTACCTTTGCATTGATATAATATAATTCTAGAACATGCACAAAACTAATAACTAATTAATTTGACTTTAATCGAGCTAGCATATTATTCTCAATATAATAATGTAATCGCGGTCTTCAAGTTTTACAATGAATATTTGCGATGGGATGGGTGTAAAATTATTAGAATGTTGTTCATTTGGAAGAAGGATTATGTGGAATTATTTATAAATGCTAGCCAACTAATACGTTGTAAGTTGTATTCGGCACAAATATTCTACAAACTGCCAAATCACATATTTGGTGCTAAAATAATTGAGATTTGCTAAAAGTTAGTTAAAGAAATTTTTGCAAAAAATAATAAATGTGTTCTTGTAGATGTATAACATAATGTATACTGAATATAATCCTGCAAGAATTATGATATATTCGTTCACTCATGTACCAGTTTGGCATGTTTACTGCTGAGCTCAACTCCATTGGGCTTTTGCTTACATCCGTATACCCATGCAGACATTTTGAAATGTACACATGCATACTTAGCGATAATTAAATATGTAAATATCATTATGGTAATTGAGCTGCACTTTGCTCAGTTCGTAAAGTGAAAGAATCTCAGTAATGGTGCATAATGGCAATGCCCATTGATTCAATAAAACATTTGAAACGCTTCTTGAATGAGAATGGCATACTGGGCGTCTACTAGAGTGCCTATACCGACCACGCCACAGTGCGGAGACAGCACTGTTACGCATTCACAGTGATGTGGCGCAAGCGATTGATGCTCGTCGTGTAGTATTTCTTGTGCTTCTCGATTTAAGAGCATCCTTCGACACAATAAATCACGATATCTTACTACGGAGACTGTATGGCTATGGCATATGCGGCGAAGCGCATGCGTGGTTGGCGTCATACCTATATGGTCGGACCTCTGCCGTGCGTGTCGGGAGAGAAGTGTCTGAGTATATCGTGATGAGATCCGGAGTACCACAGGGGTCGATTCTTGGGCCGGTGCTCTTCAACGCCAACATTACGCCTCTACGAATTTACTCTATCGACACGACGTTCAACACCATCTGTACGCCGATGATACGCAGCTATACGTCAATTTTCCATCGTTTGAGCACACCGATGCTCTCACCAGAATGGAGGCTTGCATCAGTGAAGTTAAAACGTGGCTCTGTGACAACGGACTGGTTCTCAACGAGGCCAAAACGGAAGCGATTGTTATATGTTCATCGAGCTTGCGCAGACCAGTACTCCCGTCAGCTTCCATGCAGTCACCGAGAAGTTGAAAATGTACTGTGCGATATTTGGGAGACCAAACGAGATCACGACCGACAACGGGCCACAGTACACTGGAAAACAGTTCAAAGTTTTCACAAAGAACTGGGGCATCAAGCACACAACCAGCTCACCTCACTACTCAATGAGCAACGGCTTCATAGAAAGACATGTGAAACACATAAAACCAATAATCAATAAAACCATCATACATGGAGAAGACGTACAGCTCACACTGTTAAACTTGCGTGCCACTCCGATCGACGCAGGGTTGCCATCGGCAGGCGAGATGATCTTTGGTAGACCCATTGTCACACTTCTACCACAGCGAAGCACGCCTGCACCCATTGAACAACGAGAGCGACTGGCCCAACAACAGACAAACATGAAAAACCATCATGACAAGTCGAGTCGACAGGTAGACTTGCCACCTTTATGCAAAGGACAGAAGGTGAGGATACTGGACAAGATCACCAAGACCTGGTGCCCAGGAACTGTTGTCGAGAAATGCCAAGAGCCACGAAGTTACATCGTGGAAACACCAAATGGCACTCGCATCAGGCGCAACCGACGTCTCCTTCGTGATATGACCACACAGAGAAGGACAGTTAGTTTTGTAGATGACGAGTACAGTAGCAACAACGACAGCAGCAACAACGCCCAACCAAGCAGGCAAAACCAACACCCAAAACGGGAGTCAAAAGCTAGTGATACGCGCAGCACACCCAATGAGAAAGAACTGAACATTGGCGAAAGACCGATCACACGTTCATGCCCAAGGAAACCGACTGTGGACGATGACGTGCGAACCAGATGTGGAAGAGTCGTCAGACGTCCAACACGATTTGACATTTGAACGAGTTGTGTTGTAAGGGGCAAAGTAATCCCCAAGGCAAGAGGACAGTCTACTCCGATGACCACTTTACATGTGTTAGTTTCTAGCAAAAAGAGGCATTAATTCATCTATATAATTTGCATAGTCTGTACTATTGTAAATGCATATTGCCATGCGTAATAATTTCACACTTATATTCTTTCTTATTTGTGACTGTCACAGATTGACGAGGTCTCGGTAACTAGATGGCTCAAGTCTAGTAGGATTCAATATTAATTATGTCAACGCTTGTGAATGAAGGCAGCAACCGTGAACAACGCAACAAGAAACAAAGGAAATTTAATTACTTTTATTACATATATAAAAACCAAAGAACTCTTTTATAATAAAATAAAAGCTACAACATATATTCTCTAGGCTACCCTACCTCGGCTGTCAGAAAATCTTTGACATTAAAAAATAATAGAATGGCCCTTTCAAAAAACTAAGTATTAATCACACTCAAGGGAACTTAACGTGTCAGTCCGTTACAGGTTCAGGTCCGCTCGGACTCAGGTAAATAACATGGTAGAATCTACACCATCCCTAGTACAGGTGTGTATAAGGGAAACTAACCCTTCATTTATATACATAGATCGGGAATCTATACTATTCGCAGAATACAGTGACATAGTCTCTTAATCACATACAATACATATACAGGTCGCAGTATTCTAATCTGTTACTAACAGCAAGATATAGCCTTGAAATTGTTACTTCCTTATAAACGGTCTCACCGCGTAGTCGAATGAAAGTTCGTTGCTCACGCTCCGCTAACCCGGCTTGGATAGTTCGACACGAAGTCACACCGTTCGCCGGAAGTATCCGTCCCGTTGCCCGCACGCCGTCCGCCGTCTCATTGACGGGCTCATGATACAGTTAGACTTCCTGTTTCGTTACGAAAAAAAGTGCAGTGTATTTTTGAGACATTATTTTTTTATACAAAATTCACCTGCTCTGACATAAGTGCACTTGAGTAGTCAGATTTTCAGGTGTGATTGTAGAAAGTGTTGACTGTAAAATGGTGGATTTCTAGATTATTTGAATAAGCGGAAGGATATTTGGCAGCAATTTGCCTGTCTGACCCTTTGGCGGAGTAATGCTTGCCGGCATTCTTAAATATTGAAGGGTGGCACACATACAGGCATTTTACGAGAGCTAGAAATATTAGATCTTGACTAGACTCGACAAGCATGTCAAAGAGATGATGATAACAGCAGGTGAGAAGTTGAAGAAATTGTGTAGGTCATGTTTTCTTGTAATAAGGCAAAACGTTAACATGGTCGCCAATGGAAAAACTAACTGTATCATGAGCCCTGACCCGCCTGCTCGCTGACCAGGCTCGGCCGACCGTTTGCCGGAAATGTTCTTCCCACTGTCCGCGGCTTTGGTTGCCGTCACGCATTCGCCCGGTGACGTTGACCCGACTCACGGCAGTCACGTTCGCTGATCGGCTGCTCCGCTTCACGATATCGCATCTCGTATCGACGGTCAGCAGGCGACGCCCGTCCTCGCCACGTTTCGCCTGCCTCGAATCTTCGCCACGCGCTCGCCACGTCCGCTCTGTCTTGCCCGGGTCGGTTAAGACAGAGCGGAACACTGTTATTTCTGATAGAATACCATCTTACCATACATACACATAGTTCAACCCCATTCTCTAATAATCATGACTATGATACCCAAACTTGGCAACAGGCTGCATCTTTTTCCAGTCAGAAACACCCTATTTTCATGACAATCTTAAGGCCAGACACCCCAGGACGTAAAATCTGAGTACACTCTGTTCGCTCTGTCTTGCCGGACCCGGGCAAGACAGAGCGGACGTGGCGAAGATTCGAGGCAGGCGAAACGTGGCGAGGACGGGCGTCGCCTGCTGACCGTCGATATGTGGAGCTGTCGCACTGGCCGTTCTCTCTCCGATAACCGCTGTGCAGACACCCCGGTCAGCACTTATTGCAGACGCCTCTACACGCACACTTTTATAAGGGGACACCATCTATGACGGGTTCCCACACGACCTAGAACTGTTACTCTGCCTACCTCTAGGCATCAGGGTGACACTCGCCATTACAGCCTTGTTATATTCTCTCTATTCTACACGTGCTCCGATCTCTGCAAGAACTCTCTAAGCACCGGCGCGACACTCGCCATTACAGCCCCAAATAGTTTGGGCGGGCAAAGAAGATGTAGACATTAGAATCACACGAAACTAGCAACGGTTTTTTGGTAACCTGCGATACTTGGTGTGACCCGCGTAGAAAACGTGTCTTTGTAACAGAACAAACGTGTGACCCTCAGCAAGAAACAGTGACGCAGCAATGTTTACCATGAAAAACTTCTTTATTGAAACACCCAGTGGTGTGGCGAAAGCTCCACCCTTGGCATAGTTCAGTGTAATACAATCGTTGTGTGTTCGTCCAACGAAGTGTTATATGTTTTCGTGGACCTCACGCGTGATTCATCAACACCGAATTAGGTCACGCGTGTTGAACATAGTTAGGTCTTAGACAATTGTAGACAAGAGCAAACACATACTATATCGTATTAAATTACTGTGTTTAGTTGACGTCAGGTGAATAACACATATAAATGCACTTTCGAACAAACATAGTCTAACGATTATAGCATATTGCAAATATCTTATCCTTTATGACGTACGTAATTTAAGTTAATTGTAAATGAAATGAGTACATAAGCAACCAGTTGGCATCATGTAGTGATCATCATAAAGAAGTATTCTAAATGTAACCAAACACGTTTTTCGTTTTTCCGTCATGTCCTAGCGCATACGACAACACATTAACATTCAGAGCAATAGCGTTAGCAACTAGCAAGGTAATATTTACTTAAATAACGAATGGCAGTCTCTTCTTCAACACATCAAAGCGTAGTTCAGAGCATATTCGCCAATAAAAATATAAACCTTCATGCCGCTGGTGTTATCGTTGTAAATATTTATAGAAAACTAGTAGTCAGTTGTCTACAAATGGTGTCGTGATATTTCACACAAACAACAAATATTTACAACAAATTCGTCGAACAATAGTAGTAAAATTGTATAATAGTAGATGCGGTAATAAAAGAGTCGCATATCCCTTGGTACGTTTAGTAGATTGAAAAGTTTTCACTAGCTCGTATTTGGCTGAGAGAGTTAAGTGGTTCTGTCCCCCGTCCTCCGCCCTGCCATCCTCCCGCTAAGAGAGAGAGAGAGAGCCTCACTCGTCCCCAACCACGGCCAGTAGGAGGCGTTTATAGTCGCCTCCGCAGTCGTCGCTGATGAACTCAGTTAAACTGTTCTCGTACCTCGCTTGAAAGGCCTCTTTTATTGATGATAGGTCAATCTACAAACATACATGTTTCACTTAATCCATATGCTTAACATTAGTTAATACGATATACTTGTTTTAGTTACTTAGTAAACACCCGTTTTAAATCGGTTCACTATTTCATGTTTCTTACGCCTTATCTACCACAAATATTTTTTATCAAGATGCAGCGAAAGTGTGTATTCGGCAGACTGGTATATTCCTCGCGATCAACTCTCTTACACAAACCTCCGCCCAGGCCCCCTATATAAGTATATATATAACGCGAGCTTCACTGGTGTCTGCAGCTTGTGATCTGTAGACTACATAAGTCTAGTTACCTCGGACCTCGACACGACGATCCGTACGAGTGCGGCGTCGTCCGTGCCCGCGCCCTTCATGCTGTTGTAGAGACGACGGGCGAAGAAGTCGTTCATGTCCTTGGCACAGCGCACTGAGGAAAAGTGAACGGTATTAGGTTGATCACCTGCATACGTTCAACACGGATATTTCATTTGATTCCCATGCCAACACTTTATTATAGCATTGTGTGTGTGCGCGCGTGCGTGCGTGCGTGCGTGCGTGCGTGCGTGCGTGCGTGTGTGTGTGTGTGTGTGTGTGTCTATGTGCTTGTGGGTGTACGCGCGTACGTGTCTCCGTGCATTTGTATTTGCGTTTGTTTTCTCAGCTCCTCCAGTCTTCGCTTGTCTATACCAATTTCTCAAAAAGGCACATAACAAAATGATAAACAATGATTTGCTACAATCAGAGACTCTGCCTACAGGAAACAAACTTTACGTACAGTCGGACCTCACTTTTACGGTTACCTCAGTAATACAACCACTTCGCTCTAGGACAGACACAAATTATTTATGTAACAGTAAAGTAGAGGAGATTTGTCCCGTTAATACGGTCACCTCGCCATTCAGGTCACTTTTGTCCAGTCCCGAGGGATACCTTCATAGTGAGATTCCAAAGTATAATTACCAAAGATCGACCTACCAATGGCAAGGAAGCCGTCTTGCAGCGAGCCGCTGGTCTCCGCCTCGATGGCCTCCTCCAGATCTTTGTCTGCGATGCCTTTGTACGCATCGAACGTCGCTCGCAGTTGGGGGAAGCTGCGACTACACAGCACCATGTTGATAGTCGACTCGTCAGTGCCGAACTGGCCTTCCCCCGCCTGGCGAACAGGAACAACAGCAAACATATGAGTGCATGCGTTTGTACTCAGTGTCTCAATGTTCGATATACTTGAATTTTGACAGCGATAACCGACCGCACACTTTAATGAAGGTTAGCAATGTTTTGTAATAAGTTACACCATATCGTAACAACAGGATGCAACCGATGAAGGATGACCCAATTCATAAAATACGTCAGTATTCTAGATATCCCACGGATTACACTGACCCACTTATGACATTGCTACTAGCACAAGCAAACGCGTTCCAGTGAGTTGATTAGAAAACACGTTTTAGCAACAACCCTGGACGTCCAATAGGGCCTAATGACAAACTCAACTGTGTGTACCTACTTGATCACTAACTGAGGAGAACGACGTGCGAGCTAGATGCGCTATAAACGACGTGCGAGCTAGATGCGCTATAAACGACGTGCGAGCTAGATGCGCTATAAACGACGTGCGAGCTAGATGCGCTATAAACGACGTGCGAACTAGATGCGCTATAAACGACGTGCGAGCTAGATGCGATATAAACGACGTGCGAGCTAGATGCGCTATAAACGACGTGCGAGCTAGATGCGCTATAAACGACGTGCGAGCTAGATGCGATATAAACGACGTGCGAGCTAGATGCGATATAAACGACGTGCGAGCTAGATGCGCTATAAACGACGTGCGAGCGAGATGCGCTATAAACGACGTGCGAGCTAGATGCGATATAAACGACGTGCGAGCTAGATGCGCTATAAACGACGTGCGAGCTAGATGCGCTATAAACGACGTGCGAGCTAGATGCGATATAAACGACGTGCGAGCTAGATGCGCTATAAACGACGTGCGAGCGAGATGCGATATAAACGACGTGCGAGCTAGATGCGATATAAACGACGTGCGAGCTAGATGCGCTATAAACGACGTGCGAGCTAGATGCGATATAAACGACGTGCGAGCTAGATGCGATATAAACGACGTGCGAGCTAGATGCGATATAAACGACGTGCGAGCTAGATGCGCTATAAACGAAACAACGAAAACAACTGTGCCATTGCAACTGTAGCAGCCCTGAAGGCGAAGATTCACATGTGAAATTGACGACACTGAGCTCTATGCTGGGAACACTGGCACTTTTCCACCGACCCGACCCGACCAGACCAGACCAGACCAGACCATACCATACCATACCATACCATATCATATCATATCATATCATATCAAATCAAATCAAATCAAACCAAACCAAACCAAGCCCTCCCCGACTGCAGTGTATACACTGCAACGACTGACACCACTTGACACCACCAAATTCGAAGCCAGCGTAACGTCGTAATCACGTAAACTAGAACACTTTCCACTATGTCGGTGCTAGTCAGTGTCAGTCTGATGTATTCCAAAGTTATAAAGTTTACGTGATTATGACGTCACGCCTCATTGAGAATAACGCTGCAGTCAGCAAACACTGCTGCAGTGTGGTCGAACTTACATCATATATTTCTTGTGCATCTTCTCGGGCCTTGTCGTCGTCGACGTCATCACTTTCGTCTCGTCCCGCGTTACATTGCGAGACGAGAAGTCGTTTGAAGTTACCGCTGGTCTCGTTTTGGAAATCTTCCTCAAGATTGCGTTCAAATTCTGTGAAATGGTGCAGCATGGGGGCATAGTAACAACAAGAAACGACATGTTAGCGCAGTTCAATGACTGGAGTGGACTGCCAATAATATATAGGCCATAGGCCCTACATTAAATATGACCACTAGATGGGCCTGTTTGATAGGATTCAGTATCTAGTCTAAAAGACCGTACAGCGCGTGAAGCCATCAGCCAGAATCTAAATCATTGGACTCGGTCTGCTCATGAAAATAAATACAAGGTGGCCTACAAGCCAAGCGCAATTATCATCAATCCAGTTGGACTACATGTTTGCGAACTAATTACACCAGTAAACATTTCTAGATGGACCATATAGGTATACTCAACTAGCTGGAACAGACTAAGTCGAATTCGAATCCTGGTGATGGCAAATACCGAATTACTACACTTCGCCACATGCTGAAATATCACTGGTAGTATTAACGACGGGACTACTAAAGAATGTTCCAAGACTAACGAACCTTCCTCGTAGGCTTGTTTGATGGCTTCGACGTCGTCGTTCGTACGACTACACATTATTTCCACCAGGGTCGCTTCGTCGGTTCCGGCGCCCTGGATATGTGGGAAAAGGCGACAGCCCGTAGTTACGAATGTCCTAGTATAGGGTCTATATTATACAGCATGGTTTGTGCATTTGATATGATCTTAAAGTAAACTGCGGCAAATCAAATCTGACGGTAACAAGTTATATTATTTTATAGGCCTACCTACTGCCGTTAAATGACCATACCTAGTAACGCGTAGCTGATCCGATCCTACCGTATTAGTAATGACGTTTAACCAATGTTCTTGTTGAACTTGCTACTCATATTTTACAGTTATTATAAAGAAAAGCAGTTGTCGGATTCTCCTAATGGCCATGGAAACACTACACTGACAAGCATATTGGAAGATCTTATCAAGCTCCACCCAAAATGTCCGTACGTTGTGAAATTAAATATAAATCAAAGAAAAATTCCCGGACGAGCCATGACTTCATTCTGAATCGTTGTAATTGAAAAACAAATGTTTCGTACGGCAGAACAACATGGCATTTGCCAACAAACACATATGTATGGCCACGGGCGTATGCGATGGTCCCCACGGACCAATCTGAACAGGTCTGGGCACCCAGTCGAGGTCCGCGCGGATTCACATTATTCAGGGGCGTATCGAGGAGGGACGACTCGTGTTTTCCAGAGGGCCTCTGGGAGCACACAGGCCGAGATCGCTGGCTGCTAACGAGTGTTCTTCCCTTGCGGGCTACACCACATCTCTCACGCACATAAGTGTGTGGAGGTCTCCCTACCTTCATGGCGGCCCTCAGCTCACGGGCGTCGTAGTCACTTGGCCGGGTCATCGTAGCAACGACGGCGTCCTCCAAGTTGCCGCCCAGCTCAGACTTGAGCTGGTCCACGAGCTCCTGTCGCAACAATAACACAGTCCATTAATGTATGGACTTGTGACAAAACACAACTAAGTTGCATAAACAGGATAAAAACACCCCCTTGGGGTACGGCGTTACCCTCTGAAGGGTGCCACACATACAGACATTTTAAAAATATTAGATTTTGACTAAACTCGACCAGCATGTCAATGAGATGATAATAACAGCAAGCGAAAAGTTTAAGAAATGTTGTAGGTCACGTTTTCTTATAATCAGACAAAACGTTAACATGGTCGCCTATGGGAAAGCTATTATCTATTATGCCCTCAACTACACACTCCAGTCAGTCTCAACTGCTTAGTTGGGTAGAATTCCAAGTGTAATATGTACTTCTCTTGGATAAAACCCCTCACGGACACAACCCGTCAATGTCACGGACAAAACTGTTCTGGACAAAACTCTTTATGGACGTAACCCCTCATGGACAACAACCCTCACGGATAAAACGTCTCATGGATAAAACTTTTTACAGACAAAACCTCTCAGTCACTATTATTTTTATATCAACAGTAATATAACAAATTTACAGCACAATTTGTTCTACAATTTGTTTATGTATCGTAAAATGATTTCCCGACAGTCAACAATGTAGAATGTATAGGGAACACCGAACATGTAGGTTACAACGTGACGTCACGACTAGTGCCACGTACCTCTCCGTAGGCCGTCTTGAAGGCACTGGCAATCTCCAGTCTCTGCTCGTTAGTGTGCAGCGCCAATAACTTTATGATCACAGCTTCATCGGTACCTGTCAACACGTGTGCCGGTGTTTATACTACTGATATGTACCCAAACAATGCATACATACACTTGCACACGCACACATGCGCGTAAACGCGTTTTATTGTTAATCTGTCCTTAACTGGCTGCTGCGAGTATTAATCAGTCCAACGACACAGGCTTTAGGTTATACCACGCTGTTGAGTATATCCACAATAGGCCAAGTATTATTTATGAAAGCAACATCTATATTTGCATGTTTACATTTAACGTCCCGTCTTCCGCCAACTATAGCGACCGAGTTATAACAATAGTCACGTTTACGTACCGAATCCTTTCATCGACTTCCTAAAGTCTTCGCTGGCCGCCGCAGCATCGAAGTCTTCCGCCGGGAAAACCTAAACAAACAACGTGATCGCCGTCGTTTGAATCTCTGCAGTCAATCCACCCATTAGTTCGGAAATTGTTTCTTTAATAACGATGTGTTTTCTTGTGATGGATGTTACGATACAAATATGTGCGTGCGTGCATGCGTATGTGCGTGCGCGCGTGTGTGTGCGGGCGTGCGTGTGTATGCGATAGTGTTTGTGTGCGTGCGTGCGTGCGTGCGTGCGTGTGTTTGCACTTGTGGATATATCGTGTTTCCTATATTTCAATATGCAAAACATGGCGCAACCGTAGTTTACTTCACATGATATAATGAGGCAGAGGGGGTGTAGGTGAGACAGTGACATAAGGACGCCATGTTTACCTTGTTGCCACCCAGAATATCATCCAGGATGTTCACCGAAATTAGCTGGATACTGTTTGCGCTGTGCAGTAGAAGCAACGCTGTGAAATGCGCAAGGCATATGAAGCAATATCGGCCTGATATAGTTTGGTGATCATTAGCTTCATACATAAAACATTTGGCATATGAAGAACAAGGTTGTTAATCAACGGTTGGCGTGGTGTGTAAGATATAGATTCGTAAACGTATTTCGGCCCTACTTCCATCACCGCTTCGGAATGTGTGTAATTTTATTATCACGGCCGTGCTCTCAATAACGTAAGCAGAGTGTCTGTTCGTCATGAATAACGATAAACGTAATAGTATTTAAACATGATCAAGTGATATTTGTGTAGCATTTCTTAAACAATTGTTCCCGGAAACAATACATCACAATGTTGGTACGTCCGCTGTAACCGCATTCGGGTGCCGTTTTATGGAAATGTTATATTACAAAAGTGCGGTAGTGCTGTGGAGGGGGAGGGCAAGAGAGAGAGGGAGAGAGAGAGGGAGAGGGAAAGAGAGGGAGAGAGAGGGAGAAAGAGAGGGAGAGAGGGAGAGAGGGAGAGAGAGAGAGAGAGAGAGA
>CM034532.1:39529396-39596082 GCA_020002185.1 Paraescarpia echinospica | reverse complement strand
CTCGGCAGAGACAATCAATACTCGTCGATCGCAGGCGGTAATAATTTGGAGGCCGTCTGTGTTTGCATGGAACGCAACCATGTAAATAAAGTCGTGTCAGCTACGCGAAATGTAATAAGCACATTTTTAATATTATTGTTAATATTAAATACTAATAATAACAGTTATAATTTATTTTCTTAACCATGTTGTTGTGAATTACATAATTAAGTACACTATTTTAATACTTGATCAATCTATGTGTGCGCGTGTGTAATTGCGAGTGAGCAGTGCCGGCTTGGGGGCCGGGTAGACGGGGCAGTTGCCCAGGGACTTCCACAAAGTAGTTTGTAAGGGGGAGGTGGGGGCCTCTACAACACTGTTTAGGGTCAAGGCACCCGTGACTTTGGGGTTAACTAAATGCAGGTGATGAAGTGACTTTGCCAGTTGTGACTCTACGTGGAAGCATAGCAACTGGCAAATTAGTGAGTGACTATGTAAGTTTTTTTTAAATACTATGTTTTTTATAATTATTATATAAAGTTGTGTTTTAAGCAGTTACGGTAAGACTATTCTTCTAAAGGCCGGAATACACCGGCTCCTTTCTCCCGACCTAACCAGACCAGACCAGACCAGACCACACCAAACCAAACCAGACCACACCACACTACACCAGATCACACCAGACCAGACCACACTAGATTCCCTCCATCCCTCCAACTGCAGTGTATCCACTACACCGACTGACATCAACTGTGCTATATTCGAAGCCGCCGTGACGCCATTATCATGTAAACTTAAAAACGCTCGAATACGTCAGACTGACACCGACTAGTTCCGACGTAGTCAACAGTTTTCAAGTTTATGTGATCATGACGTCACGACGGTTTGGAGTATAATGCTGTCGGTGTATGTTGGTGTAGTGAATATTCTGCAGTCGGAGGGAGTCTGGTGTGGTCTGGTCAGGTTTGGTCTGGTCTGGTCGGGCGAAAAGTGCCACTGTAACCCGGCTTTTAGAGTGATGTGTGGCGAGATACAATGCAACACAGACGTAGGCCCCCATTCGTTTGTACCACTTTGCCTACCATCCATGTTGTATTCACAATTACATTGTTGCAGAGCTAAAATGTCAATTTTTACGAATTCGTGGAGGCAGTCCTAATTTTTTACAACCGTCTTTGAATGTAGCGACGTTCTGTTTCTTGTCTTGCTTCAAGGATAGTTGATATTACCTCACAGCAGAATAGCTTGCCTCGCTACGGTGATGGTCACAAAGGAAGCAATTAACCTCTGCTGAATGAAACCTGCCCTGGACCGAAACACCGGACATGAGCTCATAACCTTCGACCACTCCTTCTTCAGTATGTGTCACAAGACGTTTGCCAAGAATATCACGGGGACGCTAGCCATTCGTTGACGAAACATTCAAAATAAAGAACACATGTTTCTCGTGACGTAATGCTAACTATTATAGCTGTTTACGACTACGTTGTCATAACGTCACGGCTGTCTACAACTGTATTATTATTATGCCTACGTCACAACTATCTACATTATACTACCAAAACTGTCTACACGGTCATGGCATCGCCATAGTCTGCACTGTAATGACGTCGCAACTGTCTATATAGTCATAACGTGAACATTATCGTAATGTCACAACTATCTACGTTGTCATAACGTGAACACTGTCTACATTATCGTAATGTCATAACTGTCTACATTGTTGCAACGTCACACCTGTTTACATTGTTGCAAAGTCACAACTGTCTACATTGTTGCAAAGTCACAACTGTCTACATTGTCGCAAAGTCACAACTGTCTACATTGTTGCAAAGTCACAACTGTCTACATTGTTGCAAAGTCACAACTGTCTACATTGTCGCAAAGTCACAACTGTCTACATTGTTGCAAAGTCACAACTGTCTACATTGTTGCAAAGTCACAACTGTCTACATTGTCGCAAAGTCACAACTGTCTACATTGTTGCAAAGTCACAACTGTCTACATTGTTGCAAAGTCACAACTGTCTACATTGTTGCAACGTTACAACTGTCTACATTGTCGAAACGTCACAACTGTCTACACTGTTGCAACGTCACAACTGTCTACATTGTCGTAACGTCACAATTGTTTACACTGTTGTAATGTCACAATTATCTACACTGCTGCAACGTCACAACTGTCTACATTGTTGCAACGTCACAACTGTCTACATTGTCGTAACGTCTCAACTGTCTACATTGTCGTAACGTCACAACTGTCTACATTGTCGTAACGTCACAACTGTCTACATTGTCGTAACGTCTCAACTGTCCACATTGTCGTAACGTCACAACTAACTACACTGTTGCAACGTCACAACTGTCTACATTGTCGTAACGTCACAACTAACTACACTGTTGCAACGTCTCAACTGTCCACATTGTCGTAACGTCACAACTAACTACACTGTTGCAACGTCACAACTGTCCACATTGTCGTAACGTCACAACTAACTACACTGTTGCAACGTCACAACTGTCTACATTGTCGTAACGTCACAATTGTTTACACTGTTGTAATGTCACAATTATCTACACTGCTGCAACGTCACAACTGTCTACATTGTTGCAACGTCACAACTGTCTACATTGTCGCAAAGTCACAACTGTCTACATTGTTGCAAAGTCACAACTGTCTACATTGTTGCAAAGTCACAACTGTCTACATTGTTGCAACGTTACAACTGTCTACATTGTCGAAACGTCACAACTAACTACACTGTTGCAACGTCACAACTGTCTACATTGTCGTAACGTCACAATTGTTTACACTGTTGTAATGTCACAATTATCTACACTGCTGCAACGTCACAACTGTCTACATTGTTGCAACGTCACAACTGTCTACATTGTCGTAACGTCTCAACTGTCTACATTGTCGTAACGTCACAACTGTCTACATTGTCGTAACGTCACAACTGTCTACATTGTCGTAACGTCTCAACTGTCCACATTGTCGTAACGTCACAACTAACTACACTGTTGCAACGTCACAACTGTCTACATTGTCGTAACGTCACAACTAACTACACTGTTGCAACGTCTCAACTGTCCACATTGTCGTAACGTCACAACTAACTACACTGTTGCAACGTCACAACTGTCCACATTGTCGTAACGTCACAACTAACTACACTGTTGCAACGTCACAACTGTCTACATTGTCGTAACGTCACAATTGTTTACACTGTTGTAATGTCACAATTATCTACACTGCTGCAACGTCACAACTGTTTACACTGTTGCAACGTCTCAACTGTCTACATTGTCGTAACGTCACAACTGTCTACATTGTCGTAACGTCACAACTGTCCACATTGTCGTAACGTCTCAACTGTCTACATTGTCGTAACGTCACAACTGTCTACATTGTCGTAACGTCACAACTGTCTACATTGTCGTAACGTCTCAACTGTCCACATTGTCGTAACGCCACAACTGTCCACATTGTCGCAGCGTCACAACTGTCTACATTGTGGTAACGACACAACTGTCTACATTGTTGCAACGTCACAACTGTCTACATTGTCGTAACGTCACAACTGTCTACATTGTCGTAACGTCACAACTGTCTACATTGTCGTAACGTCTCAACTGTCTACATTGTCGCAGCGTCACAACTGTCTACATTGTTGCAACGCCACAACTGTCCACATTGTCGCAGCGTCACAACTGTCTACATTGTGGTAACGACACAACTGTCTACATTGTTGCAACGTCACAACTGTCTACATTGTTGCAACGCCACAACTGTCCACATTGTCGCAACGTCACAACTGTCTACATTGTGGTAACGACACAACTGTCCACATTGTCGCAACGTCACAACTGTCTACATTGTGGTAACGACACAACTGTCTACATTGTTGCAACGTCACAACTGTCTACATTGTTGCAACGCCACAACTGTCCACATTGTCGCAACGTCACAACGGTCTACATTGTGGTAACGACACAACTGTCCACATTGTCGCAACGTCACAACTGTCTACATTGTGGTAACGACACAACTGTCCACATTGTCGCAACGTCACAACTGTCTACATTGTCGCAACGTCACAACTGTCTACATTGTGGTAACGACACAACTGTCCACATTGTCGCAACGTCACAACTGTCTACATTGTTGCAACGTCACAACTGTCTACATTGTTGCAACATCACAACTGTCTACATTGTTGCAACGTCACAACTGTCTACATTGTTGCAACGTCACAACTGTCTACATTGTCATTGTTATATCGTCACTGGAATACGTAATGTGTTTGGCTTGAATGTTTCCAGGGTTTCGAACCTGACGTATCTACTGCTTTGTAGTTACTATTACAGCGTTGCTGGCATCAATCATACACATGTGTTTGAAACAAACAAGATGTGATCGCGCCATATTATTTATAGAGACCGGTCGTCGACGGCATGCATCATTTAGTGCTTAGTCAGATGTGGTTAGAACACTGAGGGCAGGAGCCCACGCGTTCAGCCAGGATAGACATCACTCCTTATAAAGAAACTGGTGCAACATCCCACTCCATGGATTGTAACTTGAGAATAAGGTGGGCGTTGTAAGCGGGAAAAAGGAGTAGTGATCGACATAATGATCCAGACGATGTCATGCACTAGATAGTACAACACGGATGCTGTGGACGTCTTAGGAACAACGCACGAAAGCAGGGAATCGCAGCCGTAAAAGCAGTCACACCTGCGTGCAAGTTGCCGGGAGGTAAAATATGCGATCTAAATCGATGACACATTTGCGAGGTAATTTTAGAATGACGAGATCTATCTGCGGTCAGTATACCTAACAGTAACATACCTCCTTTGAAGGCATATATAATATATAGTTACAACCAAACATGTCATACAGGTGTCCAGACAACCAGTTCACTAAACACAAGTTGCCAGATGGGTGGACACGCCCACTATTACCGGCCGCTGTACGGACAACATTCTCGTTTGATCACGCCTGTAAAGGCCCTCGCGAAATGCATCCCAGACAGGATACGTACGACAGCCCCCGGCGGCGTACCTGACCGTGACATGGATTCGACACGCATACGTACAGCGCCGATGTAGCTGACTTACCGTCGCCATTTTATCAAAAGGAGTTCGTTTGACAGATGAAGCTAGCGGTGTCGGGGAAAGAAACTTGTCGAGTCGGTGGATGCGGTTACGTCGACAGTATGAGACGAGTGCACAGCCAGAACACGGCGCAGCGAGCGAGCGTCCAGTGGAGCGTCACGACCACGTGACCGCCTACTGCAGTGAGGGTCTAGGCGGTGATGTTTGCTCTAAGTGTCAGTAGGGTAGGGAGCCCTGCTATGTGAACATGGAAGCCTCACAGCCTCGAAGATGAGAAGCGTGGAGTAGAAGTTCTGCAGCTTGGAAAGATTGGAGTGTGGGAAGTCGGGAACCACGACGCTTCAGTCAGCTAGAATAATTTATGAAGGCAACTTTTTATTTATGAATGTAGGCCCCCTACGCAAGCACACACGCACGCACACACGCAAGTACGCACACACACACACACACACACACGCACACACACACACACACGCACACACACACACGCACACACACACACACACACACACACTACCCATTGACTGACTTGACTAAGTCCGCAGGTATTGACGACAATAGCACAACAAATGAGATGTGTGGTCCTGTGTTTTAGGGGTCTGCGGTACAGCTCAGTATGTTTCTGAAATGGTCCCACACTTCACAACTTAAAATATGCATGTTAGGAGCCTCTATTAATAAAATATTGAATTTCATCGCTATCTCAGTAGGCCCCTAAGTGTGTCTAATAGCAACACACGTGAAATGTTTATACCTATGTTTTGAGAGTAAACAATATTGATGAGGACATTCACACAATAGAACTGTCAATTTTCATTGAATATGTAAATTTGCCACTGTTATTGCCGAAAACTCTAGTTTTGTCAATCTCTTTACAACTATTTATGATAGCATTTCAACATATATGTTTAACTCTATGTGTTAACTCTAGGTCTAGGTATTTTGAACCAATGGTTTGTAAACTAATATTAATACCCTTATGCAAATAAACCAATGCCATGAAAAATATGTTTGTTTCAACGAGGTTATGAACTATGTATGATGGCATCTAAGACGATTGCTATACATATTATTAAGTTCTTTTTGGAAAGTAATTACGTCTAGCATTTTTGAAGCTTGCCCGATAATCGATATACATAATGTACTTTACTACAACATGTGAACACTGGCGGCGTCATGGCACAGCTGTTACTAATCGAGTGTCTAGCTCTTTTTGCTGTCTCTGCACGGGTGGCGTGTATTTCACTTTCACTGTCAGCCTCCTTCCGTCAGACGCGAAATAACACGCGTAGTAAATGAGCTGGTGATGCAGTAAGGCACGACCTCGCGACCACTCACACTTGATCAATTCAATAATATGTGACTTTAATGATTTGCTTGATTTACCACGTATCCATCCAAACTTGGTGGCATCCGGTAATGGCTGGCTTCGAGTTCCAAATGGCTGTCGGGAGTGGACCCATCAAAAACTGTCTTCAAATGTCTCAGTAGTCGTTGGAAGTGTCTTCAAATCCAGGTTTTACCCGTCTTTCGGAACCACACCCCATGAACCTCCGGCATGGTGTTGTCTTTTTATAACACTCTCTACAACTAACCAAGGCATATTTTCTTGAATATCACATAGCTTATCCAGGCGCCAACAAACTGCTGTTTTGGACGAGAAGGACGAACACATCGGTCTCGTCACACGTTATGTAGATGCTGTTTAATCCACCATGGCTGTTTGTGTCATTTCTTGAATTGTGATCACGTTCGTATCTCATGTTGTCGTTTGATTGTCATTTGTTGATCAGATCACTATGATATACTTTTTAAGGGACTGGATATCTTAAATAACAAGCTTCGTAGTTGGTTGCATTTCATTATGTTCTTTTTTCAATAAGTTACTAACAAATAAAGTCGTCAATAAACATCACATGCTATGACACGTATGCATTCGTCGTCCGCCATTATTACTCAGATCTCAGTCCTACCGGCAGTCTTACCGTGGAAAGTACCAAAGTATGATATAATAATAATAATAATTGTGTTTATTTTTCCAACATAAGAATAATACATAAATTGTGATACATCAAGAAATAATTATGTCAGAAAAAAGGGGTATACCGAAGAGGAAATTCTTATATTTGTATACCCCCTATGTTATATTTGGTAGACGTTGCGTAAAAACATAAGAAACAGGTTATTCTCACAACTTCTAGCAGCTCACGCGCATTTAGGTTCGTCGTATGGCTTGAGAAAGAAACTACAATACGAGCACCTGCAGCAGGTCGGAGCCTGCATACATTCAGTGGTAGACTATCACCGTTCAGAGCCTAATTAGATAACTGATCAATCATAAGTATTTGCCAAAGTTTAAATCCCTTGTAGGGAATAAGAAGCCAGTGTTTGTTCTTTGGGTCAGCTCTGCCCAACCAGTCGATGAGCAGTTCACGTACTCACGCACTCAATTCAGCCGCCGGCGTCGAACTCTGCTGATTCCAACCATCTGTATCGAGGGGTCTCTACCAGCGTTCGACCTTTACCCTAAAATTGTGCTGGTCCGCCGGACCAGCAACTTCAAAAAATTGTCCGCATTTTACCAGTGGCATGCTAAAGTAAATTGAAGCTAAATCCAGATAAAATTGATATAATTATTATTGGCACAAAGCAACAACGAAACAAGGTTGTCAATTATTTTCCAGTTAAATTGTTTGGTAATGATACATCACCATCAGATGCTGTTCGTAATCTAGGTGTTATCTTTGACAGTGATTTCAGCTTTAAGCAGAACATTTCTCAAGTATGTCAATCCTGTTTCTACCATATACGTGATTTCCGCCGAATTCGGCGTTATTTGTCTTTATCTACTGCTAAAAACAATATCAGTATCTCTAATTAGCAGTCGACTTGACTACTACAACTCACTCCTAAACGATATTTCTAAAAAGGACTTGGCTAAACTCCAACGTGTACATAATTGTTTAGCACGTGTAGTACAAAAAGCTCCTCGTTTCTCACTGTCATTGCCCCCTACTTAAACAGTTACACTGGCTTCCATTTGCATATTGAATACAATTCAAGTTAGCCATTATCACATATCGTACCCGTTCTATGCAACACCCATCATATTTGTTTAGTCTTCTTCGTTTTTCCGATATCCCCAGGAATATCAGATCACCTGTTTCAACGACTTTTTGTTCCGAAAACCAAGCTTAATATCGGCAAACTTTCTTTTTTGTAGCTTCACCCAAAATCTGGAATCAACTCTCTATCGCTTTAAAATCATCTGAAACTATAAATACCTTCCGTAAAAAACTAAAGGCTTATTTATTTGAAATTGCATTCCCACTCTAACCTTCGGCGGTCCCTTGCTCAAATGACGACTCTTGCTTGTCCCTGTTAATGATTTTGCCCAATGATTCTTGTATGTTGCGCCTCTGAGCTCAGATTCCTGGGGATTTAGGCACTATAGAAGTTTGTCATTATTATTATTATTATTAAACGACATTGAAAGAAATGCACAGTTGTACTACCAGCTGTAAAATCCTTTAATACATATGTCAGACAGGTGTTTTCCTGATCATATGTACACATACAACGCGATTTTAGATATCAACAGACTGGTAATTTTGTTAGGTAAATGGTTATAATCAAAACACTTCACAGTTCAGCTAATAATGAAAATACATGTACCCCAAGTGCTTAGATATTCACTAAGCTAATGCATAACCTACAAAAATGCTAAAGTACATTTTAATGCAATAAATAACGCATTGTCGAAGTCTGCTTTGTCATGTCAAATACTCCTCCTACAACGTATCAAACGGTTTCTACTTAACTTACTCATCTACGCAACGCTATTCACAATGCCGCTAGGCATTTGTTGTCGTTATCCATTCTCAGAATTGCTGAAATACGATTGGTATAATCGATTGTTCTTTGTTCGCGTGTACGCATGTACGCATGTATGCGACTATACAAATTTAAATGTTGCATTTTTATTAACAGTGTTTCTCATTTATAATTGATTAATTTAGTTAATACATTAATACTTAATTATTAATACATATCTTATATAAGTAAAATATCATAAACAAAAATTGCTTGTTTGTTGACCATCAAATGACGGTGATTTCAACGTTCGATACGGAGATTTATCGGCTATGTCAAAGTGACGGAGACTCCGTACTAACGACGGAGAGTTGACATATATGCAACCTACTCGACATGCTCAAACCTCAAAGAGACAGCAGTCGGATTGCAATCAGGCAAAGACATTGGGAAGCTGAGAGAATTGGCGAATGACCGGACGAGATTGCGTGAATTATAACTGATTGGGACATTAATATTATATCTAGACTATTTCCGTCGCAGGAACAATAAATCATCAGAATTTGTTTAACTACCTGAAGGTTTTGCACGGGGACAAGAAATGTTCTATGTCAATGGGTATCTACTGAGCCCATCCCAAATTCATCCAGCCATGACAAGTTGTGACTGGTCACTGGCCAAGTTTTTTGAACAATCAAAGCCTTTAGAAAAAACGAGAAGCGACTTTGGGCAATATATATAGTGCCCGATCAATAAAGTAGCCTATAGTATTGGCCTGGCTAGCATTTGCATTCACTTATATTGCAATAAAGTGATAATTACTCAAAACGTCAGTTTATACCCAGCGACATATAATGCATTTTATATTTATAATAACCTCAACAAAATGAAAATGATGTTGACACCGCCCAGATCCAAATCACACCGGAGAATCTGTTTTATAATAATTATAGAAATGTCCAACGTTTGTGACAACAAACTAATTTGTTGTTATAGGCATTTTCTAATTGTTCATAATAAAATATTTATGCATACTAGACGTGCACGCATGTGATATGCGCCGTTAATTCTAATGTATCCACCAAATGACACTACCACTGGAGAAGTCTCAATGCTGCCTACTCCGCCAAAAGGTCGATGTTTCAAATATATCAACCCTGCTGGGTGTATAGAGTCATTTCTTTGTAAATACAATAAATGGAATTGACTATCTTGCATATTTTGAACATACGTTTGATAGGCTACAGTTTCGGAATTACATTATACGAAACTACAATGTGACACACAAAAGCAGCTTCTTCAACTGGTTTAGCACATTGCTCATCCTCTTAATTTAGATGTCCACCTAGTGTATGTATTGTTGATGTGGGTTTAATAGAAATGCTTACTTATGTTTAAATGGTCGAGAGAATTGGTAATTTGCTAAAAAGAAAATCAATTGCCTGGCCTCGATGTTTACGAGAGCGCAAAGAAAGCCAACATCATCAACACAGAAACACGGCATAATTGTATCACAAATTAACGTGAAACTTCGTGATGAAGTACACATTTTCTTGTATTCGTCACACACATACACATTCGCATAACAAACTTGCAGCTCTCGAATATCACATAATTTCGACGTAGGCAGATTTCCGGAAAAACGCAGCAAATGAATCTTAAACTAAATGAACACAAACAACAGTTTCGAGTACTCTCCGGGATTCGAACCAAGGACCTAAAAGCAGTTGCTCGACACACTACCGATTTAGCCACCAAGCTCAGCACGCTTTGGTTGTACTTTGGCGACTACATATATTAGTTAGCAGTCCGACCGTTGCGCGCGACATCGATTGCACTTTGTTTATTTTAATTAGTTCTTGTTTGGTATTTATATCATGCATATTCACACTTAGTCTTTTGTTTCTGCTCCAGCGTAAGCAAGACAACGTCAATACGAAATAGTTGACAGCCACGAGGGCTGCCACCTAGTGAATATGCATGTGATTAAAATGCACTAAACTACGAACTATGTTTCAATATAAGTTTAATGTTGAATAGTTGTTATAGTATAGTATTATCTGATAAAAAGTGTATCCTTATTTAATTTGTTATTTCATAGTTGGCCTGAGAGCCAATCATCGTCTCTACCCGAATCTAGGGTAAAGCTCCCTACTGGTAACACTGGCAGAGCCTTAAAGCGATTCTTTGTAAGCTAATATACAATGGAGATATACTGTATCAAAACGTGATAATTTCCAATAAGTACTTTCTCTGTTACTTATGTCTTGCATGTTTATGCATAATTTGGGTGTTATCTGCACAAAAAGCCAATAAACAATTGTGTTTACGCGAATAATTTTGAGCTTGCTGCCACGTGGATGATTAACTATGCAGCCCGAGTATAATGTATATTCGTGCACGCGCATTGAAACACACAGAGACAGTCACACACACACACGCACGCACGCACGCACGCACGCACACACACACACACCACACCACACCACACCACACACCACACCACACCACACCACACACACACACACACACACACACACACACACACACACAAACAGTCAACATGTCAGATTCCGAGGGGTGAGTTGATTCAAGCAATGGCATTGTAAATAAGCAATTTGTAGACATATTGTCAAGAGATGGGGTAAGACCACATTTAAATTTTACATAGGCGGCCATTATAACGTTTCCTTCATTTCCTGCTAAATTTGATGAACAATTTTCTTGAAAATTTCACAGCATATTTAACCTCCATTGACACAAGTGCTGGGGAAAACTCGTAAAATTCTCATACCTCAGTTTTCAGAAAAATCCACCCAAACCTGACACCCCTCAATTTCGCCCCAATCTGGTGACGGATTTTGAAATATTGGTGCGTTCTGCAAAATAGCCACTGTGCGAATACGCGAGCGACTAGCGTATGTTTATTGCTACCTCGTGAAAGATCTAATGTAGTAGTACATTTAGTATTCACTGGACTGACATGTGCCATGCCAAAATGCTCGAACAAAATTCACACATGACACCAAAACGGTATTTTCAAGGGCACTCTTTCGGTGGGTAATGGCGGACGAATCCTTAATGTGGTCTTACCCCAGATACCGTTAGTGTAGACCGGAAACATGATATGCGTCCATCTAGCCGACGAGCTAGTGGCACTTAGCGGTCATGTTCTAGTTAGATTTCCTGTTTGGTTACGGACGAAGAAAACTGCAGTGCATTTTTGAGAAATGATTTGTTTACAAAATTCACATGCTGTGACATAAGTGCATTTGAGTAGGCAGATTTTGTGTGATTGTAGAAGGTGTTTGATGGTAATGCGCATGCGTGTCTGATGGTAATGCGCATGCGTGAGGTGTCGTCTTTTATTTCCCCCCCTCCTATGTTTTATTAAAAAGATACATAACTTACATATACAGTAACTATATAGGGAAGTCTGGAATAATCCCTCCCTCTATTCTATCACCGGCTGAGTACTAACATGCCGGCCCTCTTCTCTTACGTCCTGGGTCGGCCCAGGATTAAAACTAGCAAAAATGATTAAAACCCATCATATGTTTCTTTTTGCACTAGCCAAACCCTGCACTTCTTTTCACGTTTAGTATACAATACATACATATATGTATATTATATATATATGTATATATATATCTTGTAGATGCATATACACATTCCATGTCTTTACAATAATTATAAGTAGTAATAATAGAAACCACACAAGATAAATTAATTACTATCATGGTATCCATCGCTGTCAACGTTCACACATCATGAAAGTTCATGCAGTGTTCTTCAGCTTCTTCGTTCTACCACTTGTGTACATAATAAATAAACATAAACACACCAACATGGCAAACTCTTGTACACCATCAACTACTAATCGTGAATGCAGCAAATATCCGTGTGGAACATGCAGTGAAAACGTTACATGGAGTCAAAGGGGAGTAGTTTGTGAGATCTGCGATCAATGGTACCACACAAGCTGCCAGAGCATCAATAGTGAATGCTATGCCTATTTACAACACAGCAGAGTCAGTTGGCATTGCATCGTTTGTGGACAACCAAATTTCAGCACTGTAGCATTTGACCTATATCATTTGGACTCCGAAAGAAGACACCACAAAGAAATGCAAACATTTTGGACCTTTTCGTTACAAACCACCCAAGCCAAGTCATGAGAACGGAGACAATGCCTGAAATCTCGGACCATGATAGTGTGTTTGTAGAACTGGACATTAGCCCTGTTCTTGTGCGCCAAGCACAGAGAAAAGTTCTCCTCTACGGCAAGGCCGATTGGCAGAAAATAAAGGACCATGTGATCCAGGTTGGTGAAAACATCGTGAACTATGATAAAGACACCTCAGGGGCACGTGCCTCATAGACTTTTAGAATTTGTCCGCGCTATGCTAGCATTAGTGTTATGGAACGATATTAGGGCCATAATTCCACAATGCTACATTGTTGATTTCTGACTTTCGATTATCCATTTACGCCGAGATTGTCGAATTCTGACTTTCGATTATCCCTTTACGCTGTCATTGTGCAAGATTTTTGTCAAATAATTAACTGGAATGGCGTTTGGTCAAATATTTCTCCAAAAAATGTTCTCCAAAATATTTTCTCGAAACGAAGTTCTCCAAACGAAGTTCTCCAAACGATAATCAGGCACAAATTGGACTCAGTGACCTAAGCTAAGCTAAGATGTGCTGCCCCCTAGCGAACTACACCAACTTGCAAATACTGAAGTATCCCTTGCAAGTCAGGCCAAAGCAATTATATAATTGCTTTGGTTAGGCCTTGCTGTCAGTCACCAACGTCACGTCGTAGTGTACAGAAAACTTATATGAAGCATTTTTCACCCACATTATGACCTGTTTTATCAATGTTGTAGTTTAAAAGAACTCAAAGATGAACGGAAGAAACGAAGTGCCAAGCAGTCTGCCAGAAAACGCGAATTGATTGTCAGGTAGGTTGGTACAGTGTGTGAGCGATAATTCATGATGTTTCGAAAACTGTCAATACTAATATTTATTCGTACTATAACGTGTACAATTAATTGAATATTATTAACGAAGTGGTTGCGTAGCCGAGCATCGGAACCGTGTGCCTCAGCGTTAAAGATCCGAGCATTGAACGGGCATGCGCCAGTCATCACGTGTTTGCTCTCGCTTCCCCTAAATATGGCAATTGAGCATGGCGTAGTTTTATTTGGGATCAACGTTGGCGATACGGAACATCCTTTGAAAATCACATTTTATAAACTAATTATGACCAATAATATATTAAGTTGTGCAATTAATTAGTTTCAACTCCATATAAATTTTCGTTCACACAATATGTAATTCTAAGATCCAAATTAAAATTACGTATGCATGTCATGTTTATTTTTTGCAAAAGCGTAATTTATCAAATAACATCAAATGCCAAAGTGACATATACGGAAGCAAGTATACTCAAATAAGTATATATTGACATTATTGTTTAGGTTGTACATACACCTTAAACATGGTTGTGTAACTCAGAATGCAACTTTAATCTATGACGAGTAGTTTTTAACATATGACTGATAATTAAAATATAACATTTCAAATGGAGCCTGTGACCTTAAGCCAGTGGCGTTTTAAAGATTAAATTAATATTTTCATTTGATATTTTATAATTATTTTATTGTTAATTAAGATAGCCTAAAGTAAATATTAGATAGTCCTATTACTATTTATATGTAATGTATTTACATATATTTAAGCTGGCTAATGGGTTTATAGTGTCAGTACTTAGACACTGATGCTATTATGCAACTGTGATTGTATTTATAGCATTACTTAACATGTTCTTTCACACATCTGTATGCATTATTTCAATAAAATCGTCTTCTGGTGTTTCTACTCTGCTGTTGTCATAATTCATCATAACTAGTATATCATTATATGTAGAACACATAACAGAGGCGTACCCAGGATAGATATATTTGTGGGTTCCCAAATGGGTATCACAGTAACGGTGGATGTTGCATGCCATCATTCACTGTACACTGCCGTATAGTGTGGGATTTCTTGGGGGGTTTCTGGGCAACGAGAAAACTCCCCTGGGCACGCACCCGCATAATAACATGAACAATAATAATAATGACTTCTTTATTTACATACATACATACATATTTTACAAAACTACTATTGCCCACACATATAGGGCCTACATTAAAATAGTTATGTATGTCCTTGCCAATACTTATGCTTTTCGTGTAATTATGATACCATAGTTTTATTCCGTTTATATTTTGTTGGCAATTATGTGCATGTATATGCTGTAATTAGACTACATTGCTTTGAGCAATTGCTTTTACAAATTACTCTGGCTATAGGTGTACTAAAAGTATATTTTATTTATAATAATATGCTTTATTCGCAGACTCCACACAACATACAAATGCATTAGTGTTCAATTATGGCAATAGTTACATATGGCCAGTAAGTAAAATATTGCTGCTACTTGAACCATCAATAAAAATATAATTTAGAACTATAACCGGCATGTAAATCTATATGTCAAAAGTTCTAATACCAGGAACACAATAAGCAGATTACTGTAAATAAACATTTCAGTAGCACTATAATATCTGTCAAATCCGAACACCATTTGGAACATATTGTTGTAAGAGACACATTTTCTAATAGCATATATTTATGAAAACTCCATCATAAAATAGTAAACAAAGTTTTGTTTATATCATTTGAACACATAAATGTTCTTATAATCATGTTGCGTCGTGCAAATGACTGGCAGCATTACCTAGATAATTATAGTATATATTCAATGTATATGTTAGTAGACCTATTTTAGTAAGCAGTTCGATAAGTAATGAATCCGAGACAAAAGGAGAACTGAAACGCAGCGCGGTCGGGAATGTGCTCGGACCAGCTATAACACCGATGAACACAGTTCCGATGCGCTGTGTCCGAGCACCACAACATGCACACGTATGCGTGTTGAGTGCTCGGACCTTTATCATTGACATACGCGGTTCCGATGCTCGGCTTGCTGCTCCGCGTCCGTGCACCGGAAAGAAGCCACAATAGGCGCATGCGCGTTTAGTGCTCAGACATTTATCACTGGCACACACGGTTCTGATGCTCGGCTATGTAACAATGTCCTATTATTAAACTTTAAAAATAATAATAGTGTGGAGTCTCCCATCACACAGTGATTTGTTTTATATTTTGTTGACATTATGTAAATTGTTATTGTAAAATTTGTATCTTAGTATTTGTTTTCATATTTTGTAGTTCTAGTTGTCTCCAGCGCTTGGCAATGTTCTATTAACTGACTAGTCTGTATTATTGTGGTTACAATGTAATGGTCTTATGAGGTCTCATTCTTTATATGCTGGCACTGAGGGTGGTCACTACCAGGGTGCTTGTCGTCCTCAGTGGTTCTTTTACGTCCCAAATTGAGACGGGACCGACATTACCGAGTCACGAGGGATACACAGTCCCCAATTTTGAGAGCCAGATTTTTACACCAAATATCATGCCTGCTCAGTCCAGGTTTCGAACTCAGAGCACTGGCATGCCAGGCGGATGTGCTAACCACTACACTAGGCACACTCTCTGCATAATTTGTTTCTGCTGTTGGGATAAATAAAATGCATCCTTACCTTACCTAAAGATGGGAGGGTGTGTTTTTATATTTCATAAAAACCAGCACAAACCCTTGGAGTAACATACACTATCGAAAGGGATGCGGGGGTACCAGCCCAGCCTGATCACAGTGCTTTCTTCTATATCATGAGCAGTCTTACTCCAAAGCCACTATACTTTATCTTAGTCACATATTGAACATAACTTGGGATGATATCATTGTTTTTCATTTTACAGGTTAATGAAGAGGAGCTCAGCATGAAAATGCCGCAGTATAACATCTATAGGGACGTGCATGGTGGTATGCACCAACTACCCAAATTTACACTGGGGAGTCTAGAGGAATACTTATCCCAGTGCGGAAAGAAGCTGGAGGAAAAGAGCAAGTCTCTATACAAAGAAAGGTGAGTTATCTTAACATTAAACTAAAAGGACTGTAGGATTAAAGGTAAATGCGAATAACCATATGAGCTTAGTAGTTTGTACGTCCCTGGCAAATATGATACTGCCTTGATGAAATAATAGTTTTCTTTGTCAATGGATACCAGCAGGCTTATTTGTAAGAGGTTTGGCAAATTTATATGTGTTAAATGTAAGAACAAACATTCGAAACCTAACAATAAATTATTCAGGACCAGTATTCTGGAATACCCTACTTCATAAACTTAGAATACTCCTGACCATTAACCAGTTTAAAAGAAACCTAACAGCTCCTTACTCGTGAATTATTATTTATATTACATTATATATGTGTCTGGGTAAATATATATAGGTGAAGCACAATACTGGGCCAAAAGAGGACTGGACAGCAAAAACAATGTCTTAGACGGTAACCAAAATTCATCTACACCTAAAATTAAAGAAAATAAGATATCTTTACTCACTGTTATGTGGCGCAATGCCAAGTGAAGTTCATGATGTAAGTTACATGGTATGAAATTATGAGAATGTAAAACACTTCAGAAATCAAAATTTGCTTGACTGATGTATGCTAGTACCTCATCAGAAACCAAGACTTTTAAAATGTTAAGAATAATCAGAGCACTCTGGACGTGAAATGGTGGACACTGTAACTTACGTTATCCACCACATTGTCCACAACCACACTTTTTTTTAAACAACAGTAAACAGGCAGGATGCATTTTTTTGTGTCTCTTCTTTCTTCATGGGCCTAAGGTACAGCACAAATGTTATCAACAGGAACTGTCCACAAAGAAGCTTGTTATGGAGTAAATAATAGCGTAAGTTACAGGACACCAATATTTTAATGTGCACATTTAAATATACATTTGTTTTCATACACATTTTAATAATAACATCTTGGACATGAAAAACTAGGTTGACTTCTGCACTTGTATATTATACCCAGTGTATCAACAAAGACATATTAATACACCTTTAAAAAGTATTTAGCATATGGCGATGACCCTAAAATAAATTGATAAAATAAATGATTCATTCTTGAAGAAGGTAGACATACATATTATGAACCTTTGAAAACTTGACGAGGAAAATACACTGTTAGAAAATACACCTCATTTTGTCATTTCCAACATTCACCTTGACCATTAAACCTCATGCTTAAAATGTCAAACAACATGGAGATGTGTAGTAGTTACACATGACGGACAGTTACATGCATTTATATACTGAAAAAAAAAGAAAATGCACTTTACTGATTAGCAGAATAAAAAAATCAGTCTATAATATTGACTAAAATCAAGCGTCATTGTAATGAAATTGAACAATTTAAAATTGCTGTAATGACAATGAACACCTAGTAAAGAAAAATAGTTAAAATTTGTCACCGTTTTGAAAAATAGCATAATCCACTAATGTCTGCATGCTGTATCAACCCACCCCCTTTCTCCACCCGGTAAACACTGACTGTTCCTAAGAAGTAAGATATCAACATGTATAGATGCAGCTGTAGTATAACATTTCTTGCTGCCTTTTTTCTTATGAAATGCTGCAGATCATACATGAAACATGATTTTATATTTTCTGATTATGACAATGAACAACTCCATAATTATTTCCTCCCAACACTACTATGATGCCTGTTTTTGTTTACTGAATATATGCTTTTCTTTACAGGAGATTGAACTAGTGTGCTTAGTACTACTAGCTCTCCAAGTTAATATGGCATACTGGGCAGTTGTATGTCCAGGATCTCGGACAAGATTCTACAGCCATGCAATATGCTGCATATTAACAGTTTGTCATGTGAATGTCCACCGAGTGATCCCAATTGTGTCGTGAGTTGCATCCATGACAGATTCCCCAGTGCCAAGGGGTTACACTGGCTTCCAGATCAGTCAGTTAGCTTGACTGACTGGAAACCAATGTAGAATGCAGGTTGCTCGACATAAGAATGAAGTGACGCCTGATTAGCTCTGCAATTGGTGATGGAAAGGTGGGTGCCAGGGTCTGGCAGTTATGGCATGAGTCTTCGGGCAACAACTTTCAATGCTGTGAGAGAGGTTCAGTGTCGAGCATTCTTCGGTGAACTACATCGTTATCTTTGATAGTACTGCATACCAGCTTCCTGACTTTTTGCTGTACATCTGCATCTACCTATACCGGAGAAAAAGTGACAATTAGCATGGCTCTGACATGTATGATATTTTTATATGTGACGACACATTTATCAAAAGTCAATAATACAAGGTATTTTTATTCAATTCAACTATAACTTTTACCAGTGTCCATGAAAAAATACATGAATTATCCAGTATGGTTACAGTGGTAGGGTTTCATTGTCTTTGTGTTGCTGATAGTCAGTGGCAGCCAGCTGAGTTCTTGCAACATACACCAGGCACTTGTTATGTACAACACAAGTTTGTGATGAAGTAATGGTATTGAAAGCCTTTTTACATTTTTCAGCAACAGTCTGTTGATACACTGACAGCAGCATTTTACTTGTTTAAATTATCTATGAATCATGAGGACTGTTATATATTTTTCATGCCATGTATCATCTTTCTAAATTATTCTTTTTTTATCACTTTTATGTTTTCACAAATAATTTACATTACATTTTCATTTCTCATGATAATTAAACAACACTTGAGTAAGGTTAGTTTTGATATTGTATACTATCCAGTCCTCAGGATTGCTCAAAGCACTTTACTGGCTCCCTGGCAGACCTGTTAAATCGAAAACACCATCTTGACTTGGGAAGCATTAAGCTGAAATTAATATGCGAAGAATATCCACCACTGTCTGTAGCAGGTACTCTTCATACAGCTGAGTAAACTGGAGCAATGTAGCATGTAGTGATTGTATATGTAATTCTCAGTCACATAGGGATGACCCTGTCTAGTCCAGTCACTATTTTAAGTTCAATTAAACATCTTTGTAAGTAATTTTTTCTCATTGGTTTACATTTTATGGGTATTAATTTTTTTGTTAAATACACCATTGTTTAGTCACTAATTTTGTTTTGTCAGTTGTAAACATATAAGGCATGTATAAACTACAACTAGCATTTGATATCACATGTACTAACTAGTGTTGTTTTTTTGCAACAAAGAATCATGATAAAAATAACTGTTTGTTTTTTATATGTACCTGACATTTGTTCAACCTCTTCCTAATTTTTGTTTCTATTGTTGCTTTGCATATTATGTGCATGTGATGTGTATGTGATATTAAAAATTATTACATTATACACATCAAGTGCAGTGATTGTACCTGTAGTTGTATTGTGCTTTTCATAATTTTGTAGTCAATCTTATCAAATAGTTTCAATAAAATGTTTGTACTTTACATTGTCTTTACTTTAATTCACATGCATTTCTAACAACAATATGCAATTTAACGAGGACACCCATTACTGCAAAATCCTCATGCAGACAAACAACACATTCACATACAGGGGTGGATCCAGAAATTGAGCCTGGCCGAACCAAATGGTGTAGTCTAAATTTTGGCGCTACTGAGCCGCCATAACTATAACTTCAGCCGCTTGGATGGAGTGGTGATATCGGAAGACGGGGGAGGGGGGTGCTAATGGAATATACTTGCACTGTATATACGAATTTATGTTTGCAACATAAATATTCCAAATTAAATAAATAGACCATTATGTTAAAAAATTTAACTGCAAATTAAATGTATAATGTAATTGAAAGTTTCACAAAAGCCTTATCAACCAAAGATGGTGTAAGTACCCTAAGATTAGTAAGAATAAAACATAATTATTAAACCCAATCACATATGTTTGCATATCTTCCAATTATTATGCTATGATTTATATATATTAAAGCCCTGCGCGGGGCGGGTTTTGGCCGGCAGTCCGCGGGCTGGATTTTTTGTTGTTGCAGTGCTGTGCGGGTTAAGTTTCAATTTGGGCGGGGCGATCTGCTGGCTAGTAATTTCTACATGTGGGCTACTGCGGGTTGATTTTTGTAACTCATTAATGGTCACCAGTTACTCAAAGGTGGGACATTCTTTGAGCTAGTTAATAGGGGATTACCAGATTGCCCTTTTGTTTGTGTTTAAACAGTGTTATGATAACATGTGCTGGCCTGCCTTGCCAGCTTCAGTCAGGTGTGATTAGTGGCTTCTTCCAGATGGAAGTATCAGTTCAGGCCATCAATCTGTTTGTGTAATTAAGCCACCAGGATGTCCATAAAGAGCAGTTACCCCACTAATTAGACAGGAAATGCCTTTGATGTGTGGTGACAGGAGACTCTGCCACTTGGCACTGGCTGACAGTGCTAACTGCTAAGAACAAGAACTGTCAGTCTTCCTCTGTAGAAGTCAGATGGCTCAAGTCAAACTGCCTTCTACACTAGTATTATCCGGTGCCAGTAGTCTGGTCCAGAGGGGATTTTGAGCCTGTTATATGGACATGTAAAAATCCTCTCAACAATCAGTAGTCTACGATCAGAAAATATAAATTGCAGGCAGATGGCAAATTGCAACACTGCCTTTGTGCACCAGACTCACCCTTTGAACAACTCATGTTCATGCAGTACAATGGCAAATAGATTATAAGATCATAGGATGCCACTGAAATGAATGCCAGCAGTGTGCCATCGCATATTCACTTGTGCTGAATTATATCAATTAGATTAATTAATAATTTTAAAATACGTTAAAATTTGTACTCGTACCTTTACTTTGCCCCAGGTCTGCTTATCACCTTCGGGCATTTTACATTATAATGACAATGGTTCTATTTGTCTTAGAGATGGAATTCCAAGTACGACATGGTTGTCACCCAGCGCCTTGCATTTGTTAACATTGTAAACAACAATGATTAATAAAGATATATTTTTAATGATTCCATGTCATCTTTTGTGGGCTGCGGGGCGGGTGCGGGCTGACTTTTGACTAATTACTGCGGGGCGGGTTGCGGGCCAAGTTACTGTGGGGTGGGGCGGGCTGCGGGCTAGGATGTGACAAAATCTGCGGGCTGAGTTGTAATACGCGGGGCGGGCTGCGGGTCAAATTACATAGTTGCGGGGCGGATGCGGGCTCAAATTTCCAGCCCGCGCAGGGCTTTAATATATAACGTTTGCATAGCAGCATCACTTAATACTTACGTTTGTTCTAACTGTCCTGAGCTGCATCCAGCCTCAGGAAGTGACTGGACATCTGAGCTGCCTTTGCTACGAACACTGATGCTCGATAGAGCCAACACAGATCTTGTCATATGTGACGGCTGCAGTGATGTTGAGGTAGTTCGCGCCTTTGTGTTGAAGCTGTCGAACAAAGTCATGAATTGGAATATGGAATGAGTCAGATTATTTGTGAAAATTAACATGGTTTGACAGCACTACTACCCGTCAATATATATATATAATATTACATATGTGTGTGGTATGTAACTTGTAAACTTTTTAATTTCATTAACAGGTAAACATATGTTGCCAAAATGTCATTTGCCCAGCACTCGCGAGTGAAAAGGTCATTTGCCCAGTTGTGAAACAATTACAATGATATGAGAGTGGCAAAGTTATTATTGTATATATATTGTAAAAGTGTAGTACATAACAAACAACTAGACAATTTACAAGTGTCAACTTATTAACTAAGTACAGGTAGAACACAGATGGGCTGGAAAGAAGGTTACAGGAAATAAAGTCAAAACTAATTTTATTCGAAAAATATAAAATAAATAAAAAGTTTTGCAATTTTTCACTGACAGTTCAACAAAACAAAGTTTTATGAATTCAATAGTAAACCATGCAAAATACCCAATGCCTTAGTTGTGGTCTCAATGTGCCATTCATCTAACACTGCTAATTAATGAGGAGGACATTTGGCTGGCAGTGGGTGAACCCCTGGCAGTATCCACAAAGTTCTACTGTTTACTCAGAGGGTGGATTACCACCTGTTATTGTTCAATGATCAATATCCCCTTTGTTCTTTAGCTGGACTGCAAGGTGCCACTGGAAGCTGGCTACACTTGTCTAAAGGCTGGCTGAGTCACTGTAAGTCTTTAGAAGAAGATTCCAGCAGTTCCTCGTGTCTCTTATGAGAGCAACAAAGGCATTATATTATGGATTTCCTGGCTTGATTTAACAAACAAAAATTATTACGGCCTTTCAACTACTTGCAACTGTGGTTATTAACTAGAGGTTTCTGACTGGGAAAGTATGTTCCTTGAAGCGAAGCCTCTGTGGCTTCAGTGTCATCAACGTGCAAACAATTTGTAAACTGTCCTGTCAGAAACTTAGCTGTCAACCCTGACTGTATTTAAATTGAATCGCGCAAAGTGAGATGAAGTGAATTAATTAAATGAAACGGAAAACAACATTTACAACATTTTTCTACAAAAGGTATGAATGTAGAAGTATAAATTACCAAATGCATGTTATTGATAAATTGAAAGACCAAAATAAAAAACAACTAAAACAGAACTTCTATAATTTACATGTACAAGAGGATTTGTAACTTAACAAAACATGGGCTGCAATTCTTTGTATTGTAACGGTACTTCTCTGCTCTCTCACATCTATCGATACATGTTACGAAGGCCTACATACTATTGTTATGGACATTTTCACAGTATTGAGTGTTGGTTTTGTGAACATAATAAGCAACATAATATTATATTCATACGAATAAATATGCGTGGCTCAAGCTGACTACTTTGAAATTACTAACTTCTCTAGAAGAAGTTTTGCGAACGCAGCATCTGTTCTTAGTCTTACTCCAGCTCTTTCTTTTGTGAGTTATGTTGTTCCACAAATCCATACTGTTTTTTCCCAAATAAACCATCTGACGCGAATACTGACTGTCTGTCGTTGTCTGCGTAATTTGGCCCTTTTTTGCTGAGTCGGTGGCATATGTCCGGGAACATCCCATCGCCGGCGTAAATGCCATAAAATAAGAACGTGTTGTATAAACACTTACGAACACTGTACTATCAACAAAAACGGCTTGATCAAGGCACCAATCTTGAGGGTCAGAGGTCAGTCTCGCCCAAATTCGCGAACACGATATTATTATATGAAGTTTCCACTTCCAGATGCATGTCCAAGTAAGTGTTGCTAGTTTCGACTCCTTCAACTCAAAACCAAATTCAAAATAGTTCGCAGTTTGTTTATTAATTTCTACAAAACGAAGTAGCACAAGTGCACCAATGAACTAGGATATTTTAATGGATAATTGATAGCTTTGATTTTTGGGAAATTGCACAATGGTTTGTAAGTTGGACTCTGTGCTGTGACGATGTAATGTTTATAAAAAGTAATCTCTTATATAATAACGCAGTATCCAGTCCTGATGACTGCTCAAAGCACTTTACACTTTACTCCCTAGCAGACTTGTTTGATCGAGCACCATCTCAACTTCTCTGGGAAGCTTTCAGACATGCTGCAATTAATGCACAAAGGCTATTTGTACACAAATATCCACCACTGTCTATAGCCAGGTACTCATTCATACGGCTGAGTGAACTGGAGCAACGTAGAGTGAACGAACTTGCCCAAGGTTCAACACAGCAGCACTGAATTCGAACCCGGGTTCTCTTGATTGAGAGTCCAACGTTCTAGTCACTGAGCCAATGCACTCTATTGTAACCGTATGCATTGTTTCAATGGAGCACATTGTGTAAATACAGATGCATGTATGTATATTGAATTGAAAAGTATGGAAATAACTAACCATTTCATCTTTCAAGTACTGATCTTGTGGAGTTAACTTCAAGTAATTGTGGTCGTTGGCAAGGGCATGTGGATTGGCAGGAGGGAACAGCTGCATCACTGGCATTGGTTGACTTTCCTGAAATATGTATATGTAGAGATATAAGCAACATTGTATTATTTGCTTTATACATAAAGCCAGAGACTGCACTAATGCCCATGTTTTGACAAGTAACTATTTTTCAATTGGTCTGTAAAAGGAATACAAGCTGTATAAGATTTGTTTCGTCAAATAGAGTGAACCTGTCTGGAGTAGAGTCGTTGTTCTACAGTTGCTCTGATTAAGGATCATATATAAGGTCCGCATTGTCCTTCCCACGAATTGCATGTAATCTGCTGGACTTGATAGGAGTTCCTTTAAAAGGTATAGCATGATGGAACGTCTGGAGGACCTGCATGTCAAGTCAAAGTGTACATTTATTAATTTTATATGCATTTTAACCCTTTCATTTATTTATTGTTGCTGATATGTTGACAAGTGCGTGTCACATTCTTGAAACTACCCAGCTTATTTGTAAAAAATTGGGATAAACTAAATGCAATTTTTTGTGCATTGACAGTTGCCCCAATATTTGTACATAGTACATTGAATGCAGAAAATAAGTGTTTTTTTAAACGTCTTACCTGTGTACATGTCACTTCTGTCAAGGTAGTTCCTGTCTGACAGTAGTGTCAGGCCGAACAGAATTGCTGCAACATGCTTGCAGTGAGCTGTAGGGCCCTGCCCAGCACCACATTCACATTGTGCTTCTTACACCACCGCATCATTGTTCATGGTCACATCTACATTATAAGAGGTAGACTTCCTCATCTCTGCCCACACAACAGCTGACACAAACCACTTTCCTTGTGTGTTGTCTGTGGTGGTATGCATATACCGCAATAACCTGAAGAAAACAATGTACAATATATAACAAAAAATTGTGGAGTCGAACAATACCGGGCAAATTGGTGTCATGTAAGTTACGCTATATTTATTTCATAACCAGCTTCTTTGCGGCCAGTTCCTGTTGATAACATTTGTGCTGTATATTAGGCCCATGAAGAAAGAAGAGACACAAAAAACGCATCCTGCCGGTTTATTGTTGTTTGAAAAAAATTGTGGTTGTGGACAATGTCGTGGATTTCGTAAGTTACAGTGTCCACCATTTCACGTCCAGAGTGCTCTGATCATTCTTAACATTTTAAAAGTCTTGGTTGGATTCTGATGAGGTACTAGCATACATCAGTCAAGCAATTTTTTTATTTCTGAAAGGTTTCACATTCTCATATTTTAGATCAACTTCACTTGGCATTGCACCACATAACAGTGAGTAAAGATATCTTATCTTCTTTAATTTTAGGTGTAGATGTATCTTGGTTAGCAGCTAACACTTTTTGTTTTTGTTGTCCAGTCCTGTATTGGCCCAGTATTGTGCTTCACCTATATATATTTACCCAGACACATATATAATGTAATATCAATAATAATTCACGAGTAAGGAGCTGTTAGGTTTCTTTTAAACTGGTTAAAAGTCCAATATGTGTTTTATAAGAAAATTCAATACCACCAGTTGTTACGTTACATTCAAATTTGTATTTATTGTTTGACCTTGTGCCATATTTACAAAGGTAAACATCAACAAAAAGTCACATTACGGTGTGAATTCCTCAAAAGCCAGACGTCTAGAGCAGTTCAATTACATAATATTACACAGCCTAATTAGCAGACATTCAGAAAACAATGCCACTTGCTTGATTGGCCAGAAGGTCCAGTCAGTAGACAAATCTGATAACAGGCTCCGGCTATGGCTGACTCCAGCTAATCACAGTCCTCAGACTTCATTAGGGTCACTGACAACATCTTCACGTGTGTTTAGTCAGCTGAAGTAAAAAAAAAACGACTGATGAATCACCCTGCTGCAATGTTATTGGTTCATTTTCATACATATTTTCAAATTGAGGCTTAACTACTGACATACGCACCCCACCCCCCTTATAAGACAATTGTTCCGTCGCTGTGATTTGGACTTGCACACTGATGAGAAGTCTGTAATATCCAAAAACGGTTTGTTCCATTCAACTGTAGTTTTGCCATACACGTATATACAGTAATTGTTTCAAGATATTTGAAGTAAAATGCGTCCTCCGTGATTGTGCAATGATTATAACGTGCTTCCGTTGCCAGGCTCTTTAATTGGGGTCAGCACACTGATAGTTTTCCCATTGGCGACCATGTTAACGTTTTGTCTGATTGTAAGAAAACGTGACCTAGAAACTGTATTAAACTTCTCACCTGCCATTGTCACCATCTCATGGACATGCTGGTCGAGATTAGTCAAAATTTTATATTTCTAGCTCTTACAAAATGCCTGTATGTATGACACCCGTCAATATTTATAAATGGATGCAGGCAGTAATCCGGCTAAAGTGTCAACTAGCCAAATTGCTGCCAAATACCCTTCCGCTTAGTAAAATCAGCTAAAAAGACACCATTTTACTGTCAACAGCTTCTACACTCACATCTAGAAATCTGACTACTCAAATGCACTTATGTCAGAGCAAGTGAATATTGTAAAAAAATCATTTCTAAAAAGCACTTTTTTTGTCTGTAACCGAGCAGGAAGTCTAACAGTGTCCTGACCCCGTCAGGGGAGGCTGAAATGGTCGAGTTGACACAGCGCGCTTATGGACATGACAGTAGTAAATTAATATATAAGAAAGGTGAATTTTTTACAAAAAGCTAACGTGTGTGTGAAAAGATGAAGAGGCGACCACAGTTTATTTCAACCAAGAAAATGTGCCACGACTGCGAAAACATTGCAAAGAAAGAAAGAAAGAAAGAAAGAAAGAAAGTACATGTAATGTCACTATGACATTAAACGCATTTTACGCCGCGACATCTTTGTACTTCGACTGTTTTAAATGAACCTCTGGACATATTATGATTATTTATGGCCTTGGCAGTAGTAAATTAATATATAAGAAAGGTGAATAGTTTACGAAAAGATAACTTGTTTATGAAAAGGTGAAGAGACGACCACAATTTATTTCAACCAAGAAAATGTGCCTCATCTTCGAAACTATTACAACAAGAAATAAAGTACATGTCGTGTCACCATGACATTAACCGCATTTTACGCCGCGACATCTTTGCACTACGACTTTCTTGAATGAACCTCTTGACAGACTTCGTTAACACTATTCTGTCTTCACATGCCACAGGACTAAGCAGTTACACATTATTTCGGATTGGATAACATGTGATTTGTTTTGTATTGTTTCAATTTGTTTTAAGAACTTCATAGTGGCTAGGAAGACAACATTAATGTTCTCACATACATACATTTCTTTTTTTTCTTTTTCCTTGTGGATTCCAATCAAGGGCTTGTTTTGTAACTGTGTTGCGTTTTTTCGGAGTGTATGTCCTATCCGTGTCCATTTTCTTTTTTTTATTTCTGTTTTTATGTTTGTTTGGTCTGTCCTGTTCATCAGTTCGGTGTTTGTGATTGTGTCTTGCCATTTGATTTTTAGTATGCTTCTAAGGCATTTGTTGATAAATGTTTGTAGTTTTTTGTTTGTTGTTTTTGTGACTCTCCATGTCTCTAACCCGTAGAGCAGAATACTTTTCACGTTAGGATACAAACACTATAAATTATAACGAGAGAATGAACCGCTTCTGCGGTGTATTGTCATGATAATATTACGCCACGTCGGGACACCTCGTTTACGTTTTTTGACGCAGCCGATATACAACCGAGACAACATTGCCGCTTTGTTCTCAACCAACACTTCTGTTCGTTCACTCAAATAACCACATGCACCGCAACTGTGAAATTACTTTGGGTAATTTAATCCATCACTTAGCCAAATTCTTACAATAGTTTCCCGCCAAGCATGCACTTGTTATTAGTTTATTATTTCTCCGTCACAGTTGTAAGAATATGTTTACTGAAATGCAAGTGACCTATACATGGCACAACCTGGGCGACGTGTTTGGAGAATCTGGGTTGCCCAATCGCCAGAATCCGCCTTCCCTACCACACTGGTCTAGTCCAAAGGAATACAAGGCAATACATTTTATACAGCCTCAGCTGCGGGATGTTGGGCAGAGATGGCAAGAATGACATCAAGCCGCCTTTAGGGTTTCACTCCGGATTCTCTGTCAGGGTTTACTCCCTTAGACCACTTGCCTACCAAAGCCAAAGAGCATGATCTGCCCTGTATACTATTTCACTGTCTGGATGTGTTCACGCACCTGTGGGCCAAGCACATTGCATATCTGGGGCTTATTCTTCAAACATTGTCAAAGTCGTACTTTTATTTCGATTCGCAAACCATTAAATTTACTCCTTTCTAGGTAGATAACTAAATTAACAATGCTGACATGGTGATTTCTCCGTGTTCCGTAAGCATGTTTAATCAATGTTCACAGTTATGATTTATATATGTTATGCATATTTATTTTACCGTTCTATATTTTATCATTTATCACAAGTTAGCTGTTTATGGGCATGGGTCGCAAAGCAAGTCCCGCGACTCGAATTTCGATCGAAGCCAAACAGGGTAGTAACCGCCGTTTAAAACATAAATAATAACATATAGAAGACGAAGCTACAACTGCACATCGGTCGACATAGCACACACCACCCCTGTTACTGAACTCACTGCACTGCTTTCCTTTTATTTATGGGAAACGCAGAGTCACAATTATACTTCATCGAAGTAAGACAACTGAGATTAGTATGAAACGATCTGAGACGTCTTGGAGGGCCACACATTGATGTGTACATCCTGTAGTCGACAGCTACTCCTTAATCCATCATATATCACAACAATTAATGTGCAGCGGCACGGAAATGCTTTAGTAGACGTCTCGCAAAAATCTGGGAAGCTTCAAGGCATATATAGTAGAGTTGAGTAGTATGTACTATTTGCACTGGATATAAAGAATTACATTGAAATGCATATTCAGTTTAGTTACATTCGTTTTTAGGACCTCCGTGCTGATAACATATAGTTTAGAAGACAAAAATCGCTTTATAAAAAAATTACACAAAAATACCGATAGTTGCGTCGTTATAACATCTCGTTATTTTCGAGATTTTAAACCGATCCGGTTATAAACGATCGAATGAGAGCATTGAAAAACAATTGTCGGTAGGGTGCTGCTAATCGCCCACTTACAGTGTTCGACATTTATTGCCTTCATATAAAAAAAAAAATAATAATAATAATCTTTTAACCCAGGCGCGCCTCGTTGGAAATCCCTATCCTTTAACATGGGGAAAATTCCCTATCGTTTAACATGGGACCGGAACTACTTTTCCAAGGTCATTTGCATAACTGGCCACACCTACAATTGCCAAAATAAGGTCATTTATGCAAAAGAGGCGAGCTCATTTTCATAATCTGATATGTCGACACTGGAGGAACCCTGGAGGAAATCCCTATCTTTTAACATGGGGTTTGCTCCAGGGCAATCCAACGTACGCGCTGATTAACCTACTATACTACTAACGTAGTCGTAGGATAAATCAGCCGGTTCCCGTGGCGACGCCAGGCTGCATAACAATCGTTACAACGTATAAGTTTCTTCACCCACCGATGTTAGCAATAAATAGTTATATTTTTTATTTTTACACGGACAGGGCAGGATTAGACAGTGAAAATTCGCTCCCTATGAAAGGCCTTACAATGCGATATGTATGCAACTTGGCACATATGCCTATGTGGTGCACATAGGCCTATGTGGTGCACATAGGCCTATGTGGTACACATAGGCATATGTAGTGCACATAGGCCTGTGTGATGCATATATGCCTACGTGATGCACATAGACCTACGTGGTGCATATAGGCCTATGTGGTGCACGTAGGCCTATGTGGTGCACATAGGTCGACACTCGTGTGTGCATATAGGTCGACACTCCCATGTGCTATTAGATTTTAAAATATTCGTATCCTTCTCATTTGCGTCACTATATTTTTGTGTGGTTTAAAGGTGAAATGATTAATATTCAGACAATGTCCCAGATACCGTACATAGGCCGATGTAGTATATATAAATCATGGATGGTATGAGTTGGAATTTTCGCATTCAACCAATAGATTTGTAAAGGTACGGAGAAAAACCATATAAAGATTGTGTATATGAATAAAGTATAATTGGCCTGTACGTAATTGCATTGTTCTTCCTCTTATATTGTTGCGTGTGCGCGCGCACGCAAACGTGCATGTATGTGCACATGTGCGTGAGTGCCTACGTATGTGTATGTGCGTTTGCATACTTGCAACCATTTGTATGCACGCTTCTTGTGCGTGTGTGCGTGTGTGCGCGTGTGCGTGTGTGCGCGTGTGAACGTGTGCGCGTTTGCGCGTGTGCGCGTTTGCGCGTTTGCGCGTTTGCGCGTGTGCGCGTGTGCGCGTGTGCGTGTGTATGCCATAGTCATGTTTGCAGTGCTATTACTGATACGATGAGAATAATGGCAACACATGCATCAGAAGTCGTACAGTCGCAGTAACGAAGTGATCGCGGTCCGTAGAGGTTAAACAAAAATGTGTTTTGTTGGGTTTCTTTTGGGCGTTCTTTTTTCTGTTTTCCTGATAAGTTTCTGTACCGCGCCTGTTTATTTTTTGTGTTCTCGTTGGCGGCACTCTATTCGCGTATAATTAATCATATTATTATGTACATTAATATTATGTAGTATGCACTATTTGTACTGGAATTAAAGAATTAAATTGAATTGCATATTCAGTTTATTTGTATTCGCTTTTCAGGACTATCTCGTTGCTGATAACATAATTCGATCCATCTTATATTTAAAACTCTTGCTAGTTTTTGTTTAATAGCTTTGTTTGTTTTGCATGCACGTTTTTCTCACTTCACTTTCTGACATATCATCTAGATTCTAGATTGTAAAAACTAATCGTTAAATGTAACTTAATTTACTGATCGCACGTAAAAATGTATGCACATTTTGAAGCATCTCATAAAGTTCATTGTTCGACTACATTTAGAAGACAAAAATCGCTTAATAAAAAAGAACAACACCAAAATGCAGATGGCACTTAGTTGCCTCGTTATAATATCTTGTTATTTTCGAGATTTTAAACCGATCCGGTTATAAACGACCGAATGAGAGCATTGAAAAACAGTAAACCAGCATGTGGCCAGTGCAAGGGCATCACATGCATGAGTGTGACACAATTGGAGAGCCAGGATGATGACGATGATGACCGGGATGTTGACCACGATCATACAGGATTGTAAATATAATATATACATAATAGGATGGACTGACATTGAAAAGTGACTTTGAACTATAATCATCTGTAAAATATTTATTTAAATGATTATGCACAGTAACCTTGGTTGCAATGACACCTTAACATGTGTTTTTAACTTAATTTCGTTGCAAAGTCATGCCAATTTGGTCCAAATCCTGCTTATTTCTAACTTATTTAATCACATTTTACCTTGACCTTGACCTTAATACATGACCTCGACTTCTAACGACCTCAAATGTATCACCAAACGAAGGGGCATCTTACAGTTAGTTGGAAATGACACCTCAAATGTGTTTCTATGCTGCTTAGTTCCAAAATTAGGTCCATTTGAATATTACACCCTGTGTAATGTCGGCCATCTTGGATTTGAGCCGAAAACGAGGTTTTACCATGGGTGGATTCGGGTGGAGAATATTTTGTGATGAGATATACACCCCGCGCCCACACAATCTGAGCCTTGACCACAGATACTACGGGAGAGTGCAGTACAACAGAGAGATGAACAGATTCTACTAGTTACGGATCTGGCTATAGTAGTTGCAGAGTCCCAATACCAGGTTTCTTTTTAGAAGAATTACACAAGAACCAAAACAAATGACCAAGAAAGCATGGACAAGGGCGGGAACTAAGATGATAATGCACACGCAGATGAGTTATACAATAGTGTTGAAACAGAAGCTTATGCACACCTTTCCTAGTCCATCATAATTCGTATTATTCCCAACTAACGTATTGTTATCATTACTTCGACAGCAAAACTTTTGCTTTTGTTGAACTCATCTATGGAATAGATAACTGCTAGATATGCCAACACTCGTCAACATATGATTACGACCAGCTGAATCCTTATCAGCATGTGCTGGCGATCTCTACCGTCTGCGCACCGGGATTCGCCGAGCAACGGCAACTATAAGAAACACCCGCTACATTGATGGGACGCAGAAAATAAACCGAAACAACTGCTCTAAGCGTTGTGCCACCTCTTCTCCTGTCGTCTCCTTGACGAATATTTACACTGTAAGACAGTGCTATCGTCATGGAACGGCCAAAGGCGTGCACCAGAAAACAGCGGAAGACAAACAAAGTAAGATCGGAATTTACCTATCCATCACGTAATCTGTAGCCCTGTAGCCTAGCAAAAGGTTCGTCAAACGATCACAAATGGATGCCAAACACGTGGAGCGTTCGTACATTCTGACGTATATTTTATATTGAAATTCTGGCATCAAACTGTATGATAAAAACATAAAACTAAATTTGTGGTAACTGTATGCAGGAATGTTTAATCTAGCAGATGTCATGCCGTCATAGTAATGTACATAATATTATTGTTATAAACACACGGATCCACCAATATTATACTATTATAATACTATTGCTGCACAACAACTCATAAATCAAACATTCCCGCATAGAGATGTTACACTTTACTATTTGTTTTTGTTAAAAAACCACTTTTGAAGCCACAATTTCTTCACAATATACGACATAATGTATGAACGCACCTTGAGTTCGGCATCTTTTTTTAATGGTTTGACGGACCATTTGCTAGGCAAACGTGATAGATTAGATCATTTAGGAACTAACACCGATTATGGAATTGGCAGATTTTGACACTCTAACGCAAAGTAACGACATGCAGTTGTACAAAAGCACGTGAAGTCAATTGAAGTGTTTGAAGATCATTAATTTCTTCTTATACGCTTGTCTTATGGGTAACTATATATATATATATATATATATGTATATATATATTACCAAAAAGAAACGATATCCTCAATACATAATGGCTATCACTTACAATACATAGAAATTGCTTAACAATCTATGGACACAGGCTAATTGCCACTGGCTGATTGACATATGCTGGTGGACAGGCGCTGATGGACCCTGGCTTATGGGTCCAGGCTGGTGGACACAGGCTGGTGCACACACGCTGGTGGACACACGCTGGTGCACACACGCTGGTGGACACAGGTGGTGTGGACACAGGCGCTGATGGGCCCAGGCTGGTGGACACAGCTGCTGGTGGACACAGGCTGATGGGCCCAGGCTGGTGGACACAGGCTATTGAACACAGGCAGGTGGGCCCAGACTGGTGGACACGGGCTGGTGGACACAGGCTGATGGGCCCAGGCTGGTGGACACAGGCTGATGGACACAGGCTGATTGACACAGGCTTGACACAGGCTGATTGACAAAGGATGAATGATACAGGCTTTTTGGACCAGGTTGATTGGCATTAGCACAGGCTGGTGGACCCTGGGTGGTTGACACAGGTTGATTGACACAGGCTGATGGACAATGTCACAGGCCAAGATGCTTTCCATGCCACAACGGCAAAGCGGACTTCGTCTGAAAGAAACATATATAAATTATAATGTGTCCTAAGTTGTAAAATATAATAAAAAAGTGTCTATATAAAACAAGATTGACAGGCCGATAACGTCGCTGCTCCTTTCTCTTGGGTTAGCAACACCCACACGAGTGCTGTTACGACGAAGCTAATTGTGTTGACACTATGACGCGGTCAGTGCGTGCAAGAGATCTGTTGAAAAAAACGGCTAACGACCAATGACACGCGAGAAAGGTATTTAATATAATTTAATCTGAGGAAAATTTACAACCACATCGTTCAGTTGTCAAAGACACATCTTCAATTTAAATCTACTTGATTATACTTGTTATCCTTGAAAAAGGTTCGTCAATGCTATTAGGCTGGACCCGGCAGCCATAGCGGACTGCGAGTTAGCGAACTGTAAGGAGTTGATAATTATATCAGCTATCGGTGTTAGAATAAGTGCCTGCAGGGTGTCAAACTATTATAATAGCATGTTGATCCCGGGGTCAGTAGAGGTTATAGTAAATTGACCCAGATCCACAACTGCCCTTCCTTCGTCGAATTTTGACCTGATCCGATAATAATAACACGATGATTTTATCGAAGCTAAACGACAAGTTTTTTTACAAATGAGTTACCATGGTCCATAATATTAAGTTTCAAATATATTCGAAGTGAGTATGGAAAGTGACAAACAAGAAAACGAAGAAGGGGTCGTGAAACAGCGTAGCATTTAAGGCAGCAGTTTGTAAGAGATGCATGTTGTCAACAACTTGCTACTTTCCCACAATTCCCACTGATTGAATTGGTGAATTATTAAAACTAAACAAATAATTAAAGCATTTATTTAATTTTATGTGTTTCGTTTCAACGTCGTCACGGAAGCAGGCACATTATTGCAAAGCTTCGTTCACTCTACGTGGCTCATCCGTAATGCAAACATCGTGAATTAGGTCCTGACTACGGCCAGGTCATCAGCATGGTGCACATCGGTCAAAGAAGAGTGCATTACATAATTCCAGATACACATGTCGGAGGGTGCTTGGGACAACGTTTCACGGATCACCAGGATTAAATGATGCGTGGCAATGTCATGACTGGGGGTTGTGTCGTTCGACATCAATTTTGCCTTTTTACATGACAGTCGTTTTAGCGAATTAAAATTGTGCAGATGAATGCATTAGGGTTTTCACTAATGTTGGCGAGGCAAATATTTATCAGCTTGAAAGACCACATACGAGAGCACACGCAACGGTCTGCAAGCCATTCGTTTAGACTGTAATCACACCGCATACCTTTGACGCAGCCTGACAGTTTGATGCGTTTTGTTATCGCATTGTATACTGGTCTGTCACACATTGACGAAACAGCTGGTAGCGAATTATGAATTACATCCAACGAAATAAATGTAACAGTTATATTTCTACACACTCTAAATACCCTTCCCACAAATATACTATGCAGCGCCTACACAGCGAGCACGTGACGTGGGTGTAGCGTACCGTGACGCCGCCTCAACCATTGACGTCACCTATATATGGCCGGCCGTCAGATATTGACGGGTCACTGCCACTCCGTCCGTCCACAACGACACACTCACGCCACTGATCCATTCCAACGTCGGGCGACGTCGGCACTAATCCAGGTACGTTTTATGTCAATTATATTGTCAACGCCTACACTGTTACAACTAATGATTGCTTTGAGCTGACATCTTTAGCTTAGTAATTACGGTCCAATAAACTCAGGTATCAATGTGTTGAGCTGGTAGTTTATGATCGCTACCTTCTTTGATGACGATTTTTCGGGCCTGGAGTCGGACTATCGGGGCACAAAACTAATCATAACAGTTTGTAGAAATAACGATAGACGCAAGTGTACAACTTGTTTTGTGAAATTTACTTACTTATTACTTAACAGGGGTAGAACTACCCACTAGTCCGCTAGTCCGTACACTAGTAAAGATTACGGCGGACTAGTAAACCCGGCCTACCAACTAGTCCGGCTGTCTAGTAAAAATCAGCGTGTTGAGTGGCGCCACCAAACGTACAATTGACAAAGTAAATCTTCACCTAATGTGAATCGACAGTGAAACGGTACTTTTGATTGGTTGTTGTGTGACATAGAAATCTGAAACGACCGTTTTGTTTGGCTTAGCGTATCATGTAGAGGGGTACCGGCTAATGAGCGCAATTGGCGTCCATTTTCGCGTCTATTTTCTAATCTATTTTCAAATGCGCGGATTTCGAATACGGTTCACATCTTCAGTTCTACATCAATTATTTTGTTAATTCATTACTAATTATTTTGTTACGTTTACGCACGATGCATCGTTATTTAACTGGGGTTGCAAAACCAGAAGTTAAACGCAAGGTGGAAAAGCGAGAACGGGACACGCTGTACGACCAGCAGAAACGACAGCGTGGCTATTTGAAGGTTTGGGAACGAGACCACACTTGGCTGTCCTACGATGACGACAACGATTTGATGTTTTGCAAAGTGTGCAGGACACACAACGTAACTGGTGTCCGTGGCAAGAATGCGTTCTTGACTGGCACGGACAACTTTCGTCCAGACTCGCTACGCGCACACAGTACAAGCGAGGCGCACACACGAGCTGTCTTCCGGCAAACTGCGTTCGAAGCCCGTCCCGGCACTGCACCTGCCCACCGAGCCATCCAAGCGCTGAACACGGCCACCATGGACCGTCTGACGCATTTGTTTAGGTAATTATGTTACCCATGTGATATAATGTTATAAAATGTAAAAAAAATATTGTGTTTGATTGTACTTTGTTAGGGTTAGCACTATATGGTTTAAATTATTATCCCTCATTTCTCTGTTATCTCTCATTTCAAGCGTGCCGTGCAGTAAACAATGCCATGGGAAATTATTAATTTGCATTTGATGTAGATCTGTGTTATAACTTGCCTGGATCTTCGGGTTCAAAAGTAATACTATTTAGTGTTGTATTTCCCGCCTTTATGCATCATATTTTTGGTTTTGAGAACGTGGCTTGTCTTGTGATTTTTGTGCTTTTATTAAAATTTAAACCTGCCCATCTTCAAATCTTCGTCAAGTTTTGTTTTGAAAGCGAGGATGTTTTTAGTATTCACTGTTTGCTGAGGAAGGTTGTTATGTTGTGACTATACTCAGTATTTACTTAATACTATGATATTTAATATTTCCTGCATTGGATGTTTCAGGACTTGTCACGCGATAGCAAAGCACCGGCGTCCGTTCACAGATTATGTGTGGCAGTGTACCCTGGACGCACAGAAGGGCCTTGATGTGGGGAACACTTATCGGAATGACAAGGCATGCAAGCAGTTCGTGCGTGCCATCGCTGAGGTTGAGCGCCGTCACCTCGCACAGCACCTGGAGAGTGCTCACTTTCTCGCCCTCATCAGTGACGGTACGACAGATGCGTCCATCACGGAAGCGGAGATAGTGTACGTGAGGTATGCAGTGAATGGTGTCGTCTCTACTGCCTTCGCTGGTATTGAGAACGTCGGCAAGGCAGATGCTCCGTCAATCAAGCGGGCAATTGACGGTGTCGTGGAGCGCTACCTCCACATCCCGAAAGAGACACTCATGAAGAAGCTTGTCGGATTCGGCAGTGATGGCGCCGCTGTTATGACCGGATCAGCCAACGGTGTCGCCACGCTCTTCCGAAATGAGCAGCCGTGTCTGCAAGCAATCCACTGCTATGCGCATCGCCTGGAACTTGCATATAAGGACGCATTGTGTCGGTTGCCCATGTACACAAAGTTGAGCGGTCTCCTCCTGAGCCTCTACTTGTTCTACCATCACTCGCCACTGAACCGTAGCAACTTGAAGGCAGCATTCGACACATTGTCTCTGCCATGTGCCCTTCCGCCACGTGTCGGTGGCACTCGCTGGTTGCCACATCTGCTGAAGGCACTGCAGGCCCTTGTGAAGGGATATCCAGCATATGTCCTGCATCTGACGCAGATGCAAGTGCCCGGGGGCTCCGGAGATGCCAAGGCAAAGGCCATTTGGCTTCTTGGCGACACTGCACCGACGAGACATCATCGAGATGGCACACTTCCTTCTCGATGTGGAACAGCTGACGTGCGACAGCTGACATGGTCTAGTGTCAATGCAGCCCACCAGGCAGAGTATGGAAACATACTTGGGCTTGTTGACGCCATTCTGACTCTGCCAGCCAGCTCGGCTGATGCGGAGAGAGGCTTCAGTCAGCTGAAGCTGACGAAGAGCAGCATCCGGTCAGTCCTGAAGGCAGATCGACTGACTGATCTGTTGACCATTCAGCTGAGTTCACCAGACATCGCTGCATTTGAACCGAAGGAGGCAATCGAGCTGTGGAGTGCTGGTGGAGCCCGGAGGCCAGACACTCAGCCGCTTAGGCCAAGGCCCGACTGTAGTAGTTACACTGACAGCAGTGACACCGACTGTGATGACAGTAGTGCCTCCGACTCTGAGTGACATTGACTGACTGACAGGCAGTGTTAACGCCAGGCCTGGATGACACTGTGGTTTTTTGTGTTTTAAATAAAATTGTTGTGACCTAAATTTGTGCTATGTTTTTTATTTGCAGGACTAGTAAACCTTTTGGCGGACTAGTAAACTTTTGTCTTTACTAGTCCTGCTGTCTAGTAAAATAAATGCTGAAGTTCTACCCCTGGACTTACTTTATTATTTTATATTTACTTACTTATTTCTTGCTTTCTTTTTAGTTACTTACTCACTTGTTGCTTATTGATTTATTAATTACTTATTACGCTTCGCTGCAAGAGGAGCAAATTGCGTAACCAATACATATGTACTAAAGCCCTGCGCGGGCTGGAAATCTGAGCCCGCACCCGCCCCGCAACTATGTCATTTGACCCGCAGCCCGCCCCGCATATTACAACTCAGCCCGCAGCCCGCCCCACCCCGCATATTTTGCCACATCCTGGCCCGCAGCCCGCCCCGCAGTATCTCGGCCCGCAACCCGCCCCGCAGTAATTAGTCAAAAGTCAGCCCGCACCCGCCCCGCAGCCCACAACAGATGACATGGAATCATTAAAAATATATCCTCTTTATTAATCGTTGTTGTTTACAATATTAACAAATGCACGGCGCTGGGTGACAACCATGTCGTACTTGGAATTCCATCTTTAAGAAAAATAGAACCCTTGTCATTATAATGTAAATGCCTGAAGGTGATAAGCAGACCTGGGGCAAAGTAAAGGTACGAGTACAAATTTTAACGTATTTTAATATTATTAATATTATCTAATTGATATAATTCAGCACAAGTGAATATGCAATGGCAGTTGATCATTTTTTTATGAGGAACAATGAAATTCACACCGCTGGCATTAATTTCAGTGGCATCCTATGATCTTATAATCTATTTGCCATTGTACTGCATGAACACGAGTTGTTTAAAGGTTGAGTCTGGTGCACAAAGGCAGTGTTGCAATTTGCAATCTGCTGATATTAGAATTAGTTCGCAATTTATATTTTCTGATCGTAGACTACTGATTTTTGAGAGGGTTCTCACATGTCCATATAACAGGCTCAAAATCCCCTCTGCACCAGGCTACTGGCACCGGATTATACTAGTGTAGAAGGCAGTTTGACTTGAGCCATCTTACTTCTACAGAGGAAGACTGACAGTTCTTGTTCTTAGCAGTTAGGCATTGTCAGCCAGTGCCAAGTGGCATGGTCTCCAGTCTTCACACATCAAAGGCATTTCCTGTCTAATTGGTGGGGTAACTGCTCTTTATGGACATCCTGGTGGCTTAATTACACAAACAGATTGATAGCCTGAACTGATACTTCCTCCTGGAAGAAGCCACTAATCACACCTGACTGAAGCTAGCAAGGCAGGCCAGCACATGTTATCATAACACTGTTTAAACACAAACAAAAGGGCAATTTGGTAATCCCCAATTAATTAGCTCAAAGAATGTCCCACCTTTGAGTAACTGGTGACCATTAATGAGTTACAAAAATCAGCCCGCAGTAGCCCGCATGAAGAAATTACTAGCCCGCAGACCGCCCCGCCCCGCAGAGACCTGACCCGCAGACCGCCCCGCACAAATTGAAACTTAACCCGCACCGCAACAACAACAAAAATCCAGCCCGCGGGGGCCCGCGGGGGCCCGCGGGTTGCGGACCCCCCCGGGCTGCGGGCCAAAACCCGCCCCGCGCAGGGCTTTAATATGTACCGTGAAATATCTTCGGACAAGATTACAAACCTATATACCATATTTAGCTTTAGCAGTCCAACTATAAAAAGATTAACTAACACAAGAATTAACTACAATCATAGTCATACAATAATGACACAAATGGAATGTAGCTAGAAATTGCTTTAAACATATGGTGACATGACGAGTTGTTTCCAGTTTTTTCTGTCTGACATTGCGGCTAGACAAGTCCCACTGAGACCGGAGTCCCTCTCAATCGTCTCTCTCAGTTTTGTATTCGGGCGTCCTATTCTACGAGGGCGCTCGGGTTTCCAAAGTAGACCTTGGCAATTTAACCGTCGCGCAGCAGACGTAGATGCCGTTGCCTCGCGGTGGTGGATATATGTGGTAGACTGCGTACAGTTCCTGGTTGGTGATTTGATCGCGTCAGGACACATTGAAGATTTTGCGTAGCAATCTTGTGTATTTATTTATGTTCATTTCACTCAGCTGTATAAAAGAGTCTCGTCCCTAGCAGATGATGTAGTTGAAAGAATACACTTCCCGCAGTATTTGCAAAGTGGCTGGATAATTATCTAGAAGTTGGTAGTGCAAAGAACAGGTCTGCCAAGGGTGAAGTGTAAACGGGTTGAAATCCTATGCCCTCGATTCCGCGTTATATATTTATTAACATATTTTACCAAATGTTTCTACTAGCCACTTGTCGCCTCGCTCTTCGTAGGGCATAAGGCTTCCGTTTGTCCGCGCGTCGACACTTGCCGCACCATGCGCTGGGATCCTTGCTTGGTATATATAGGGAAGACCGCGGCTAGTCGCAACAAACAACACCACATTTCAGGACGTCGGTTCGGTTTCTTACCCGATTACAGCATTTCGTATATAAACAAACAGCAAATATATCCGACAAATAGCAACTGCATAAACATAATGATTGGTCCAATCGCCTTTTTTCTATTACTTACTTATTTATCCTCTTCGTGCCGTGTGGCACATAAGGCTCGCACAAGATCTCGCCAGACCCTTCTGTCTTGGGCTTTACCTTGCTGCTGTGCCCCAGGTCAGCCCGGCAGTCTTTAGTTCTTCTTGAATTGTTCGTCGCCAAGTTGTTTTCGGTCTGCCTGTTTTCCTATTTCCTTCTGGCGTCCAGGTCAATGCTGTCTTTGCTCATCCTGTAGACATAGCCGAGCCACGTCCACCTCCTCTTTTTCAGGGTGAGGCAGATATGTTGTTGATTTGTTGCTTGGTGGAGTATTGTGTTGGAAATGGTCTCGGGCCAGTATACTTTCATTATCTTCCTTAGGTAGGTGTTGTGGAAGCTGGAGAGTCTGTTGGTGTCTTGGTGTGTCATGCGCCAGCACTCCGAGCCATACAGGAGCACAGAGAGAACATTGCTCTAGTAGATCCTCAGTTTTGTTTTTCTGGAGTATACTGAGGTTGTAGATTTGCAAATGCTGACCTGGCTTTTCCCAATCGTGTTTTGATGTCTTCTTCTGCACCTCCTTAGAGACTGATGATGCTGCCCAGGTAGGTGAACTTGTTCACATATTCGAGTGCATGATTGTTAATCATGATAGGTTGCTGTGTCAGGTTGCCGTTTGTCAATATTTCTGTCTTTTTTGCATTAATTGAAAGACCAATGGAACTGGCTTGTTGTTCTAGGTTACTTATTTTCCTTTGTACTTGATCTCGAGTGTGAGAAGGCAGAGCAAGATCATCTGCATAGATTAGATCTTCGAGTGAAGAGCAGAGGTCCATCTGATGCCAGTCCACTATTGGTTGATCATGTTTTTGTAGTCCAATCGATGGCTAAGGTGAAAAGAAATGAAGACATGACACACCCTTGCCGGACATCGGATTTCACAGTGAAGTTTTGTAGCATTTCTGCTATTTGTGGGTGTTTAAATCTATTTTCTTTAGGTTTAATTTGGTAAATGAGGAAGGTCAAGCCAGTAGATAGGCAGATTGTTGACCAACCGCATTAGTTACGTAATTACAGCAACTCGGTTGCAGATGCGCTCAGTGGGCGCGTGCGTGATATTCTTTTGCTAGCGTTTCTAGGCAAGCAGATGGTTTCACTGTATCTTAGAGGGTGTTGCACAATGCGCAGCTTGAATTGTATATTGTATTAGCCAATAGAAATGATGGAAACCGGTCGTATGATGCGTAAATAGGTCCGCTTACATAAACATCTGTCATACGCATTTCGCCATCTGGGCGCTGGCGAAGGAATGGGACAGATCCAGGGTTGAACGAGTCAGGTTGCCCTGCTGCCAAGGGAATGGCGAATCAAATCGTGAAGCGTAGTGGGAATCGTTAACGTGGGTTACATTCACAAAATGTGTGTGTGCGATATTCAGCGTCCAGAGTGACTGTTCGAGCTTCGAAGAAGCCATGCCGCCACGTCTGCGGTTCAATGAAAAGGCTCCGACGTCCGAGAACGACTGCCACGGCGATTATTTGCGTCGATGAGCGAAAATCGCGACGCGCTCATTCCAGCTCGGGCCATCCTCGAACATCGGTCTCACAGCGACTTCGTCCGACAGCGTGACCGAATGCGACTCGAGAATTCGTAGCGGCCGGCGGTAAGCGTATACTGCCCGGCGTCCCCATTCATTCGACTTTTCAATCGTTTGCGACCGGGCAGGACCACTCGATCGAAGCACGGTCGCGACTCGAGAATTCGGTAAGCGTCTACCGCCCGGCGTCGTCATTCACGCGAACGTATTCTACTGACTTCGCAATCGTTTGCGACCGTGCGAGACAAGTCGATCATAGCGCGGACGCGACACGAGAATTCGCGGCGGACGGCGGCATGCGTCGATTGCCCGGCATCATCACTCGTGCGGCCGAGATACACCGTTCTGATTGTTTTCTAAGCTCGGCGTGATGACTTCAAACGTTCGTACAGGTTCGAGATGGGACTAGCCCAATGTAAATGTATATTTTCTAATTGAACGTTTCTATCATTTGCTGTTTTATGAATGGTAGTTATCTGTGGTTTTGAAGTGAGGTACTATTACCCTTGAAGTATACATATATATATATTTCTTGTAACCGATTACTGTAATGAGAGTCCGTGAGGGCTAGCGATATGTTGTGTATTTATCTGATGGGATTTATTCTTAGATAACACTTGGCGCCTAATGTTTGGTCGTGTAGTGGAACAATCATCCCCCTTAGAAAGGAAGAGGAATTGGATAACTAAAAGATTAATTGTAACTTTACTTTCTTAGTTAGATAGATTCAAGGATTCGGTGTTATTGTATATTATGTTCTGTTAAGATTTGGGTTACGGGATTTCTTTGTTCTTTTCATCTTTGCTAATCGAGATACTTTCCGAAAGGAAGATATCATGTAATCAAGTTTATTAAATTTTCCTTGTTCTTTGTTGCTTGTTCACGATAACCGCTCCTTCTCATATGCATTGACCTTAACATATAAGAACCCTACTAAACCTGAGCCATCTAGTGTACGGAGACCTCGCTAATCCGTGACAATTTTGTTGTTGAGTTTCCGACACTGCAGGAGAAATTCCTGTAGAAGATCTGGATGAGTTTCACAAGCTTTTCTGGAATTCCATAGTGCCTCAGAATTTTCCAAAGGCTCTCCCTGTGCACACTGTCGAATGCTTTTTCAAAATCTAAAAAATTGACATATATTTTGTTCTGCCATTCGTTGCATTGTTCTAGAATGTTCCGCAAAATGAAGATGTGTTCGGTTGTTCCTCTCCCTTTTCTGATACCTGCTTGTTCTGGATGAAGAAGCTTGTCTACTGTTGTTTTCATTCGTGTCATAATGATCTTAGAGAAAATATTTTGCTTGGTATGGAGAGTAGAGTAATTGCCATCCAATTGCTGCAGTCTGCTAAATATTTCCCTTCTTTGGTAACTTGATTATTCTCCCATGAGACCAGTCATCAGGCAGTTATTCTTTTTCACACATGTTGATGAAGAGAGGGTGTAGTATCTCGGCTGCCGTTTCTGGGTCTATCTTGACAACTTCTGCACATATGCATCTGTTCCTAGAGCTTTGTTGTTCCCCAGTGTGGCTATTGCTGCTTCAATTTCAGCCTTCGTCGGTGGGGGTCACTTCTAATTCCAGGTCTCTTTCTGCAGGCTGGATGTCTGCTGGGTGTTGTGGGTCTGTATTTCATTGAAGTGTTCTATCCATCTTCTTTCTTGTTCCTCTTCATTAGTCAGCAGCCGTCCATCTTTGTCCATGACTGGGGAGTTGACCTTGTAGTTGGTGTTTCCACAAATGGTGCTCATCTCATGCGTGCAAGTGGCTGTTTCAGCTTTGTTTGCAAGTTCTTCTAGATGCTTTCTTTTGTCACTTCTAGCTGATTTCTTAACCAGTTTGTTCACCTCACTGTATTGTATTCGCAATCTTTCTTTCAGTCTTTCAGATTTGGGTTGTCCAGTTACGATTTTCAGTTGGTTTCTCTCTTGTATGTTTCTGTACTAATCCACTGTTTGTGCTCTCGGGTTTTATTGCCCGGTATCTCTTTGCTGGTTTGATAGCATGCTTTCTTGATGATTTCCCACTTCTCTTGTACTTGATCAGATGCATCTGTTTCTTCTTCCAACACTTCAAAAAGCTCTAGCTTGTGTTGTATTCTTTAGCAGGTGTACATTAAACCGTTCTTGGCCTGTCTGTTTATAGAAGCTTGTTTTTCTTACCTTCGGCTTGACTGTTGCCTGAAGTAGATGATGATCACTGCCAACATCGGCACCTCTTCTAACACATACATCTAGTAATGATCGCCGCCATTTGCTGTTGATCATAATGAGGTCGATTTCGTTTTGGTCCCGTGCATTTGGGGAAATCCAGTTCAGTTTGTGATGTCTGTGTGTGAGAACTGGGTTCATCCTATCACCATACTGTTCATGCCACGAAAGTCACATAGCATCTCACCATTCTCATTCATGGTACCACATCCTTGACTGCCCATGGTTCGTTCTCTTCCGACATTGTCAGATCCAACCTTTGCACTGAGGTCACCCATGATGATCAAAACATCGTGTGCAGGCACACTCTCCTCCTCGGCTTGCAGCATGCTATAGGAGGCCTCTTTCTCATCCGATTCTGCATCATTGGTTAGCGTGTAACATTGGATAATTGTAAGTTTGCTGTGCTTGCCAAAGAACCTGGCTCTCAGTAGTCTAGCACTAACTGGTTTCCATTCTATCACCGTCTTGAGTATGATCGCCATTCGTGTAATATGACAGTTGTCGTCTCTGCCAGAGAACAAGACAAGATTGTCCTGTCGAGGTAATATGTCTCCCAAAACCTGCCCATCTGGCCTCACTGATTTCAAAGATGTGTAACTTGTATGATTTCATCTCATTTATAATTTGTGCTGTTTTTGTAGTATCGAACATTGTTCTGACATTCCAGGTCCCAATCTGGAGTTTGGTTTTTGCATCCAGTAGGCTTGTCTTTCTTGGCTTTCACCAGCATCGGTCATACCGGTTTGGTGGCTCAAGCCTCCCTGGTGGCTGGGATCTGTTGATTTTCTTTTACGAGTTTCTATAACAAGCTGTTTTTTACGAGGTTGTTAACCCTACGCTCAACCCCCAACCTGGATGGCCAGGAGATCGATTTTAATCTAACCTCTACTTCTTAACCAATCTCGTATGGGTGACCCTACCAGGAGTACAATTAAGACTCCCACCGGCGTAGCTCGCAGGGTCACGGAGGCACGCAAGCTACCACACCACGATAAGGTAACGATCTCGTAGCGAGCAACAAAACTAATCATAACAGTTTGTAAAAATAACGAGCACTTGAGAGAAAATGGCGCCTAACCGGACTCGAAATCGACAAGCAGATCTACTTGTCGCAAATAAAAAACATTAAACACCAAATGGAGAACTGGAGAATTGTGGGTGTAGATCATGAAGATGATGACGGTGAGACGGTTCAATAAAGGATGTGAAAGGAGGATGCAAGAAACTGCATCGAGGGGGCGATGGAAGACCATGTAGAGTCGGACTGATTATGAATAGGGGATTGAAGTAAGAAGGTCATCACAGTGCAGAGATGGTAGGGTAGGACGGTGTGTTTATTGATCACAAGAAGCCGGGGAGAGCGACACGGCACAAAACACGGGGTATAGAAACAGCAGACATAGATTGAGAGAAGGAAGCACATAGAACTTCACACTGGCCCAAAATAGATATAGTAATGATATCAACAGAACATCAGCAGTGGATATAGAACGAATGGAAAAGTGATCACTGGTGTAAACACGTGGGCGGCATTTAGGAAATTAAATTCGGAGACATTAAGGTATTTTTTAGATTAGGAGAGTGTTGCAAGTGGGGAAAGTAATACAAGACTACGCACAGAAGGTTATTCCGCTTGATGAAGCGTTTGTGGAAATGATGAAAGCGAATGAACTTTTGTGTAAGTTAGAGATGCAGAGGTCAAAATGGTGGAGGCAAGTTTCAAAGAGTCAAGTGCGGATGTGATATTTGAGGAATAGGATGGGGAAAATGGTTTGGAATGGGAGTATTTGTTTGAGTCGATGTTGTTAATGTTGGCAATTAACGTGATAGTATATGGGAGTTGAGACAACAAGACATTTATGGTGAGACTGCGTGTCATCGCGCTCTCACCCGTACGACATGTAGGCCTTAGAACACGAAATGACAACATTTTAATCAAACAAAAATAATACAGCAAGACACGCGACGTTTTAGCCCATCAAGTGATGTTGCCAAGACTGAACATTCATAATATGTTATTATAATATGTTAATACACGCTCAAAGTACAACATAATACTTAGTTAATGTTGTCCGCGCCCCCAAGAAATGTCCGTGTACTGGATCAGTGGAATGATAAGGTGTTCTGATGACCCAAATTCAATGATGAGGTCATTTTGAAAGCGGCGACAACCCCAGGAGGCCGCGGGCACGTTGATATTTTCATGGATAGGGGCAAAGGGCAATATCTCTTATATGAATGAAACATATCAATTGAACAGATCAATAAGAGTGACGGATTGTGTGACAGACTCATTCAGTTTCTGCGTAAATGCTTATCAGCTCCCCGGTTCTTCATATGATATTGATAAAAAAACAAACTTATCGACTACTGCGCCAGACGGCGATTTGATAGAAATGTATTCATACCCGAGTTGTAACGATAATTGTAATCATGTGGAGATCTAGTAACATTAACTGATAAGGGCACGACTTACGTTTATGAAAGACACGACGATATCAGCATTTACTCATCTAACGAACGTTTGTGAGCCATCCACGTATGCAATTTACGATAGAATGAGCACAGTGGCAACTGTGACGTAGAATTTACATGATCTTGTTTATGATGTTATTATCATAAAATATGCTACATGAATATAACTGATCATGTGTCTATTGTGCAAATCCTAGCTAAACATGTACCCTTGTAGCTAAACATTGTCCATCTAAATCATGAACACCTTCTATGACAAATATGGCAATGTTATGCAAAAACACAATCATAAAATCACAATCTTGACACATTATTCGTTCTCATATTGAGTTACTGTGGGTTTAACTACTAGTCAGATTCACAATGTTAACATTTGTACTTTCGTTACTTTTTTGGGAGATTTGCAAACCTATACATTTTTGGAAACGTTATGGTATATGGCTGCCCTAAGAGGCCTGGGGACCTCCATTGAAAGCTCTGGAATAAACGATGCCTGGATCGCAGCTGATGTGTACGGTTCTGCGACAACTAGACAGATCCCGAAGTGTGCACACTATAAGCGCTCCCTGTCTGCCCACATATACTCATATGTGAGATGGCTCTGGAGGAGTTCTTCAAGGACAACCCACACTTGAAGGACTCGTGTCTGGAGGAAACAACTGACATTGAAGATGCCTGCTCAGAGGTGAGCTAACACACCAAGGCTGAATATGTGAAACGTGCCAACACCCATCTACTCCAAGCCTTGGCCGACGATGATGTCGTGAAGAAGAGGCACAGATATTCGAGAATGCTATGCTGATGTACCTCCATCGGGTTTAGACGATCCTGTTCTTTGTAGCAGTATCCCGTAACGCAGACATAAACGTCCATCTTGAAGCAGGAGAAGAATTGAGCAAGCTGTTCTTTGCTATGGACCAAATAAAGTACAAGAGACTCTGGCCACGTTACGTAGCAGACCATGCATGCATTCAAGGCTGACCACCCAGATACGTGGAAGGAATTTGAATTAGGCAGCATATCAGTTACCAAGACTGCCATCCCATTTGTCTCCATTGGGGCAGATCATTCCTGTAAACATCTGTACAAGCTCATGAAGGTTCATACTGGTCTAATCGGAATCTCCAAAAATGCCAATGCAAGACAACGCTTCTTCCTAGCTTCTCCCGAACTGTCGTGCATGGCAAGCGAGTTCAAGGGTCCGTTCAATGTCAAAGACAACAAGGCTATCGATGAGTGTGGTCAAGCGGGAGCATGATGCCAACAGCAAGATGAAGGCTGCCATAATGAGTCATAGCAATCCATTCGCAGTTGAAGGTCGCACGCTATTCAACCTGATTACTCGTGCATACATTCCATGCGAATACTTTCCACAGATCCTGAACATGGGCGAGAGTGGACAGAAACTGTACGAAGACTATGTGGCAGAGAGGATAAATGGGAATGTCAGCCTGTGGGCACCTGTCAAGAAACAAAACAACAAGATATACATGTCTGGCAGCAAGAGGCTTGCAGTCAAGATCCGTGACAAGACAATAGATCTGCGGGAAACCAAGGATATATATAGCAGACTGATGATCCTTGCCCGGTCAAGCAGAGATATTGACCAGAAGCACTGCATCAGCAACTATGAGTTCACCCTGACGCCAAGGGCACTGTTTGCTCCAAGCGGCTCAATGTTGCCAGGCAACGACAAGTCCAAGCTCATCCATGTCCCTGAACAGTTGGCAATAACATAAACTCACACCGATCACTCTTTGACGGATACAAGCGAGACGCATGTTAACGTACCAGTAGCCTTGGGCATCTGCTGAAGTCGATGCATGTTCCTATCTAATTAGGAAGACTGCGGTCGTAGATGGTATGGTGGTTGTCCAGAAAATAACCAAGAAGAAAACTACCATGCCGACAGTGAAGGACTCAGTGATAGTTTCTTTAACAAAGTGATGGACCTCACAAGAGGCTATGATGAAATAATTCTAGTCTTTGACACTTACAAGGTGGATTCACTGAAGAGCACAACCAGGGAGAAGAGACATGGAGGGAATGACCCAATCCAGTATCAAGTCCGAGACGATACCAGCATAAAACACATCACCACAAGCCGTTTCCTATCCCATGACCAGACGAAAGGTGATCTCACAGAGTACCTGGCTGAGAAAACTCTACAGTACAACTGATATTTTCCCAAGCTGGTTATCACTTCAGCATCTGGGCGAACAAGGAGCAAGAAGGACATTCACTTTAAAGACAACAACCATGAGGAAGCAGACACCTTAACGATCTGTCAGGCTGTCTTGGCAACACAAAAGAGCCCAAGGAAAGATGTTTAGCTGATGTTCTTCTTCTCGCCAGACACTGATGTCCTTGTGCTGATCATAGTTAATTATGATCTGCTGCCGATGAAGATCTCGATGGCATCAGGCGTGCTGCCGATTGAACCATTCTGGACAACTCTCGGTGCAGAAAGGGCCAAGGCATTGCCGGCATTCCATGTCTTCTCTGGGGCCGACAATACAGGGAAGTTTACAAGAATAGACAAGGCTACATGGTTCAGAAGACAGAAGATCAGCAGTCTACCGTGGCTAAATTCGTATGCGCTGCATATTGTTCCAATATGCAGCACGGTATCCATATCAATAGCATTCCAGAACTGCGATAGCACCTTTTCTGTAAAGACATGGCGAGAGTGACAAGCTACCACAATTGGGGCGCTCAGCCAGCACATATTGAGAGTACAGTTGCAGGCTAGAGTGTGGGGCCAGGCCAACACTGCTCAGCAGGTGTTTTTGGACCCATTGCAGAATGGCTACCACAAGACTGCCGATGGACAGCTGACGCTAATCACAATTGACATCCTTCCAGCACCCAAGGCCATCATTGAGATGATACGATGCCAATGCAAAGGAGACTGTCCATCACATAGGTGTTCCTGCAAATGCAAGGACTTGCAATGCACAGACCTCTGCTTCTGTAGCACACAGTGTGAGAATGACGATGATTCACACTTTGAAAATCGTGTATCCGATGACGATAGTGACGACTAATGTGCAGTATACCGGGTCACAACAATATTATAACAAACCAATCATATATTTGATATACATGCAACTGTGTAGTGATGCTGGTGTGATAGTTATAAGATGTTAATAAATGAAAATACAGGCACATACTTGTTTCCAATGTACACATGTGTTTATACGATATGCTACATGTATATTATTCAGTCATAACAAGTATAACTGTCATAAACGAGTAATTTCATTATGCTTAGGTGACTGTACTTGATCCTATTGGATTCCTTGCCCCTCAATATGTAGGGTTAGCCACCAAAATCAAAAGGCTGGGTGCTTTAGCAGCTGATATATTGAGAAATACAGGTTTTCAGTGTCCACCATTTTAAAAATTCAAGATGGCCGCCAAATTTACCTTTAAAATGTAAACATTGGTTTTCAGATTCATTATATCATAACGTTTCCAAAAATATATAGTTTTGCAAATCTCAAAAAAGTGAACGAAACACATGTGTTTATACGCTATGTTACATGTATATTATTCAGTCATAACATGTATAACTGTCATAAACTAGTAATTTCATTATGCTTAGGTGACTGTAATTGATCCTATTTGATTCCTTGCCCCTCAATACGTAGGTTTAACCACCAAAATAAAAAGGTTGGGTGGTTTAGCAGCTGAAATATTGAGAAATACATGTTTTCAGTGTCTACCATTTTAAGAATCCAAGATGGTCGCCATATATACCTTTAACAATGTAAACATTGGTTTTCAGATTCATTATATCATACCGTTTCCAAAAATGTATAGGTTTGCAAATCTAAAAAAATGGACGAAAATACATAACAAACCTGACTATACAGTTGGTCTACATATATTTCATCTACCAGTTGGGTTATTTGATTTTTCGTTCACAAAAGCTTAGCAAGATAACAGCATACAGTGCTTATCAAACGGAAACCAAATCATTATTGAATCATTATTATGAAACTGTTGAGTAATTGCTGGCAGTTGCAATTAATGGCCAGACTCTAATCAATTAGATATGTAATCCACTCCTTCATTGTGTACATCGACTAGGATAACCTTGGAAGCAGGAACATACCAACCGGGGTTTGCCATACAATTTGGGCTGTAGAAGATATTTGTGTAAACCATTTGGGGAACCATCCCTGTGTGCCGTCATATGCGCGTGATTACCTCACTGACAACAAAGGAGCAGATCTTATATCTGATAGAACTAGGACTCAACAGTCTGACCAAAGATTTCCATGCTATATATTTTACCCGTGGACACGTATATTTGTTTATATTTTTCTTGCCATTTATGTTTAATTGGGAAAATCTACAGTCTATGCCGTAGGTGACATTTTAATCCGTGTGGAGGTTTTATTGCGTGGAAGAAAAATACCCTGTCACCCGGATGTCACGACTTCTAAGATGACGACTTCTCACTTTTTAATACGTTATTTGCTTATCCAGTTTAGAAGGTCAGACATCAATATTTTATCTTTATAACTTTACTACAAACTTACCTGCCCGCCGCCACAATGAGACATTTGATTCTAGCTTTGATCACAGTTTTTAACACTCTTTCCCGTTGACAGACCCAATGATCTAAGCATGCCACGTCAAAGTGGCGCGTATTCCCAAAAAAAAGATTCTGTTCTAAAGACTCCGTGGATTAAAACTTGTTTCAAAACCCTAGCTGACACCCAAGGTTCAAAATATTATTTTCATATTGAAAATATGTCGACATTCTCGCATTTGAATCCAAGTATGATTGACACTTTATAATTTTCAGTTTTGATATTGGCCACTGGGTGTTTTAAACCTACTTTCAAAACACTACCGTAGTGTGTTCGAAGGTGTGTGTGTGTGTGTGTTAAACATCCAACTCCGGAGCTGCATGTAGGGTGCTGCTATATCGCCGCCAAGCCGAGCAGCGTTTCTGTGTTCCCTGTGACATACTTCGTGCGTTTTGATCCCAAAATAAGGCTATTTAGCAAAACAGGTAGATGAAATAAATAGCGGTAAACATCGCCTTCCAGCCGATAGATCGGTGGAATAGGGTTAAAAGCACTAGTCTATCGGACAAACCGGTACATGTGCAACTGTTTACGCCCACGTGCCTATTCAGACTGACAATTTATGCTTATGCGATACACACTATTGTTCAAGTATTGAATCACCCATTCCTACACATACACCAACCATCACAGCATTACACAATGTAATAATGAAGTGTTTAATTTCAGGTTGTACCAGTAGACAAAGCGGCAGCGAGAGAATACTGAGAGTGACAGGAGGGAAGGTATGGAAGCTTGCAGTAATATGTTATTGAATAGTAAACGAACAATGTTTCGAGGAGGGAGAAGGAAAAGGGGGATATATGGAGGAGAGAGAGAGAGGTGAGAAAGAAGAGAGCGAGAAAGAGGGAGAGAGAGAGGGAGGGGGAAAGAGAAGGGAGAGAGATATAGAGAGAAAGAGGGCGGGCACGAAGTAGAGGGGAGAGGGGGAGAGAAAGACAATGTATATAGGCATGATATATACAGAGAGACGTGAAAGAGAGATTGGATGAGAGGGGTGGAGAGGGATAGGGGGCAGGAGATGCAGATAATGAGGGAGCAGGGAGGAAGGAAGGAAGGGAGGTAGGGAAGAGGGACGGATCGAGTGTGTGAAGATGGGAATGGGGAGGGAAGGATACAGAAAGAGAGTAACACATAGTAAGATTCAGAGAGGGTAGCAGCGACAGTGTATGTCACAGTAACTACAAAAGAGACTGAAACGGGAAACGAGAGAAACGAATGTACGCCCGCAAGCAACCACGCAGACAGGTTGTGAAACACAATGATAATTTAAGGCACACAGTGTGACGGTGACAGTGAGAGATACAGAAGAAAATTGACCACAACGCGAGATAGTGTGTGAAAACGTGCGACTGAATGAATCTGAGAGCGTATTATGGCAAACAGTTACTGAACTATAAGAATTACATTGTGCATAACGGTGTTTCCAGATGGATGCATCAAACGATGAACACAGTTGCAGCGTCAAGAGTTGGCTTAGAAAGTACTTTTTGGAAGGTAAGAACATTTATACTAATTTTGACAGCAGGCTATCATAATCATACCATCATATTATATATAATTCTAACTTCGGCCATAGCTGACTCCAACCACAGCTAATTATAATAATAATCTTATCCATAATGAATAATAACATTTCACACTAACTATTTATTATTGTCGCCTAATTGGTTCCAAAGATTCCCTAAACCCCAACCATAACTGACTCCAACCACATATAACATTAATAATAATAACCCTAACCCCATTGGATAATGACATTTAACACCAACTATTAATTCTCGTCGACTGATTGGTTCCAATGATTATACTATAACTAATCCTAAACATAACTGACTTCAAACATAACTAGTTATGATAACCTTAATTAATAATGACATTTCACGCTAACAATTTATGATCCTGGTCTGATTGATTCTAACGATTACCCTTACTCCAACTAACTACAACAATGGCTAATAGTAATCTTAACATTTTGGGGGCACGAGTAGAGATTGCGTCCGATAAATGCTAGTGTACGGTTTGCTGTGGCTGTATTCTGACGGATGTGTTTATTCCAGATGAGATCTTTGGTGATACATACTCCTAGATAGGGATGACTGTCGGTTTCCTTTAGAGTTTCGTTTCCTAGAGTATAATTAAAACGTTTTACGTTTCTTGCATGGGTTAGTCTCATCACAAATCATTTTTTGGGTGAAAGTGCATCTGCCAGTGGTGTTCCCATTTTGCTAACTTATTTAGGTATTTCTGTAGTTCTTGTGAGTCAGACTGATAATTGATCTCTCTATAGAGGACACAGTCGTCTGCAAACAGAAGGATTGTGGAGAGGATACTGTCAGGTAGATCATTGATGTATAACAGGAAGAGAAGCGGTCCCAATACCTTGCCTTGCGATACACCTGATGTAACATTTATCCAGGTGGAATGTTCGCCACCGACCACCAGTCTTTGTTCATGACACTTGAGAAAGGTAGACATCCAGGCGTGTGTTTTGTTGTGGATTCCATATTTATTTAATTTATTTAGGAGCTGGTTATGGGGAACGGTGTCGAATGCTTTTGAGAAGTCCATTATAATCATGTCCACTTGGGATTTATTATTTATGGAATTCGGTAGGTCATGTATGGTGAGTATTAACTGAGTTTCTGTGGAGTGTTTACTGCGGAAGCCGTGTTGTCTGTCGGATAAGACAGTGTATTGGTCGAAATTATCCATAATGTTAGAGTAGATAATGTGTTCGAGGAGTTTGCAACATGTTGAGGTTAGGGAAATGGGACGGTAATTTGATGGAAGGGACCAGTCTCCCTTCTTGAAGATTGGAGTGATGTTGGCACGTAACCGTAAGAGGGGAAGTTCTCCTGTGATAATAAATTTTTGGAAGATTACTCTGAGGGCTGGAGCTAATTCATCGGCGGTAAGATTCTGGCTGGCACTTCATCAGGTCCTGTTGATTTGTTTGTTTTTAATTCATGAAGTTATTTGGCGACTCCTTTTGTTGTGATAGTGATGTCAGGAGCCTGCATGTTAGCTTTGTGGTACATGTCTATTTTGCGTGGTTTTTGCTTCATGACCCTGGGCTTGCGGCTGTTTATGATTATTGGGATGCCGTCGCGATCGCTTATTCCTGGTACGACTGTAGATCTTTCAACAAGGATGGGGTTAGTTGTGAAGAACAATTTCAAGTAGCATTTTGGATAAGCCGGGAGCAGCACCGCCTGGCTTTGCGCTGAGTAGGTCCCAGTCTATGTCGGGAAGGTTAATGTCTCCACCTAGCCATATAAATGATGTTCTTTGTTTGAGCGTTTAATTTTGTTCACGGATTCTCGTAGTTCGTGCATGTATTCGTTTCTGTTACCAAATTGGAGTGATCTGTAGAATGCTCCTATTGAGATATATTTCGATCCTTGTATTTTGATGGTGACCCAGATAATTTCACAATTGCTATCGAGGTCTGTTCTGTGTTCCTATGAGGTCAGTCTTTAGTGTTATTAGGACTCCTCCTTTTGAGTTGTCAAAGTCTCTGCCTTTTCGAATGATTGAATAATTGGAGGGGAACAATTCACTGCTGTCAACTGAGCTATCTAGGTGTGTTTTAGTGCCTATAATTATGTCAGGATTGTAATTTTCAATGCACACGGCAAGGTCCGAAACTTTGCACCTGATACTACAGAACTGTATTACCTTGGTTTTTCAGGGATTATCTCTTAGTAGATGTTTCCTAAGTGTATTTCTTAGTTCTACTTGTTTTACATGGTCTAGTACTATTCGAGAGTTACTGCCTGTGTTAATATTCCTTTGTTTGTATGGAGAAGAAGTGGCTAGAGGTGGGCTTAGTGGTTCACTGCAATCAGATGTGGACGTGTCCGACAAGATAGAGAAGTTGTTTGTTAGTTTTATGGTTAAGTTTGAAAAAAGTAAACTGCCGAATTTAGGAATGCTGCACTGGCAGCAAATTCAAGAGACTTGGCTGTTTTGATGGGCAATCTACATGGTGCCATGAATTGCAATGATCACAGCATGTCGCTCACTGGCCTCATCTTGCTGCTTTTTTGCAGATGGCACAAGGGAATTTGGGCTTGTGTGGACCTGGGTTTGGGTTAAGACCCCCAGCTGTTATGGTGTTTGTGGATGCTGGGAAGTACTTGTAATCAAAGTCTGGGGACATATGTAGATATAGTTGAGGATAGGCAGTTCTAGTCAAAGTGTCACCATGGTTTTCCCAATTCTTCTGTTCTATCCATAGTAGAAGTATACAGATGGCACAACAGTTCATCTTGGATTTGAGCGTGGTAATCACAATATGTATAAAATCTCAATATTAAAGTATAACAGTAATTATATAATCACAATTGTCTTCAATGTAAAATTACAGTAAATATAAATCACTGTTCTTATAAATATAAAGCTGTTGTAAAATATTACAAAAAAATTATGTTCGTAAAAATGTAAAAGTAATAAAAAATACTAATTGCTCTAATTAAAATTGAGTAACTGTGTTTTTTACAGGCTGCAGTATTTTTAAATCTAACAGATTAAAGGAGAGCGTGTGATTTTGTTACAGGAGTGCAGTGCAATTAAAATGTAGGTATCCGCCCTGGTTGGGGGCCCCTAGGGCGATACTGGATAAAGAGAGTCTTGGTGAAAGGCCTATTAGTAGACAGTTTATTGTATATTGTGTTTACTGTTGGATTTTAATTGGTTACTGACAGCCTATAATTCGGACTTTTAATTTGTGTAAATAAGTATGGTTTATGGCAACGCACGTTAGGTCTGAGAGAATGCGCTGTATGTTGAGTTGTTTTGGGGTAGTTTTGGTTTCGCGCGCTTTATGTACGTTGTTTACCTGTTCGCCATCTTGTTTGATACTTTGGGCTGGTTGTTACGCAAATTTAATTTTGAAAAACGTGACTTTGGGACGATTGATTGCAAATGTTGTCATATATGTGTATTGCAGTGGTGATACTTTTACACATCTGTAAGTTTGTATTAATAAGTGTTCAAAACTCGTGTTATGATCGATAAACGAAGCGGTAAGCAAAGGGTACTACGACACCTGACGCATGCGCAACCCAAGGTCCAACATCTAACAGCTAGACCTAGAAACATAGTACTAAGGTTATCATCACCGTGAAGCAACGACTGGTTGAAGAAACTAAATGGTTTCATGACGCACCGAGGAAGCAACGTTCATAAACCTTTGCAACTACACAATGTACAAAACACCGCCAAAGTTGACAGAAAGTTGTTAAAGCAATAGGTAAACGGTGTCACTACTGGACGAATAGTGGAAATGGTGAATACCATGAAGCTTTAGCTATCCCCGGTCCCGCTGTCTATAGCCACATTTGTAGGTGACATGAACTCAACACCAAAGGTATAGCTGCCCAGTGTCTTGGTGCGGCTGGACGTCATACACCCTTGGATCTTCCAGAAACAATCTGAAAAACTTACACAACCTGCGAATGATAACCTGCTCAGCTTCCACGCACTAACAGGAATTCAACATCAGCCTTATTGTGATCATGTGAAAACATCGAGCTTGCAAAATTTCCAGAACCGACCAGCTCCTTGTCAAAGGAATTGGTCACGACGGGAAACTTGCACGGGCTGGATATGTTGTGTATCACCTATTTTATGGCACACGCTTGTGAGTAGCAAACCGACGATCTGCCAGAGAGACTGTTCTCCATCGGAGGGCATAGCTTAGTCATATAAGGTTAGCCAATGTATAATTGCAGCGAAAGGTGCTATATAGTTGCCAATCTTCTCAGCCCTGATGATGTTCAACATGGTCTCCATAGTTTCCACGTATGTCAATCATATCCTGAAATTTGGATACCTCCATGAGATATTGAATTGTCTCGTTCCTCAAAACACCTGACAGTTGGTCGACTGTGTTGCGAGTAGAGTTCGTAACTGCGAATGCCACCTCTCTTCTTCAACATCCTAACTACATTTTAAGCAAGTACTTTGACTTTCACGTCATGTTAATGACCAAATGCATGTGTACTAATAAATAATACGTACATTATATTAACAGGAAGATATATAAACAGGCTTACATATAATAATTGGGTGTGTAAACAACTTTGGTGTACGCGATCAACACATTAAAGAAGAACACATTTTATTTTAGATTATCCCATATATTTATGAGAAAATTCAAAGTTCAATATCTGATAACATAGACAGTACATGTACAAATCATAACATATTTGGTTTTATGCAACGGTGTGGAAAAGAAGATATGGATTAATTAATTAAATTGTTTTGACACAAGTTTGAGTTTGTGACCTTCAAATAGCCTTCAAATTCGAGGGTGGCATCCACATACACCTATTTTGTTATCCCTTGTGTGATGGATGTAGCACGAATTCCTCTTATTAATAAAAATGCAGTTAATAGTATAACATCACCTGTTGGCTAACTTACTATATGCAGAAAGGCATACTTTCAAAAATTAATCGTTTGACGTTGACCTTGTTTAACCTTCACTCCACAGTTAGAACACCACTTTACAACTCCATGCCATACCTCATTCTGACGGGGATACAATACGCTTTCAAACTGTATGTAACATGGTCTAGTGTATGTAGAAAAAGTAGCTGCCCTACCATGGTAAGTGTAGAACTTTTGTGGAGAGGCGTAGTTTTGAACATTCTTCGTTTCATGGTTACCTTGTTTAACCTTCACTCCACACCTACTGCATCACTTGATAGCTCCCCGTCGTATCCCATTTGTACGGGGAAACAGTTGGCTTTCCAAAGGTCTACGACATTGCCATGAATACATAAGTAAAATAGATATATGCAACCATTTACATTGTATGACGTTTGCAGGATGACACAATTTCGAACATTTATCACTTGACGGTGACTCTGTTTGATCGTCGCTCCACACCTATTCCATCAACTGACAGCTCCAAGTCATATTTCATTTTGACGGGAGAAATGGTTCTTTCGCATAGTATATGATACGTACATATCAATGCAGTAGTTGCAAGGTCATTGTAACGTTATTACTTTCGCGGTATTGCAAACAAAATCGAATATTCATCATTTCACGCTACTTTGTTTGACCTTAGCTCCACTCGTACCATACCATGTAACATCTTCATGTCGTACATCAGTTTGACGAGGAGACAATGAGCTATCCAAAAAATATATATGACTTGGCCATCTTGTAGTTAAGTAAAATATATATAGTAAAGTATATATGCGACCATTGTAATGTTAAGACAATTGCGGAGGCGCACAATTCCGAAAATGCATCATTTGACGGTGACCTTGTTTGACCTTGGATTCACGCTTACTGCACCACTTGGCAGCTTTACGACAGGCCTCGTTGAGACGGCGAGATGTAGAGCATTCAAATGATATAACATTTGGGTGTGTGCAGGGGGAGCATTTAAATCGGTTCGATAGGTGGTTCTACCGCTCCCCTACTACCGTAGTGTTTTCAACAGAGTAGTGTTTTGAGGGTCCTACACCGGCATTAGGGTTATATGAACTATATAAAGTATTAATTGTGGTGTTACTGCTTTTTCTTCCCCTTGATCCCTTGCGGGGAGGGGGGGTCAATATCATCCGGTCTTCGGCAGTGTTCGTTGATTCTGTGTTCACACCTGCCCTTTCGTGGTCTCCCTTCACACTCTCTTTCAATCTTAACTGTGGTCTTCCTAATCTCCTTCTACCACCCTCTTCTGGTTGTACAGATAATTAATGAACAGTTAACAGGCATTATTGGCTGGGTACGGTGTGGGTAATATCCAGGAGCATAATGTCATGTGAATATAGTATTATGAAACGGTAATTCTGGCGTTGCGCCCCGTCTAAATGCGTTTAAACTTGCCCCGACGTTTGACAGGCCAACAGCTGCAGAAAGGCCAGAGCCAGAAGTTGGAGGAAGCCCTGCAACACGCACACTGGCACAAACGGTTCCTGGCGAGAAACAGACGTCTCGTAGCATTACTGCTGCCGTCCAGCATCGCACAGTTCCTCTACTGGTCTACTTTCATCAGCTACGGGCGATGGGAATTGTATCCAGAAAGATACGAAATGTCCATCACCATGGTCATAGCTTCGATCATATCTGGTAAGGCCATGGGGACGTCCAAGTGTGCTTGAGAAATAATTAAACTGTGAAGCAACGTTTAACCCGAATGTATGTAATGGTGTTGGTTTCGATTAGTTGAAGGTGTTATGTAGACTGCGACTAGCAGCGAGTAGTTACCATATGTCGTGGTTTGGCTTACATTGACCACTGAAAACAATGATAAATAGATAGTACATATTGCTATAAAACATCAGTTTTAACTGATATAATATACGTATTTTAAAATTAGGCCCTTTATATTTTCGTACATTTTTATATTACTCAATATTTGTATTAAAATTTATATAAATTTAGTGATTTCAAGAACAACCAGCATACTATTTGTATGACTTTTGTATGACATATAGACTGCACTGTACGTGTATCACGTGGGTACAGTTGTAGAACATTATAACAGTAGTATACAAGCTATCATTGCAGTGTCTCTACGATGGTCTGAACAATCGTAGAACTATGTTTTAGTGTTCATGAAATTCGGAGTTCGAACTTTATAAGAGTAACGTTTTGCTAGCAGGTTTAATTGAATTAAACGTGTTATATCGTAAACATCAATATTTTTGTTTAATTGTAGTTGTTTGTGTATACACACATAGGTAATTGGGTGTATCGAAATACGAACGGTGTCTGCGAGCATTTGTAGATGCGTGTATTAGTAAGCTCGCTCCCAGGCGCGGGGTCATTGTTGCGTTCGCCCCTGCTCCGGCTGAGGCAGATTAATTCCATGTCACCATACCGTTTTTATGTGATGAAATATGTCGTCAATAATGGAGTGTTCGAGTTTCTAATCAGATACTTCACATATTAAGCGAGTCAACTGAGCTAAACTTCTATTCACATTACATACATTTTAGTTTGCCTGAACTTAAATATTTTGTGGGCTAATCTTATCTGTGATTGAATGAATGTTCAGCCAAGTGCAAAACTATTACCATCCATATATTTGACGTCATCAATATGGAAGTAAATAATTTTCAAAATCGTACTTTCCATCTGAAGTTTCACCCAGTCACAGATAACATTAGTTTTCAGAATGTGTACGTTCAGATGAACATGATATAACATTAATTGAAAAATAGCCATTAAATTGGTGGAGAGCTCTCTCTCTCTCTCTCTCTCTCTCTCTCTCTCTCTCTCTCTCTCTCTCTCTCTCTCTCTCTCTCTCTCTCTCTCTCTCTCTCTCTCTCTCTCTCTCTCTCAGAGCACAAGAGAAGTATCGGGATAGGTAATCGGTCTCCCCATTATTTAATAACATTATTGATGACAAATATACATTAACGTCTAAAAAATCTTTTTGACATATTCTAATTGGAACAAGCTCGTTTACGACTTCCGCTTTATACATGACAATGAGAACGCTTAATCCTTTGGATTTGTTGCGCCACTGAGCTCGGATTTTCCGAGGATATTGGCGCTAAAGAAGTAATTCCATTATTATTATATATTTAGTCATAATCTTAATTAGAATTTGCACAAATCGTTATTGTTCTGACACATCTCAATTACGACTGTTCTGGTGTCGGCAGGAATGACGAGTCAGGGCGGAGGAGCCATAGCCTTCCCTGTCATGACCCTCGCTCTCGGCATATTGCCTTCGGTCGCACGTGACTTCGGACTGCTCATTCAGGCGTGCGGGATGACCGCTGCTGGCGCCACTATCGCTATGATGCGCATACAGGTTCGTTGCACAAGATGCGCAGACGATTTCTAATTGTGTGCCCGTTATGCTACGAGGAACTAACATATAAAAGGAATATCATGCGTTATAATTTGCCAGTAGGTCTACTTCTAGTAAACGTATTGCGTTTAAAGCGGTTTTGTCTGTGTAGAAGTTTAGTGTTTCTTTGACATTGCTTTATCATGAGCGGATCAAGAGAGCGGTCCACGGGGTTCGCAACCTACTTTTTGAAAATGTATGTTCATTTACAACACAAATATAATAATTGGCTGAAAATCAGATTGTGCCACCAAAGTGCACCTTTTCAGGTGTTTTGTAAAAAACACGGTTGTGAAGGGAACACACACACACACACACACACACACACACACACACACACACACACACACACACACACACACACACACACACACACACACACACACACACACACACACATACACACACACACACCCACACCTACACCCACACACATACACCCACACCCCTCCATTCCCTCACACACATACACCCACACACCCACACGCACGCACGCACGCATGATGCATGCACACACACATACACACACATACGCACACACGCAAACGCACACTCCAAGTTAAGTGTCACAAAATTGCAGCTTTTCAAGAGATTGGTATCACAATATTCAACGTATGGGAAGGGGACATCATCACCCCATGACGCTTTCTCTAGTTGTCCACCAGATGGTGCATTTACAACATAAATATACATAACTTGTCTAAAAGCATATTCACAAAATCACCAAATTACACCATTTCATGTTTTGTCTAAAAAAAATAACTATAGGAACGGATGAGATCCCCATTCAACACCCACCCCTCCGTGCATTCTTCTTTGGCTACACAGTGAGAATGTTGACAACTGAAATACCCTAATTGGTTAAAAATCACATTTCTGGTGTGATCATATTGCATCCTTTTAAGTGTTTGGATGAACTATTTCCAAACGATGAAACAGGACTCAAACCCACCCGTGCTTCCCCTTTTGTCAAGTGCGTCGTTTATGGCTTTTTGGCGGGAAGGGCAACACAATACATCGAGGCAGACATCTTTTAATCTCCTCGCGCGCTCCTGCCCATTTTCAGGGATCCATTATTATTTCACCAATATTAATGACATCATGACATCCCCCTTTCTTTCGAACGAACACAAAATAACGCAATCAAGAGTGATTATAACGCGATCGAACTGTTCATCACTAGTCAATAATTTTCCAGCATAGCGTTCAATCATACAACTGATCAGCTTCTTTACGGCTTCACCAATACGGCACCAGTTCTATTACTACTACACATAAACGGTCCTCAATTCACATAATTGGAAACTTAAGGGCTTCTTCACTTACGAATTGATTTGTGTACAGTTCTCTTGACGACATTTCGGGAAGTTTGGACCCGAAAGCTGTGGTGAAGCTACTGTTCAGTCATTTGTGCAGGTGGCTGTAGCTGTCCAAACTCGATTGGTGTAGACTGCTGCTCCGTTGGACTGCGGAAAGTGCGGACTGCTTGTCACGTGCTGAAAGTTCCATTCAGCCTCAAATTTCTGGAATTCAGCTGATGAGACCTGTCGCCCGTTGTCGGAAACAAATGTTATAAATGCTGCGAAACTGCGCACCTTTTCGAAAGTGCCAAAAAGTCACAAAATGGACCCCCTTCTAAAAACCTGGATCCACCTCACTATTTGGGGGACTTCCGATGGTGAATTGATTTGAATTTGGTGCAGCAAACTTGCGAAAATATAAGGATATTTGATCAAGATAAGTGATATTATTGAGCGTATAGCATACATAACGTAATTATATATATATATTAAGCCATATTTTTTGTTAAAAGTTAGCTAGAGGGAGTAATTTATCTAGGGTAGATTAAAAGTAGGCGATTTGCGAGCGATAATTGGGGACGTTAATGTAATCGGAACGTTGTTTACAAAGTAGGTCACTGGCGAAGTTAGCGTACCGTGAACGACAATAGAATAGCGTTATTTGAGATAATCGGTGTAGTTAGATGAGTAATTAAAACCTGAAATAACAATCTTTTAAAGTGTATAATAGTACACAGGAAACAGTCTTTGTAAAGACTACCTTGTATCTAAGCCTAACGAATACATTGTCATCGACATCGTAACTAGGTAAGGCACGGTGTGTCACTGTGTGTTAACAAATATAACTAACTATAACCTAAACAATCTGGTGTAAATTGTACACAGAAAAGTCTTTTCAAAGACTACATAAAACTACTTTGAACATAAATAAATTCTGATATGGCACCTTGCAAGCGGCAACTCAGGGCAAAACGACACCTAGTTTGCAACGACTGCCAAAGCTGGGTGGATTTTGCGTTGTCTGGCTGTCCAAAATCATGGGCAGAGACCAAAGATGACGGATTCACCTTTCGGTGTATGGGGTGTTTGAGGGTGGAATGTCTGATGAAGAAGGTGTGTAAGTTGACGGATGTAGTGAAGGAGATGGAGGCGAGACTCAACATAGAAATAGATGGAGCAGAGAGGGATGACGCGGAGAGAGTTGAGAATTCTACAACACAGAAGGAGCAGAGTTGTGACACGGAGACTGAAGAAAGGAGACTGAGAGGAAGGAAGGTGACCGGTGTGAAGGAACAAGACATTGAGAAAACAGAGGGACGGAGGAAAAGTGTTCGGCAGAGGAAAAGAAAACGGGCCAGTGGGGATAGATCAGCAGGTAGTCAGACTGTAGAGAACGAGGAGAGACACGACAGCGATACAGGTGGTGAAGAGGTAGATACCACAGAGGCAGTTGGTAAGACTGTGAGACAGAAGACTGAAGGAAGAAGACAGTGTTCAGCAAAAAACAGAAAACATGACAGGCATGAAGGTGACAGGCGAGAAAGTGACCGTAGTGAAGGAGGTAGCCGGGGAAAAGGGACGGGAGAGGAGAGAAGAAAATGTGGTGGCAGGAAAGAAGAAGGGACGAAAGGAAGTGAGAGTAAATGTGCTAGAAGAGAAGATGACAGGAGGAAAGGGGACAAGAGAAAACGCGACAGGAAAGAAGGGAATGGAAGAGAATGTGACAGGAGAGAAGACGACAAGAGGAAAAGACAACAACCAGACATATGCAAACCGGAGGAGCTACTCCGAGGCAGTGATTGAGGGGGCAAGGAGAAAAGAGAGAGTGGGCGATTCAATTCTGAGAAAAACAGACAAGACTATATGCGAGGGGAAGGACGTTGTTGTATGTCTACCGGGGGCTAGGATAGTGCATGTGACCAAAAAGGTAGAGAAGGTATTGGGGCATGGCAAGGGAGGGTCTATACTAGTACACGTTGGGACAAACAATGCAGACAAGGAGGGAACAACTGGTATAGTTCAGAAGTACAGACATCTAGTGAGGAAGCTAAAGAAGACGAGTGGAACAGGTTATTCTCTCAGGAATTTTGCCAGTAATGGGAGGAAGGGGGGCAAGATACAGAAACTGTAAGAGGATGGCGATCAATGCACTAGTTGAGCAGATGTGTGAGGAAGAGGGCGTGGGATTCATAGATTTCATGGGGAAAATTTTGTTGGGAGAGAAGATATACATGAGAGATGGTCTCCATCTAAGTGATAGCAAGGCAGTAATATTCCCTCAGAGAATCTGCTGCGATCTGTTGACAGTGGACAGGTTGCATCTATTTAAATCCAAATTCCGTGGTGGGACTCTGCAGAGAAGCCTGAAACTGGAGGCATAGATAAAGGCAGTAAAAATAATTCAGCAAAGAACAGTCTGGAAAACTGTTCTGAAGCTGGGTATAAATGTGTTTGTTTAAATGCAAGGAGTATAGTAAACAAAAGAAATGAACTAAACATTATGGTAGAAGATATTGACCCTCACATAATAGGTATAAACGAATCATGGGCAACCACCGATATATCGGATGCCGAATTGGGACTGACAGGATATGTAATGTTTAGGAAAGATAGAATAGGAAGAAGGGGAGGTGGAGTTATTTCTATTCAGGCTTATGAAATAAAATTAGAAAGAGAAGCAGATTGCGAAGAAGCTGTTTGGTGTAACATAGTTACAGGAAACTCAACGTTAACAGTTGGGTTAGTTTATCGAAGTCCAAACATAAGCATAGAAGAGAATGAAAAAATACAAAACGCTATAAGGGAAGTAAGCAAACGGGACTGTATTATTATGGGGGATTTTAACCACAGGCATATACAATGGAAATCTCTACAGAGTATGGGGAGTGAGGACCACAAGTTTTTTAGTTTTGAGTACAAGATACTTTCCTTTCTTAACATGTGCTAGAACCAACCAAGGGTGAGAATGTGTTAGACATAGTTTTGTCCTCACATTAGTTGACAATGTCAAGATATGTGAGCCACTGGGGAGTAGCGATCACAACCAGATACATTTTACCATCAATGTAAAATCAGAAAGGAATAGTAAAAAGCAGTATAGGAGAAATTTCCACAAAAGGAAGATATAAGGACATGAGGAAATATTTAGCAAAGATAGACTGGAATAACACACTGAAAAATAAGACAGCAACAGAATGCTGGAATATATTAAAGAGTGAAATTAAGTGCATAGTCAATAA
>CM034532.1:39358965-39528396 GCA_020002185.1 Paraescarpia echinospica | reverse complement strand
GGAAATGGTATAATTAACTGGATAGAAAAATGGCTGATTGACAGAAGACAACGGGTAGTTGTTGATGGGGAGGCTTCAAACTGGAAATCAGTTTTGAGTGGGGTTCCACAGGGATCAGTACTGGGACCTATATTATTCTTAATATATATAAACGATTTGGACGATGATATAGCTAGCAAGGTGTTGAAATTTGCATATGATACAAAAGTGTTTAGAAGGATTAAAAGTGATGGGGATAGACAGCATTTACAAGATGATCTTGACAGGTTGATCAAATGGTCTGAAAAGTGGCAAATGTTGTTCAATTTTGGGAAATGTAAATGCCTTCACACAGGACATGGGAACGAATATGTAGAATATACAATGGGGGGAACTGTAATAAGTACTACTATAAAAGAAAAAGACTTAGGGCTGACAATTAGTGCTGACATGAAGGTTTCAGAGCAGTGTGGAATTGCAGCTTCAAAGGGAAATCAAATCCTTGGATTGATTAGGTGAAATATAGCATATAAAGAAAAAGAACTAATAATACCGCTGTACAAAACAATAGTTAGGCCTCATTTATAATATTGTATACAAGCGTGGAGGCCATACCGCAAGAAGGACATAGATATGCTAGAAAGAGTACAGAGGAGAGCGACTAAAATGATACCAAAACTGAGTGATCTTAGTTATGAAAAACGCCTAAAAGAATGTGGTTTAACAACACTAGAGACCAGGAGATTGAGAGGAGATCAGATAGAAGTGTTTAAAATATTGAATGGTTATGAAAATATTGATAGAAATATGTTTTTTTCAGTTAAGAAAGATAGAAAGACTAGAGGACATGAAGTTACATTAGTAAAGGAGCAGTGTAGATTAGACGTGAGAAAGTTCTCATTTTCACAAAGGAAAGGATGATTGTGTGGGTGCTAGTAGTGTGAATATGTTTAAAAATAAAATCGACACATACCTCAGAAGGGCTGGATATATGTAGATAAAAGGGTTGGACTTTCGATAAGCCAAAGGGCTTCCTTGTCCACCTGCCATCTAGAGTTAATTCTCTGGATGGCAATCTTGTTAAATCACCCTTGTTTACTATCCAGAGAACCGCACTTTAAAAGCAAACTTTCAATATTTTGCAATTAAGCTTCCTGTATTTATGTTTACGTTATCCATATACGTGACCACTGTGTGTTCAGATGGAGATGCGAGCGTTGATCTTCTGCACCCTGGGCGGCGTCATAGGAGCAGTGGCCGGCTTCCACTTGGTCGACCCGTATCTCGCACCGGCCCAGAAGAAGATGATCTTCGTCAGCATCTATTTCTCATTCGCCTTTGCTCTTTTCCTGCTCAACCGATACCACGACCGCAAGACATTCCAATCTATACCGAATATAAACGTGCCGAAGGTGTGTATAGAGCAGACATGACGGTGTTACATATATATGTCTGGTCGACCAGATTGTTGTTACAAAAACCGGCATGCACTACACACCTCTCACAACACATTGTATAAAATGCACTTATTGTTTTTGTTATGAAAGAGTTGTGTAACATCACAAATACAGAGCAATAGTGACGTTACTCTGAGTTGTTATTTGTACAAACTTATATGCAGATATCGCATTGGTTTATTTGAGTACTGTGAAAACGGGCTAGCTTCTTATGGGATGGTCTCTTGAAGTCTACCGCCTCTCTCGACTCACGGGTAGACCTGAACCGACTTACTTCCAGCCCTGACACGCCGTCTTTGTTGTAGTTGGGAGCGCTCGTCCTGACTGGCGTGTGTGGCGGTGTACTCACGTCGTTCGCCGGCTGTGGACTCGACATCTGCTGCTACAGCGTCCTCACTCTGTTGTTCCGTGTGTCTGAGAAGGTGGCGACACCGACGGCCGTCACGTTGATGGGCATCAACAGCGTGTTCAGCTCCTACTGGCGCACCTTCATCATGCACGAGACGTCGACCGACGCCCTGCTCTACGTCGTCGTCTGCATCCCCATCGCCGTCATCGGAGCCCCCTTCGGCTCTCTCATCGGCAGTCACTTCCACAGGTAGGAGCTCTACAGGCGAAGTCTACATACACATGCACGGACACGCTCAATTGTATACACATACATGCACGCACGCACGTACGCACTCACGCACACACACACACACACACACTTATTGTCCTGGCAGCAACATAAGCATAAGTAGCTAGCCCTATCTATGATTTTGATATTACCGATTACTGCATGATATACCTAAGCAAAACAATGAATCATTGTATAGTAAGTTATTATGATGGTGGTGATGTTAGTTATTGACATACATATAATAATGACGATAATAATGATAATTATTATATATCTTGAGGACGTTGTTATTATCAAGTCTCTGTGTCGACAGACTTGTGCTTGCGGCCGTGATCTACACGATAGACATTGTAGCTCTGGCGAGCGCCTTATTCATCGTCAAACTCAACACGACGCTAGTTGTGATGACAGTCGTCATCATTGTCACCGGGTTCGGTGTCTTCATGCTCCTCACCTACCAAGGCGGCCGCATGCTGCAGGCCCTCGAAGACACCCCAGAGGAGGACGTGCCGGACGAGGAGAAGGGTTCCGTGAACCACTCTCTCAGTGACGATGCGGGCTCCGACACAGACCGACGTGCAGCGTCGTCTCAAGGCGACAATAAACCATGTGAAATCTTACAGTGACAGTGCGCGACTGAGAGCCAGGCGACTGAGAGCCAGCCTCTCCTCCGAACAGCCACATTACGAGCTCGTCGAATAAAGCAAACCAATCACATACCAGTGAAGTCAATGTGTTCGGGAGGGTATAATTTGAAAATGGATTTCTTTAGGGGGTCCGTGACTTAACCGATAGGTAATAGTAGTCACACACACACACACACACACACACACACACACACACACACACACACACACATGGCGGCGGCAATATTGAAAACGTATTTTGGAACTAGAATATGATTCGATTTCATAAATATATTACAAAAAAACTATATATATATATATATATAATAATTGAATTGATGAAACACAGTGTTCGTCGTGAAATTTCACTTTCGACTGAAAGTAATATTCCATCAATTTAAAATCAACGGATATCGCAAATTACTAAATTACTATTGCTAACACCATACAATTCAAACAAGAATAAAATTTAATACTCACCATCTTTTTCATTAAAACTGCATGAGATTCAGCTGCACTGTGGCCAGTAAATAATAAATGTTTTGTAATTGTGAACGTAACCTCGTGTATGAACATCGTAAACAAGCTTCAATATGTGAACTATGATTTCACAAGACTTAATGATTTAATCGAATTCGTGATGCCCTGTATGATTAACTGATTGATTGATTCATTCGTTCTATATAAAAATGTCACTTGTACATATATAAAGTATAAATACAGTGTACATTTAAAATATAAGGATGACACAAGAACGTGCAAGTATTTATTGCTATTGTCGTTCTTGTGTGTAAGCAGTTTTAACTTGTCGTGTCAGCTGGCAGTCACATGACATCGCCGACAAGTTTATATTATGAGCTGCACATTTGGGAAATGCAATGGATTACGGGAAGACATGAACCCGTGATCGTAGGGGGGGGGGGGGCTTTGAGTCATCCCATGTAAATGTGTAAATAAATGTCATGTCATTTGGCGAGGAAAACTGTGACATTTGGATGCAGGCCATGCTACTTACCTACAACGTCATGGCCAGTCTACTACCGACGGATAACTATCATCACTCCAATGACTGTGTTTCAACCACTAAATATTCTTGAGGAAATCTATCGTGTGTAATTGTTTTTCTTATACATCTAAAATATGTAACGCAATGTATCTAACGGTGATATGTTGACAGTAACGGGTCCACGTTCCGTTAACACCAGGAACTGAGTTGTTTGCCGATGCGGTCGGTCTAGTTTGATAAGGCACACGAGAGCCGAGAACTATGGGGACCGGTACAAAAGCGGTTTACTAACATATTATTTCAAGCTTGCAGAATAATTCATACTACATTTAAGTGTGATATCGTGTGCCATGATTTATTGATCGGAACAATATATGCATTTTTTTTTCAGAACAGTCATCGTCAAACAACATATTTCACAAAATGGACATGGTGTCCCTGTCGAGATAATTATATGATAGTTCTGCTGTTATGTGTGTACTCCGCGATACGTTTAACCGTAACGATTTTTTTCCAGCGGTGAACATTGGAACTAGCTAAATATAATATCACCTACCCACGTGATATCTGTCTTGGGTCAAATATCTCAGTTAATACTACTACCAAACATATGAAAACATTGTTGTGTTGACCATTATTTCCCGTTATTGGGTATTTGTTTAGTTGATGAAGTCATAGGCCATGGGCGTTATTGTCCGAGAGTTGTAAATCAAACAATGTCTTTGAACATCGACAGTTCACAAAACCGGTATCAAGGTTGGGTATGTTTTCTATCGCCGATCTTTGCATTCAGCAGACAACACAGGTATGTGTCAAACTACGGTGTCTCATGTGTACAACGTAGGCCCTACATTCCCAGAGGTACACACACGCTTATTCTACGTGATGTTATGCGTTATTCTAGCGTGATACACTCTATGTGTGCACGTGCACTGCAAGAGGTATTGAGTAAAAGCACGCGGGTCAAGGGTGGGGCATTCAAAACCTTCATCAGATAAGAGACACCAATCAATGACGGCAACATGAGATGTTGGTCACGCTCTGTTCGCGGCGTGCGTACAAGTAGAGCATGAGAACAGCGTGGTTGGCTTTTGGGACAGAATAACAGGAGGTTATTAATATTAAACGACAGGGTAAAAGAAATCTACGATATTAGCGGTAGACTAGGCCATTTGGCACATGAGCGTATCAATATTTGAAAAGAAAACGTATGTAATGGAGGAGGTATGTCTGTACTGGTGTATGTCTGTATTTGGCGAGTATAACTGTACTGTGTGAAATATGTGCGTGCTGTATGTCAGCACTGCAGGAGTATGTCAGTGTTCGACAGAGTATGTCTTTGCTGGAGAGAGTATGTTAGTACTAGATGGAGTATATCAGTGCTGGAGAGAGTATGTATGTACTGGAGAGAGTATGTATGTACTGGATGGAGTAGTCAGTGCTGGAGAGAGTATATATGTACTACAGAGAGTATGTCTGTACTGGAGAGAGTATGTATGTACTGGAGAGAGTATGTTTGTACTGGATGGAGTATGTCTGTACTGGATGGAGTATATGCGTTGTACTTGTTGCAGGCTGTTGTTTTACTAATAGTGAAATGTCTTCGTCTCCATCGTCCGTCTTAATATGCTCCAGTTATACATGCACATGTTATATATAAAGACATTTTAATAAACATAAACACAGTTTCACATACACAGTTCCCGGTGGTAATAGATTCTACACACAATTAGGAAACGATACTTTATTCATCATAACGCCGACGATGAACAAGAACAGAATACACAACGACTATAATATACCCACACTCGATAACTATCGGTGTATTCTCGCCGCCAACTTTCGTCTGACCTCTTTTACAAGCAGATTACAATCTGCACGCAAAATACATACTAATCTAGGTTCTACAATTAAACCACAGAACTCCGTTAGTGACACAGCTCAGTTAGTACGACACTGTGTGGGAATTGTCGCATTACAACATTGTGGAACTGCCAATAAGGTCAAACGAGCTGGTTAAATGTATGCATATTCATCAAGTTGGTCGGTTAACTTGGTAAGGTACACGAACACGCACGCACATACATATACATACATGCATACATACATACATACATAGCTTTACATACATATGTACATACACGCATACACGCACACACGATCGCTCGCACACGCACGCGCGCACACACACTCACTGACATTGGCCATTCTTGGGATTGTGTCCCTTATGGTCAGGTTACTGCTATGGCCAGGTAGGGCACACTGCAAACTAGCCATTCGAGACTTTCAAAAATGTCAGTTGTAGACGAGTTGGTTATGGACAGGTATTCGCTAGGGCAGATTTCATTGTATGTGTACCCACATGGTCTGAATGGTTTGTGGCCCCGGGCGTCGGTTTATATGCACAAGTTGAGATCACCACGTGCAGAAGACGTGACGGTGAAATATGATAAATGACATATTAAAATGTGATCATTATTAAAGAACAGTTCATTTCAGAAAATATAGCCAACGAATGGGTAAAGTTAAATTAAAAGTCGTATATCCTGCACATACCCGGGTACTTCATGATGCAGTTCGACATCACACGTTCGGTTGGCCTCAACACAAGTTCAGTACCACAAGTTCGACGCTACAAGTTGGCATCACAAATTTTTCATCGATTCATTCACTACCTGTTGTCGGTGGAGTCTATCCATCCTTGTATGAGCTCATATATTCACAAATATATATATACATACACATATGTATATACATACACACGCACTCGCACACGCACACACATGCACACACACATATGCTATTAACAGTTTGGCCACGGGTAGATTTATGTTCATGATTCGTATCTGCAACAACAATATGGAATGTACGAGACGTAACAGGTTGTACGGCAGTCGAACATTCCTTATGACGATGACAACAATATAGAATGTACGAGATGTAACAGGTTGTACGGCAGTCGAACATTCCTTATGACGATGACAACAATATGGAATGTACGAGACGTAACAGGTTGTACGGCAGTCGAACATTCCTTATGACGATGATAACAACTTAAATCGTAACAAATCGTCCGCGGCCGACCCGATCAAATCAGACTCGACCTTCTTCTCTAAATTGTCGTCTGTTTTACGAAATAAAAAATTTATCGGTCGTCCTTTGCTTCCTGTCTCCCAATTATAAAGTTTAGACTCGTATCATTTTAGTTTAGTTCAATTAATCGCTTCCATTGTGATCTACACACTGTACGTGTTGGCTCACAGCGTAGTACTTCTTCTACGATCTCTGTTATGGTGGTATGTTGTAATGCTCTCAGTCTTCGTTCCGGGGTATAGTTGAGGTTCTGTATGGAATGTAGCCATAAACTACCTCATTGGATGTGTGGCTCTGTCGAATTATATTTTAAACTGGTATGAAAAGTCGTAACATCCATACAGTCTACCCTAGTAGCCCCTAGACCTGTTTCATAAGTGTTCAACTAGTAAATGTCACGCAGGACGACTGCTTTCATTGTTGCCTGGAATAGTATGATCTTAATCTTTCGGGGTAGTACAGATTTCCGGATATGAGATAGTTTGTTGATCGTTTTCCAATCCCGGTTTGTTTTATTTGAGGTCAATCTATGGAGGCCACCCGGGATCCCTGGTACTTTATTTATAAATCGTATGCTATATATCTTCTTCCCAGTGTCAGGTTTTAAACGCGAGTTCATGATTGTTGTTGATTGAAACTCGTATTCTGTGTATTTTCAATGTTGCTTCAAACTTCGCATCGGGGTCTTCTAGGGCCAAAATAAGGATGCATGTTCTGTCTAAGCCTACAGTGACAACTTATCTGCAAAGGCATCACGAAATGAATTTGAACGGCATAGAATGTATCAGCCCTTCGACAACCATTTTTTATCCGAAGTCGTATCTCATACAGTGCACATGGACTACGTATCCAGAGGATCTAAATGATCTATGAACACCCTATTTCTTATAATTTGTCTCCGCCAGTTAAACACCATGGATCTATGTGGCGATGGCGTAAATGTTGCTTTGTGTTGTGGTCTAATCAGACGTAGGACTACACCTGGTTATTGCAACAGGCATGTCCTAGTTCGGAAGCAAACTTAGCGCCTTTCATGTAAACTGGACCAAATAACAACACACGTGACTTTAGAACAGGCATGAAGTGGACCCAACGACAGCCGTATGGCTTATGTCTGACTTGGTAAATCAGACTTACATAACATTGTCTAGCCAACATTTTCTCCGCCTGCGGTGTAGGAAGCTTTGGTCATCATGGTGGTAAATATAAAAACGATACTATACTAGCCACAAAAAGAAACTGTGCACGATACAAATTTCATTACATTTTTATAAAAGTGGTTTAAGCTGCCCACACACAGTGTTATGTAAGTGTGGCATGTGTGCCATTATTTTCACGTGACAATAACACGATGGCTTTAACGTTTATGCCTGGTCTTTAGGGTTAAAGTTTCAGCGGCAAACTTGAACGTCACAAGATTAATAACGGGTGTGTCCTCCATCTGCGTTGACCAGTGCAGTGCACCGGTGCTACGTTGATGAAATAAGGTGGGTATGGAACTTTTGTGGAGTGTCATCCCATAGCCTTAGGATATCCCTGGACAGTTCGTGAACATTTGATGTCTGTGGCGACTGAGGAGAGCGGAGATGGTGTTCCGATGACAATGGAACCTTGCTGCGATGTCTTGCTGGCTCATGCCAGCCTTCAACATTCCGATAGCCTGATGTCATTTGCAAAGACTCAATCTTGCCATGGTATCCGTTGTGCACTGTCAGCATTACTTTGTGCTTACTACAGGAGCATTTTCTTAGTTTTCACACAATGGTGATGCCTGACCTTGCATTATGTAACTTTCCAATTAACGTCATGTTATGGTATAGTCTACATGTCCCTGTTAATCGACATTAAGCAAAATCAATCCACTGCATTACATTTCGATGCCTTTCTTCCTATGCATAGTTTCATTTTGTGGCTAATATAGTTCACTCAAAATTCGCATTATGGTCACCTCAGTATTACAGCCACCTCGCAATCATGGTAATCCTAGGAGAGTCCCAAATAATTTACGCTAATAATATATCCTCAATATTCAGGTCAATTAATCCCAATCCCGAGGGTGACCTAGTAAGGTTCTACTTTATTGGTAATTGCCCACCATTTACTGCATTATGGTCACCTATGTCAGGCGTCAGCAACTTTTTGAATGGAGGGCCAAATTGTTGAATTGGACTAGGTCAGTGGGCCAGATATATATATATATATATATATTGCTTTATTTACCGTGTATTAAATGGTAGTTTGTTTTATGGTGACTATTTAAATATTGGCGTATCCTAGTTCCAATCCTTTAACGTTTAACTTAAATAATATTGCTTGTACAAATGTGATTTATATAACATATAATTATGAGTAATAATCGAAATTCACTATTAAAAATATTCATGGACTATGTCAGTGGCACTTTACAAACATCGTTTTGACTAGTGTGACACGGGACACATGGTGCTATTGCTGCGCCACGAAGTTTCTTTCATCTGGCTGCAGACTTGTACCTACGAGCCACATAACAGACTGACACTGAGCTTTGCGTATATGATTTAGGGCCTAGTTCAGGAAACTGTGCGTGCGTGCGTGCGTGCGTGCGTGCGTGTTTTACACAGCTTCTGACTTTGATCTGGAACGGGTTGGAAAATAAGAGAATTCCCCTATGTGAGCCATGAAAACGCTAAACGATCTCCCTTCCGCTATTGTGTCATAACTTCATACTGAAAACGGGAAAACGAGCTGGGAGAGTTCGCTGATCCCTTGGACTCATCCTCGGTAAGAATATGTTCTACGTTATCCAGTTTTCACAGTTACCCTGCTAAACAATTACTACGATTTACTAAAGTAAATTTACTATAGTTTACTATAGTAAACACTATAGTAAACTACAGTGTTTTTGCGGAATATTTTACCATGTTTTACCATAGTAAATACTACGGTTTACTATAGTAAATACTTAATTTTACTATGATGAATATCACGTTTTACCATGGTTTACTACAGTGAATACCATGTTTTATTACGATTTACTATGGTGAAAGCATGGTAAAATGCAATATACTATGGTTTACTATAATTCACCATCATTTACTATGGATGTATCATCGTTTACCATAATAAACTGTAGTACATTTTTAGCAGGGTATTAACTTTTTCTTATATATAATGTGATGTAGTAGATGCAGATCAATTGCTTCTTTTGTGAGACTAGGGCACTGCTGGCCATATAGACATAATTTGCCGTCAAAGGGTTCGAAAATACCCAAATGTACGTACTTAACTTTATCTGTTTTCTACGTATTCACACGGGAAGGGAGCGTTGCTATCCTTCCAACGGCGCTCTGGCAGCGACTTTTTTTTTTACCAGATTCTGACGTAGTTCTGCCAGGGAATGGCACTCTCAGCTTGCAAAGCCAAACATACTTTCCGTTCGTGCTTTTATGTAGTTTCAATTTTCAACGCAATAACACTTTGTTTACTTGTATGGTAATATGTATCTCGATTGATGTGAAACATATCGCGTTTGGCATCGTTGCATCGTTACAGCCGTTGATCATAGAGGAGATAAATGACACCTTGCAATGGTCGCAAGAAAATGATAGATGACATCATACGGTGGTAGCAGAATGAGACAAATGACAACTTCCGATGGGCACAAGAAATAATAAGTGACACCATACGATGGTCGCAAGAAGAGATACATGACAAATGCTACGATTGTCACAGAAAGATATAAATGCCAGCCTCGGGTGGTCGCAGGAAGAGATAAATGATACCCAACAATGGTCACAAAAATAGATAGACACGATGGTCACCGAAATCGATAAATGACAGCCTACGATGGCCTCAGAAAGAGATAAATGATACCCTACGATGGTTGCAAGAAGAGATAAATTACACCACAAGATGGTCGCAAGAAGAGGTAAATGACACCATGGGATTGTCGCAAAAAGATATAAATGACAGCTTACGGTCGCAGCATGAAGAGATAAATGACACCCTACGATGATCGCAAGATAAAAATGATAGAGATAAACGGCATCGTCATAGTTAACATGTTGCCGTTATATGTTGATGTACGTTGCCCTGCAATGTTCACATTGGGAAAGCACTGCCACACACTTTGTGCGATCGACGTCACTTCTCAGTGCTGATACGTACGATAACAACAATGGAACAAACAGTGGCAGTTATATAATTTGGAAAATCGTAAGACTGTTTGACATGTGTGTACAAGTAAAGAAGTTGTCCGTCAACATAAACCAAGCTCACTACCATCGGGCATTGGCTCATTTGGAAAAGTCTGACGACCGCATTAGATCCTACCGGGTCGACGACCAGCAGTAAGTGTCCACTGAAGGACGTTTAGTAGAACGACGAAGACTAAGCAACTATCACTATTATGTCAGCTGGTCCTAGCCTCCTGTTGCGCCAGATAAGAGTGTTTCTTCCTGGCGTTGTATGGCATGTATACAAAACTATATTAAATGTGACGATAATCGTGTCTATGTGTTATTGTATTCTTGTGAATTTTTATGATGAACAAAAGTTAGTCGCCTGGTGGCAGCACTGATGCTGCAATGAGCTAAGAGGTGCTGCCTCTGGCGGACTTTATCATTCGCCCTTATAATATAACATTATAACATTGATTATGGAATGGCTATGGACACGAATACACGTGTTTGATAACATTTCCGCATTCTGGTATCAGAAGTTTAAAGTGAACACTTGCCACGCCTGGCTGGTATCAGCAACGTTTTCTCGCATACCCTGGGCGTCATCGAGCATTCTTTAGTGTAAAATTGTTGTATAGGTGTCCGATATTTCACGCAACATCGGTACAAATACGATGCAATTGTTATGCCTGTGTAATGCACACTAATTCACATTTTATATACGTTTGCAAAACGTTTAGCTATTTCTAAAACTATATAAACTTAGCCTAACAAAGATGGGGTTACAAATATTGTCCTCAACTGCTGGACTGGTGCCCAGTGGTGATGCCACTGAGCGTGTTGTGTACACAGTGACGATTCATGCAGAGGTAGAGTATATAGAGTATACAGGTGTTACGTTTACGCGTTACATTCATTTCGGTGGTATGAAAGCTAAATGTTACGTTTACGTGTTACAATTCCCCGACCTGTTTAAAATTACCGGATGAAATTTAACCGCACATATTATCCACTGTGGCTAATAGCGGTGTTCCAATGCCTTAATGGGAATCTCATATCTGATAATTACATATATTCTATGTTATCCTGCAATTATTTGTTGAACAGATACCGTTAATTCACTAAAATCTAACCTAGCAGATATATGTAACTGAATGAAATTACAAGATCTTCCAAGAACAAACAATCCAGTCGTTGTCATATTTCCCATAGCCTTTATGGAATAGAGCCCATAACGTAATTAAACCGATGATCTTCAAATATTTCTCATGATTCATGAAACTGAATAAATTCAAAATCGGATGGCGAACACATATTGAATCTGTCGAATGCCCCGAAAATCAATATGAGTACAAAAGATGGCACTTTTGGACGTGACTGCCTGAGTATTTCTAACAGTTATAACATGTGTAGTTTTAAAAGTGTAGTATTTGTAAACTATTCATATATAAATGTAAACGACGTGTTCGTTTTCATCGTGTCAGTAAACTGTTACTGCTAGGCATATATAGGAGTACAACAACAATGTCTCCAGCACTATGACAATATGCTGTCGTGTGGTTTTATATGATATTTTTGTACTTATTGACTCAGCTACAGAGTATATTAATTGCGAATACAATTCTGATCAACGTTTGTTAGTAACACGTTCGTTTCACGCTCGTGAATGACTAACTCTTTTACCAGGGCGACTACAATTGACCTTTTATGTTAAAGGATGTGCAAGTGCTCGTTTAACTATTATTATAACCTTGTGAGCTGCTTCACTGAAACAATACATATGGTGCTATGTTTTTGCGTAGCAACTAAGCAAGTATCTAATACACACACGCAAGATGGTGACTACACTGTATGTTCCGCAAATAAATATTAAGTCCACTTGAATTTTTTATGAGCATCTATAAAGTCAAATAATAGCATCGCTATGTTGATATGTATGTGTTTCATGTCCTACTACTATTTCCTGAATTAACTAATGTCTGCTCTTATTTACTCATGGAAACTTTGCTAGGTGGTATCATGAATCATGTGTTACGTTCATACTACAATAAATACTCTTTATAAATGACCATCAGATTACGTAACACTCAAGTAAGCAAGCACAATAACCATTCAGTAATTTCATTGCAGCACGTTTAATCTCTTAATAGCATATTGTCTACATACACGGTTTCTATTATCTGACGTGTCTATCTATCACAGAAAGAAAACATATAAAATAACTGTGTGTCGTAGATCATTGTTGGTGGTTTTAACCTTCGTACATCGCTTTCACGACATCGTCTGTCAACGCTTTATCAAAGACGCACAACTGAAAAGGAAAAGCCAATATTTATTTTTCTATTTACAATATGGGATATTACTACTATATATTTACTTCAGATCCAATCGGCTTAACCAATTCAACATGTGTTTGAACTGAGGAAACATATAAAACATTACAACATTCTAATCTACTGACGTTATGTAGATTGCTGTTACAAAATGACTAACACAGCCTGTATGTTGATATATTGTACAGTTTGAGCAGTCTAACCATTTTGAGAACACGCGAATCGAATTACCTATACTTAGTGAAAGCAATACGTCAAGATCACATCTTAGGTCTTTAGACACGTATGTTAGATGGGACTTACGTTGTCTATGAATCCAGTGTAGTAGCTTCCAGAAAGGGTCGAGTAGCCAATGACCAGAGGGCAGTGACTCTCTCGGACGTTACCTGTTAAACAACACGACACATTTACTGTAAGTTCTTCTAGTGCACACACACACACGCACGCACGCACGCACACAAAACATACGCCACACACGCACGCACGCACGCACACACACACACACACACGAAGACACACACACACGCACGCGCATGCATGCGCAAGCACGCACACACACACACACACACAAACGAGTCAAATCAAAGCTACACATTTTAAACCAATCTAATATGTATGAAGCCGGGTGACTGTCATGCGTAACCCGAGTGCACAACACTGCACACCATGACCGAAAGAAACTTACCGTTGATTTTTCCGAGTACAGTCTTCTCTCCGTTGATGTACATCACAAGCTGAGTGCCATCGTATGAGAGCGCAAGATGATTCCAGTCGTTCTCCACGATCTGAAATACAATAATTTAACGAATAACTGAAACGTTCGAAACCATACAGGGGATGTCTGCTACTGAAGAATGTTGTGTCTTTGTACATCCCGCATCTATGCTCACCGGCATTTGCGTATGTCTGTATGTATGTAACACCAACATATTTTTGTATATTTGATAACCATGAGATGAATGTCATATCACACTAGACGATATCTTTTTAATATTAGTTATGATTTTAGTTATTTTTATATGCCCTTAAATCGGATATTCACGCCGGCCACTAATGGTTTGCAATTCAAATAAGATAATACAACAAGTATGTGTAAGAGATGCGTCATACTTGAAGTCCTTCCTTCGCGATCATCTGTCCGTTGTCCGTGATGAATCTTACGCCGACCGATTCTTTCTTCGAGCTGATCAAAATTGACGGGTCAAATTCGCAGTTGCCGTTGTCAAACAGTCCTTGGTTAACGTCAGACAATCCTGTTCGCTTGAACCACATGCTGATCGCAAACTGCTGATATCTGTTGTACGAGTTGGTGAAGAAAGGGATCTCAAGTTTCGAATGTCCCTCGAATAAGGCTGAATTGCCAAATTTGGTATTTTCGCGCGTCACGCCAATTGACTGCACGTAGACTCCCTTGGTAGCCTGGAATCCATTCCAGCCCTTCTCAAAGTCTATGCACATCACTTCACTTAGTGTACCAACCGGAGGAGCAACTGAAACATGTTGGACACATTAGTTAGTAAAATAATATGTTAACGTATGTTATATCATGAGCTCATATATACTATTCTGAACATGAGTCACCGTTTTCCAATCTGCACACGACTCCGTTGGACATGTACGACAATGTATATATGCAATATTACATACAATGTAAACTCATTTTTAGATTGATGCTCCGGTGTCTTCAAACATATCCTTTGACCTAGTGTTCCCTCTCAAGAAATAGTGATTATATGTTTAACCAATTGCACAGCACAACAATCTAACGTCATTGTTGGAACATCCAATATTAATACATTAGTACCTGGAAGACAAAGTTAACACTGAGCACTACAAACAAATACGTTACTTTCGCCAACCCGTATGATCATCCAGGGAAACAAACAAAACATAGAACATCAATATGTCTATGAAGGATGTACTAGACCACATGAAGATAAGTGGTTTAGAAGGAAACAACTGAAATCAGCAATAAAAATAAATAACTATAAAATTATCATGAATCCTGCCACTTGCCATACTACTATGTTTAAGTCAGAAGAAGTTATTCATACCTGTAGACGGCGATGCTCCTCCAAACACGCATGCGCATGCGCTCTTTCTGAAGACAGTTCCGGTAGCGCAGGTCATGATGTTCCATCCTGATTTATATTTGTTCTCGCTGCCGGCCACTTCCTCCAAATGACACACAGGAGGAGCCACTGAAACAAGACGCATTGATATTGTGTAATATACTATTTCCCGTATGTATTTTAACGGCATATATTACTCACGAAGGCTCTGATAATAGAGGTGTTTCAATGTCTTGACGAGAGCCTTATATATTGTATTTCAGAATAATACACAATAGTTTGGATTCTACCACATACGTCGAATTCGGTGCCAAATACATATTGCTAAAATAATAATAGTAGCCGCTTTTACTATTACATGTCACTGCCATACACACATGCTAACATATACTTCATTACACTTCAAAATATGCATCTTGTACATCTTGTATTCAAGGCGCCTCGTTGCTCTCATACTCATAGGGCCACTTAGACAATTACACTGGCTTCTTCAAAATTAATCAAATCTAAACTAGAGTCCTACGATTGACATACTCTTGAGATTGTTAGCAGCATCGCTACAGATATTTATAATAATCTACGGTTCCCATTCGTAGTTTCTTGTCTGACTTGTTACCTGTTGTGGTCGTAGTTGGAGGCTCGTCGACACAGTCCAGACTTGTGCGGATGCTACACGACAGAGTGTCTTGGTCCCACAGCAGGCACTTGGGACATTTGCGATGATACGCGATCCAGCCAGTTGGTAGTTGTTGACACTGGTAGTACTGGGCGCAGTCGCACGTGTCCTCCAGGTAGCCAATGTTGTTGGAAGTCACGGTGCATCGCAAACAGTCCTCTGCAAACGAAGTATCCGCAGTTGATAGGAACTGCCACAGTACTTAATATTGACAATTATAGGGATTCATATATCAGCTTCATATATCAGCTATATAAATAAATGGTTTCCAAACAAATAAGGATTAAATGTCACACATTTAATGCAATCATATAAATACGGATCACATACAACTTGCATAAATGTAGTTAGTAAATCTCTTATGCGAGTGGTATATTTAACTAATATTCATAATTGCTAAACGTATTTCTGTACGCTGATTAATAATCAGCCGTTGCATATAATCACTGGAACGTTTGCAATACCTTTGACCTAGAACATAACAATGCATAGTGAAAATAGTTCAAAGTAATTTCAAAGTAATTCAATATAGTAATTCAATAACCCCTATAGCAATGTAACCGTGTTGTTACCTGCAGCGATGAACTTGCCGTCGCACAAACAGTCGCGGGTCTGCGAGTCGTCTCCCGGGCAGTCGTTGCCTCCGTGCTGCGGCGCTGGGTTGTTACAACGACGGACTCGTTCTTGTGTTCCTCCGCCGCACTTCTTCGTACAGTCTCCCCACTTAGACCACTCAGACCACTGACCATTGACGACATCTACAAGCACGCCACACGCTACGTCAGGCCGTCGACACAGTCTCTCTTGAAGGCAATATTGCAACTTGTTTTGTTATGTTTTCACCCTAAATGAATCTTACGCCTAATCCATGCATGATTTGGTACTTTTTGGGCATGCAGAACAATGTGTAACATGGATGTGTCGGATTTTTCTGCTATATGTATATTATGCCTCTGTGTATGTCCTTACTGTTAGTGGAAATACTTGCATGGATCTGAAATGATACCTGTGTATCGTAAGGCTGAACAATAGCTTGAATTTCAGCCACTCTTTTAAAACTGTTTTGGAGAAACGCGTGACAGTGTAGACCTACAGACACTTGCATCCATAATTATCACAGTAACGTATCGTGATATCGCATACCTTCGCCATCACAGTTAACACCGCTGAAACCGACAGCGCAAGAGCAGACGTAGCCCGTGGCCGAATTACTGCAGCTTCCTCCGTTCTTGCAAGGCTCGCTCAAACAGTTGTCCAGCACTGCAGCAGATACGCACATAGTCATGTATGGCATCTTTCAAATACAACAGTACATTTACACACACTATATATAACTACATTGTTATCACAAGACATTGCAACCGTTTAAGTTAATATGACATTAGGTTCACAAACTCCACAACAATGGCGCGCATGTTTCACGTGTATTATGCTATACAATGTTTTAGATCAAGCTGTCTGCACACATATAGTAGCTAGTAACGAACTTGCTTCGGAAATCGTCATGGAAAACGGTTATTTAGAGGTGACATTAACTTACTTGTGTTGCAGTTGGGACCAGTGTATCCAGATGTACACGAACACGTGTAGCTGTTAACACCGTCAATGCAGGTTCCACCATGTGCACATGTGCTTGGAGTGCAATCGTTAATATCTAGAACAACAATAGTAATGAGATAATTTAATGTTCACATAAAATGGCATGTACAAACGATATTGCGCATGCAAGACTTTCGAAATTAAAATGTGATTCTGCTATGCAGATTGTTGTATTTAAACACAACAATGTAGACCTTGCGCGTTTAAGCTAATATATAATACGTGACACATGTAGTAGTGATCTAATGAACTACTCAGCTACTAAGGAAAGCATCATGTTACACAAGAAACCGTAACTTAGAAAGCATATCGACGTACTTGTATAACAGTTTCGACCAGTGTATCCAACCGCACACGAACACGTGTAAGAGTTGACACCATCCGTGCATGTCCCGCCGTTGGCACATGGCGAGAAGGCGCAATCGTCTTTGTCTGCAAGACAGTAATAACGTTATCATACCGGCTAGACAAAACAATGTAATTCAGCCATTGTGAAACGATCAATACATATTCTGATGATCTAATATAAAATTACATTAGTGTTGACAGGCCTACTTCCTGATTTGCAGACTGTAAAATAGACCAGTTGATTACATGCTATGGTCGAATACACGCAAATACAGTTAAAGTAGACTTATTATTTTGTGTACACTTGTAAAAATTATAGCAATACTATTTTCTTATTGAAAGAACCCCGGAATTCAAAACATTGTAAGATATAAATTTTACAGTACCATGTATTGTATTTTCTGCATCAGTCTCATCTGATAGCAATCTGTATAACCAATTTACTGAGGACTGAATAATATAACGACATGGAAGGAAATCGTGGCTGTCGATTTAATACTGTTGTTTTCAATATCATTGTCAGGTAATGGCCATGACGTAGGTAACAGATGCCGCCAGTTACCTTCGTCGCAGTTGCGGCCCGCGAATCCCGGTGCGCATGAGCACCAGTAGCTGTCGATACCATCGTGGCAAGTCCCGCCATTTTCACAAAGGTCTTCACTGCAGTCATCGATATCTGCAACGAACAATTACACACATTGTATCGTTGTTATTATTCATGCAGCATCTGTATGAAAAGGTCTGTGGATGTATATAAAGTTTAATTGAAAGAACAATAATTAATAATGTATTGAGAACAGAGAGAACACTTACTCGTCTCGCAGTTGGTACCAGTGAAGCCCGCGGCACAGTTGCACACGTACGTACTGACGTCGTCTACACACGTTGCACCGTTTCTACACGGGTCGGGAGAGCATCGCTCTATAACTAGAACACAACGTACACGTCTTTAATGTTATACGTGCAGACAGTTGATAGCAGTATCGCGCTACCCGTTAATGTTTTGTACAGACAATAACATTGACACTGCTCCAAGGCATTGTTTTAGAAATACAATATTACTATACTTTGTGACTATATTTAATGTCAGTGCACCTGTAAAGCTGTAATAACACAATAGAAGGAAAGGCTGTGGTTCGACTAGTAGTGATTACCGTAAAGTCTCGGTTAGTAGCCATTACCTTACAATGTTCCATCTTCGTTATACAAATTAGGAGTGCTAATTTGTTTAATCATAACAATAAAGAAATATGATTGCACTAAAACTAATCGAATTATGCAAGGTGTTAGGTACATATTGCGATTGTTAAAAAAGAAGTTGTATTGCATAGCGCTAATGTACCTGTTTGGCAGTTTACGCCAGTGTATCCAGCAGCACAATCACACGTGTAGGAGTTAACACCGTCGTTGCACGTTGCTCCATTGGCACACGGCGTGTTGGCGCAGTCGTCGATGTCTGCAAAGTAACCGACATGGGATGTTTAACCTACAAATTACACAAAGGGAGAGGTCTTGCACACTAGCCGTGACATTAGTAAAGCATTCACAGATTACATTGCGTACGAAATAAAATATGTCCCTAAAACGTTTCAGTGCAATACCAGATTGACGATGGGAAAGAAGAGGAAACTGCCGGTTTGCAGTGATTTTTTATTATAAATAAAATACTACATACATTGCCGCTGGTTGGGTGATGGTTAGCTAATGAAAAAGACAACTCACTAGTGTTACAGTTTTGTCCGGTGTATCCAGCAGCACAAGAGCACGTGTAGGTATTAACGCCGTCGTTGCAAGTTCCGCCATTTTGACACACTCCTGGACTGCAGTCGTCAATGTCTGCCAAAGTCACGAACCATGAGTAAGATAATCGAAGTATTTAATTTAATTTAACATTAATACTAAAGGGTTACTATCGTATTATTAGAAGTACCAGTAATTCTATTATGAAATGTGTGTGCATAGAAAGAGTAAACTGAAGATGCAGTTGGGACGTGGGTGCTCAGATTCACGATTGTAAGGGTTTATTTAGGCATATATTTCACAATGGAAATTTACACATACATTAGCTTCATGTACCAGTTTTATTTGTAAGAAATACGTATGCGGCATATAACATTTAGTTTTGCGAAGTACATATATGGGATCATCAATCCGTCGGCTTACTAGTTCGGTTAATTACAAAATCTGGCCTCTAAACAAAGTTTAATTATTGGCCTGATGTATTTCCCACTTAATTCTCTTAATCAGCAGCTCTTGAATATGGATTATGTCATGTTAACAGACCCGATAACACTTACTGGTGCAACAGTGCAGTGCAGTTAGATATGTATTGGATTTTCAAATAAAACACATATTTATAAATCTTTTAAGTATCTTCCACTGAAGCTTATCTACACATACACAAATTTCTTTCACAGTTTACTTGCCGTTACATTTCAAAACTTTGTATCCCGCAACACAATTCCTGTTATTATTACCCTTAATAATACTGATATACTAAGCATGCACGACTAATAAAATATGAGAGTAACGGTTGATGATATCATGTAATAAAAGAACATCTACTTGTATCGCAGTTCGGGCCAGTGTACCCTGCAGCACACGTGCACGTGTATGAATTGACACCGTCATTGCAGGTGCCACCATTCGCACACATTGGGCCTGGGCTACAGTCATCGATGTCTGGAAGAAACAAGCTAACTTATTAAAAAAAGTGTATGTTTACAAAAGGGCGATGTTTCCAGAATTATACTCTAGGAATTAACCATACACTGCTGCATAACGACAACATATGTAATATAACAGACTAAGGTCCTGCATTATTCAACAGTAGTTGTAATTATATGCGAGGTCAATACACTGTATTTTATTATGTTATTCTGTTATTGTTGTTGTTGGTGGTGGTGTCAGTAATGGTTGTGATGATGGTGGTTGTGATGATGGTGGTTGTGATGATGGTGGTTGTGATGATGGTGGTTGTGATGATGGTGGTTGTGATGATGGTGGTTGTGATGATGGTGGTTGTGATGATGGCGGTTGTGATGATGGTTGTTGTGAAGATGGTGATTGTGATGATGGTTGTTGTGATGGTTGTGATGATGGTTGTGATGATGGTGGTTGTGATGATGGTGGTTGTGATGAAGGTGGTTGTGATGAAGGTGGTTGTGATGAAGGTGGTTATGATGATGGTGGTTGTGATGATGGTGGTTGTGATGATGGTGGTTGTAATGATGGTGGTTGTGATGATGGTGGTTGTGATGATGGATGGTGGTTGTGATGGTTGTGATGATTGTGGTTGTGATGATTGTGATGGTTGTGATGATGGTGATTGTGATGGTTGTGATGATGGTGGTTGTGATGGTTGTGATAATTGTGATGACGGTGGTTATGTGTGTGTGTGTTTGTGTGTGTGTGTGTGTGTGTGTGTGTGTGTGTGTGTGTGTGTGTGTGTGTGTGAATGTGTGTGTGTGAGAGAGAGTGTGTGTGTATGTGCGTGTGTGCGTGCGTGCGTCAGTGTGTTTACTCATAGTATCATTTCTAAGACATTTTATCAACGTTCTACAATATTATCGGGATGTAATTTTATAAATGTTTGTTTTACTATTGCAGCGCATGGGTATTTATTGTGAACTGTTTTCTTTGATTTATTTTGACCATTGATTTTATTCTTAATTATACTGAAGTATCAACTAATACAACAAAGAAGGAATAGCACAATGAGAGAGCGTCAGTTTACTAACTCTTGTAATAAAATAATATTTACTTGTATCGCAGTTCGGGCCAGTGTACCCTGCAGCACACGTGCACGTGTATGAGTTGACTCCGTCATTGCATGTGCCACCATTCGCACACATTGGGCCTGGGCTACAGTCGTCGATGTCTGGAAAAACACAAATTACAATGAAAACACATATTTATAAATCTTTTAAGTATCTTCCACTGAAGCTTATCTACACATACACAAATTTCTTTCACAGTTTACTTGCCGTTACATTTCAAAACTTTGTATCCCGCAATACAATTCCTGTTATTATTACCCTTAATAATACTGATATACTAAGCATGCACGACTAATAAAATATGAGAGTAACGGTTGATGATATCATGTAATAAAAGAACATCTACTTGTATCGCAGTTCGGGCCAGTGTACCCTGCAGCACACGTGCACGTGTATGAATTGACACCGTCATTGCAGGTGCCACCATTCGCACACATTGGGCCTGGGCTACAGTCATCGATGTCTGGAAGAAACAAGCTAACTTATTAAAAAAAGTGTATGTTTACAAAAGGGCGATGTTTCCAGAATTATACTCTAGGAATTAACCATACACTGCTGCATAACGACAACATATGTAATATAACAGACTAAGGTCCTGCATTATTCAACAGTAGTTGTCATCATATGCGAGGTCAATACAGTGTATTTTATTATGTTATTCTGTTATTGTTGTTGTTGGTGGTGGTGTCAGTAATGGTTGTGATGATGGTGGTTGTGATGATGGTGGTTGTGATGATGGTGGTTGTGATGATGGTGGTTATGATGATGGTGGTTGTGATGATGGTGGTTGTGATGATGGCGGTTGTGATGATGGTTGTTGTGAAGATGGTGATTGTGATGATGGTTGTTGTGATGGTTGTGATGATGGCGGTTGTGATGATGGTGGTTGTGATGAAGGTGGTTGTGATGAAGGTGGTTGTGATGAAGGTGGTTGTGATGAAGGTGGTTGTGATGAAGGTGGTTATGATGATGGTGGTTGTGATGATGGTGGTTGTGATGATGGTGGTTGTAATGATGGTGGTTGTGATGATGGTGGTTGTGATGATGGATGGTGGTTGTGATGGTTGTGATGATTGTGGTTGTGATGATTGTGATGGTTGTGATGATGGTGATTGTGATGGTTGTGATGATGGTGGTTGTGATGGTTGTGATAATTGTGATGACGGTGGTTATGTGTGTGTGTGTTTGTGTGTGTGTGTGTGTGTGTGTGTGTGTGTGTGTGTGTGTGTGTGTGTGTGTGAATGTGTGTGTGTGAGAGAGAGTGTGTGTGTATGTGCGTGTGTGCGTGCGTGCGTCAGTGTGTTTACTCATAGTATCATTTCTAAGACATTTTATCAACGTTCTACAATATTATCGGGATGTAATTTTATAAATGTTTGTTTTACTATTGCAGCGCATGGGTATTTATTGTGAACAGTTTTCTTTGATTTATTTTGACCATTGATTTTATTCTTAATTATACTGAAGTATCAACTAATACAACAAAGAAGGAATAGCACAATGAGAGAGCGTCAGTTTACTAACTCTTGTAATAAAATAATATTTACTTGTATCGCAGTTCGGGCCAGTGTAACCTGCAGCACATGTGCACGTGTATGAGTTGACTCCGTCATTGCATGTGCCACCATTCGCACACATTGGGCCTGGGCTACAGTCGTCGATGTCTGGAAAAACACAAATTACAATGAAAACACATATTTATAAATCTTTTAAGTATCTTCCACTGAAGCTTATCTACACATACACAAATTTCTTTCACAGTTTACTTGCCGTTACATTTCAAAACTTTGTATCCCGCAACACAATTCCTGTTATTATTACCCTTAATAATACTGATATACTAAGCATGCACGACTAATAAAATATGAGAGTAACGGTTGATGATATCATGTAATAAAAGAACATCTACTTGTATCGCAGTTCGGGCCAGTGTACCCTGCAGCACACGTGCACGTGTATGAATTGACACCGTCATTGCAGGTGCCACCATTCGCACACATTGGGCCTGGGCTACAGTCATCGATGTCTGGAAGAAACAAGCTAACTTATTTAAAAAAGTGTATGTTTATAAAAGGGCGATGTTTCCAGAATTATACTCTAGGAATTAACCATACACTGCTGCATAACGACAACATATGTAATATAACAGACTAAGGTCCTGCATTATTCAACAGTAGTTGTCATTATATGCGAGGTCAATACACTGTATTTTATTATGTTATTCTGTTATTGTTGTTGTTGGTGGTGGTGTCAGTAATGGTTGTGATGATGGTGGTTGTGATGATGGTGGTTGTGATGATGGTGGTTGTGATGATGGTGGTTGTGATGATGGCGGTTGTGATGATGGTTGTTGTGAAGATGGTGATTGTGATGATGGTTGTTGTGATGGTTGTGATGATGGTGGTTGTGATGATGGTGGTTGTGATGAAGGTGGTTGTGATGAAGGTGGTTGTGATGAAGGTGGTTGTGATGAAGGTGGTTGTGATGAAGGTGGTTATGATGATGGTGGTTGTGATGATGGTGGTTGTGATGATGGTGGTTGTAATGATGGTGGTTGTGATGATGGTGGTTGTGATGATGGATGGTGGTTGTGATGGTTGTGATGATTGTGATGGTTGTGATGATGGTGATTGTGATGGTTGTGATGATGGTGGTTGTGATGGTTGTGATAATTGTGATGACGGTGGTTATGTGTGTGTGTGTTTGTGTGTGTGTGTGTGTGTGTGTGTGTGTGTGTGTGTGTGTGTGTGTGTGTGTGAATGTGTGTGTGTGAGAGAGAGTGTGTGTGTATGTGCGTGTGTGCGTGCGTGCGTCAGTGTGTTTACTCATAGTATCATTTCTAAGACATTTTATCAACGTTCTACAATATTATCGGGATGTAATTTTATAAATGTTTGTTTTACTCTTGCAGCGCATGGGTATTTATTGTGAACAGTTTTCTTTGATTTATTTTGACCATTGATTTTATTCTTAATTATACTGAAGTATCAACTAATACAACAAAGAAGGAATAGCACAATGAGAGAGCGTCAGTTTACTAACTCTTGTAATAAAATAATATTTACTTGTATCGCAGTTTGTAACCTGCAGCACATGTGCACGTGTATGAGTTGGTCATTGCATGTGCCACCATTCGCACACATGGGCTACAGTCGTCGATGTCTGGTGAAAACATGACTGAGCGGTGTGTCCAGTCTTTAGGACTGATGCATTTTATGTATGTTCATTTGGGTTTCCATGTCGAGGGGTGTGATGAAGGATGGTTGTTGTGATGAGTTGGTTTGATGATGATGGTGGTGGCATGATGATGGTGGTTGTGATTTTGTGTTGTAATGATGGTGGTTGTGATGATGGTGGTTGTGATGATGGATGGTGGTTGTGATGGTTGTGATGATTGTGGTTGTGATGATTGTGATGGTTGTGATGATGGTGATTGTGATGGTTGTGATGATGGTGGTTGTGATGGTTGTGATAATTGTGATGACGGTGGTTATGTGTGTGTGTGTTTGTGTGTGTGTGTGTGTGTGTGTGTGTGTGTGTGTGTGTGTGTGTGTGTGTGTGAATGTGTGTGTGTGAGAGAGAGTGTGTGTGTATGTGCGTGTGTGCGTGCGTGCGTCAGTGTGTTTACTCATAGTATCATTTCTAAGACATTTTATCAACGTTCTACAATATTATCGGGATGTAATTTTATAAATGTTTGTTTTACTCTTGCAGCGCATGGGTATTTATTGTGAACAGTTTTCTTTGATTTATTTTGACCATTGATTTTATTCTTAATTATACTGAAGTATCAACTAATACAACAAAGAAGGAATAGCACAATGAGAGAGCGTCAGTTTACTAACTCTTGTAATAAAATAATATTTACTTGTATCGCAGTTCGGGCCAGTGTAACCTGCAGCACATGTGCACGTGTATGAGTTGACTCCGTCATTGCATGTGCCACCATTCGCACACATTGGGCCTGGGCTACAGTCGTCGATGTCTGGAAAAACACAAATTACAATGAAAACATGACTGCCTACAATATATAGCGGTGTGTCCAGTCTTTAGGACTGTTTAATGCATTTTACCCTTCCCCTGTCTTGTATGTTCATTTGGACACCACTATTACAATAATGTTTCTATAAATTCTTTTCAAAAGTGCAAAATAATAAGTCACCATTTTAATGTAAAGCTAACCGCAAATGTTGAAATGTACGAAACGGAGGGATGTCGCCCTAAGCCGAGGAATGCTCCCTTCAGGCAATGGATGCCCCCCTAAATCGAGAGGTATCCCTTCAGCCGAGGGGTGTCCTCCTCAGCCGAGGCGTGTTCCCTTCAGGCGATGGTTGTTCGCTTGAACCTATTTGAGTTGTTCGCATGATTGCATACTAACAATGATGATAATATAATTGGCATAACAATGGAAACGTTATAGACATGAATTTACTTTTTGTGCAGTACCATTATAATATAGATTAAGGTTGTTGGTTAAATATGGCAGTCGCAGATAGAGGGGTTAGAAATTATTCACTCAGACAATAACTGACCAGCACCACTTTGCATTTACATGTAATCTTGTTATTTACGTTGTACTATGCACTGTCATATTACCCATTAGCAATCCCTACATAATGAATATTTATTACACTTGAATAGGACCTGTACCATATGACACCATGCATTCGATCACAGATAGGTGTACGGTAACGTAGGCTGCTTAATTGTAATATGTCATGATGCACCCTTGATTGCTAAATATGTATATAGAGATATAACGAAATAAAATATGAGATCATTGACCAACAGGACATGAGAAGCAGACACGTTCTGGATAAAGTCGGACTGCTGTAACTGACCTTCGTTATGAAATCAATTAAGCTAGTGCGTGTGCTCAATGGTACTCAACATATCCAAACATACACTGCTCTATTGTATCTGTACATGATTAACTATTAATATATCTTTGTAATTTAAATGATCTTAACATTGTAGAACATGTGATACTGAGGCATCTTAAAAAAACGTTGTTTTTCCACATGACTCGCCGAAGATTATATATATATATATATATATATATATATATATATATATATATATATATATATATATATATATATATATATATATATACATATATGTATATGTATATATATATATATATATATGTATATATATATATATATGCTGTAAGCACGCTACGAGCCAGAAGTACTAGTGTTGCAGTTAGGACCAGTGTACCCGGCGGCACAATTGCAGGTGTAGGAGTTATGTCCATCTATGCATGTTCCACCATTGGCACACGGTGAGTTGGCACATTCGTCTGTTCCTGAAAATCGGGCCGTTTGTGTGTTAGTGCCGAGATGGTGCCGCCTCGTGAACATGTAACGACTTCCTTATGCAATGCATTGTTGTAATCACAGGTACCAACTGTGGGAGTTGCACACCCAAATGAGTGGCACTAGAAATCTGCTGGACCGCAAACTATTCCAGATGATAACCTATGTCCGATACTTAATGTCGCATGCTCGAAAGGACCTGATCGTGCAAACTGTGTTGTATTGATACAATCTAATGAGATTAAATATTCGCGAGAGTAGTAATTTTGAAGTATTTTCAACCGACGAGTGTTTACTCACATGTCTTTTTCAAAACCTGGCCAGACATAAACGAAACAACCGTATCAAATACACATCAAAATGCAAAGAATGTTTCCTACGTCGGCAAGATCATCACATTAAAAATCGCCCGTAACTCCTATGGGCAAACCGGAATAATTGATACCTAATTGTAATATATAACGGCTAACATGTTTTTGCGTTTCCTAAGTATTCCACAAATAATTGTGCTAATTAATGGGACATATGACACTTCCCCAAACGTTGGCAATTAGCAACAGTACCTCCATTACAGTTGGGGCCAGCGTATCCAGGAGCACAATTGCACGTGTAGCCGTTTACACCGTCTTCACATGTTCCGCCGTTTGCACATGGTCCATTTGCACAATCGTCGATATCTAGAAATCATAATTGGAAAAGTGGTTTAAATATGTATCTTTAACAAGGATGACTTGATATGCATTCAAAATAAAATATTCTCACTAATAGCATCGTTTATTTGCGAGAAATTATAGGAACTGGAATTACGACCACCTAACTACACATTGCGACACGTATAATCATAGACGAATACTTACTATTACCGCATGTAGGACCATCGTATCCCAGGATACATGTGCAGCTGTAGGTGTTAACTCCATCATGACATGTTCCGCCATTTTCACAGGAACTAAGATTGCAATCGTCGATGTCTATAAAGAAAGGGTTCCAAAATAACTGTAACTATAAGTTTTAACTATAAGCACGATATTATAGATTATTCCACAGTATTGCTTAAATAACGTACATATACAAAAGTGGGTAGGGCCACACTGTCCATATCATAGATTTAATTTATCATACATCGTTATGCCTGTATGTGTGTGTATGTGTGTGTGTGTGTGTGTGTGTGTGTGTGTGTGTGTGTGTGTGTGTGTGTGTGTGTGTGTGTGTGTGTGTGTGTGTGTGTGTGTGTGTGCGTGTGTGTGTGTGTGTGTGCACATGATGTGAACTGCAAATATTTCCCTATATGTATTATCTGGTATTTTATATCAGAATTATTCATAGTATTGGATATGCAATAAACCAAATATAAACAAGAGCGACTAGTAATATATGATAGTAACACTTGACGATTTCGTGTAATAAAAGAACATTTACTTGTATGGCAGTTCGGGCCAGTGTACCCAGCGGCACACGTGCACGTGTATGAGTTGATTCCGTCATTACACGTGCCACCATTCGCACACATTGGGCCTGGACTGCAGTCGTCGATGTCTGGAATCAAACGTTATATTTAAATAGAAAGATATGGTTGGGTGCAAAGTAATATTTATTATTAACAATTAATTTGTACTTGATAAAATATATTGTTGTCTTTAAACGGATGGTGTAGAACTTAATATGATAGTAACGCAACATCCAAACGAAATCATGTTCTCATATGACGTATGACGTAGTAATGATCAATGTAACGGTTGTTTTAAGTTACATTAATACAAACAGGATCGTTGTATATTTATTGCGCTATATAACCCAATAAAGACATTTGAATTAACGCCATTGTAACATTCGTGGAAGAACACATCTACATCTTAGATACTTACTGTTGTTACAGTTGGGCCCATTATACCCAGCAGCACAGTTGCAGCTGTACATGTTGACACCATCAACGCATGTTCCACCGTTGGCACATGGACCGTTAGCGCAGTCGTCGATGTCTACAAATCAATATCCATTATTTTCCAGCTTAGACTATATACAGATTAACATTCCTAAAACGTAACAAAACAACAAAATACTTTAACCGTTATCATAATAATATGAATATCACAGACTGCTGTGCAAAATTGTGAACTATTCACAAATAAGCAAGAACTACAAAATACAATTTGACAATAACTGTAGAGAATTTCATGTAATAAAAGACCATTTACTTGTATCGCAGTTCGGGCCAGTGTACCCTGCAGCACACGTGCACGTGTATGAATTGACACCGTCATTGCAGGTGCCACCATTCGCACACATTGGGCCTGGGCTACAGTCATCGATGTCTGGAAGAAACAAGCTAACTTATTAAAAAAAGTGTATGTTTACAAAAGGGCGATGTTTCCAGAACTATACTCTAGGAAGTAATCATACACTGCTGGATAACGACAACATATGTAAGATAACAGACTAAGTTCCTGCATTATTCAACAGTAGTTGTCAATATATGCGAGGTCAATACACTGTATTTTATTATGTTATTCTGTTATTGTTGTTGTTGGTGGTGGTGTCTGTAATGGTTGTGATGATGGTGGTTGTGATGAAGGTGGTTGTGATGATGGTGGTTGTGATGATGGTGGTTGTGATGATGGTGGTTGTGATGATGGTGGTTGTGATGATGGTGGTTGTGATGATGGTGGTTGTGATGATGGTGGTTGTGATGATGGTGGTTGTGATGAAGGTGGTTGTGATGATTGTGGTTGTGATGATTGTGATGGTTGTGATAATGGTGGTTGTGATAATTGTGATGACGGTGGTTATGTGTGTGTGTGTGTGTGTGTGTGTGTGTGTGTGTGTGTGTGTGTGAATGTGTGAGAGAGAGAGTGTGTGTGTATGTGCGTGTGTGCGTGCGTGCGTGCGTGCGTGCGTCAGTGTGTTTACTCATAGTATCATTTCTAAGACATTTTATCAACGTTCTACAATATTATCGGGATGTAATTTTATAAATGTTTGTTTTACTATTGCAGCGCATGGGTATTTATTGTGAACAGTTTTCTTTGATTTATTTTGACCATTGATTTTATTCTTAATTATACTGAAGTATCAACTAATACAACAAAGAAGGAATAGCACAATGAGAGAGCGTCGGTTTACTAACTCTTGTAATAAAATAATATTTACTTGTATCGCAGTTCGGGCCAGTGTAACCTGCAGCACATGTGCACGTGTATGAGTTGACTCCGTCATTGCATGTGCCACCATTCGCACACATTGGGCCTGGGCTACAGTCGTCGATGTCTGGAAAAACACAAATTACAATGAAAACATGACTGCCTACAATATATAGCGGTGTGTCCAGTCTTTAGGACTGCTTAATGCATTTTACCCTTCCCCTGTCTTGTATGTTCATTTGGACACCACTATTACAATAATGTTTCTATAAATTCTTTTCAAAAGTGCAAAATAATAAGTCACCATTTTAATGTAAAGCTAACCGCAAATGTTGAAATGTACGAAACGGAGGGATGTCGCCCTAAGCCGAGGAATGCTCCCTTCAGGCAATGGATGCCCCCCTAAATCGAGAGGTATCCCTTCAGCCGAGGGGTGTCCTCCTCAGCCGAGGCGTGTTCCCTTCAGGCGATGGTTGTTCGCTTGAACCTATTTGAGTTGTTCGCATGATTGCATACTAACAATGATGATAATATAATTGGCATAACAATGGAAACGTTATAGACATGAATTTACTTTTTGTGCAGTACCATTATAATATAGATTAAGGTTGTTGGTTAAATATGGCAGTCGCAGATAGAGGGGTTAGAAATTATTCACTCAGACAATAACTGACCAGCACCACTTTGCATTTACATGTAATCTTGTTATTTACGTTTTACTATGCACTGTCATATTACCCATTAGCAATCCCTACATAACGAATATTTGTTACACTTGAATAGGACCTGTACCATATGACACCATGCATTCGATCACAGATAGGTGTACGGTAACGTAGGCTGCTTAATTGTAATATGTCATGATGCACCCTTGATTGCTAAATATGTATATAGAGATATAAGGAAATAAAATATGAGATCATTGACTAACAGGACGTGAGAAGCAGACACGTTCTGGATAAAGTCGTACTGCTGTAACTGACCTTCGTTATGAAATCAATTAAGCAAGTGCGTGTGCTCAATGGCACTCAACATATCCAAACATACACTGCTCTATTGTATCTGCACATGATTAACTATTAATATATCTTTGTAATTTAAATGACCTTAACATTGTAGAACGTGATACTGAGGCATTTTAAAAAAACGTTGTTTTTCCACATGACTCGCCGAAGATTATATATAATATATATATATATATATATATCGATACATATATATATATATATACATGTATATATATATATATACATATATGTATATATATATATACATATATGTATATGTATATATATATATATATGCTGTAAGCACGCTACGAGCCAGAAGTGCAAACTTACTAGTGTTGCAGTTAGGACCAGTGTACCCGGCGGCACAATTGCAGGTGTAGGAGTTATGTCCATCTATGCATGTTCCACCATTGGCACACGGTGAGTTGGCACATTCGTCTGTTCCTGAAAATCGGGCCGTTTGTGTGTTAGTGCCGAGATGGTGCCGCCTCGTGAACATGTAACGACTTCCTTATGCAATGCATTGTTGTAATCACAGGTACCAACTGTGGGAGTTGCACACCCAAATGAGTGGCACTAGAAATCTGCTGGACCGCAAACTATTCCAGATGATAACCTATGTCCGATACTTAATGTCGCATGCTCGAAAGGACCTGATCGTGCAAACTGTGCTGTATTGATACAATCTAATGAGATTAAATATTCGCGAGAGTAGTAATTTTGAAGTACTTTCAACCGACGAGTGTTTACTCACATGTCTTTTTCAAAACCTGGCCAGACATAAACGAAACAACCGTATCAAATACACATCAAAATGCAAAGAATGTTTTCTACGTCGGCAAGATCATCACATTAAAAATCGCCCGTAACTCCTATGGGCAAACCGGAATAATTGATACCTAATTGTAATATAACGGCTAACATGTTTTTGCGTTTCCTAAGTATTCCACAAATAATTGTGCTAATTAATGGGACATATGACACTTCTCCAAACGTTGGCAATTAGCAACAGTACCTCCATTACAGTTGGGGCCAGCGTATCCAGGAGCACAATTGCACGTGTAGCCGTTTACATCGTCTTCACATGTTCCGCCGTTTGCACATGGTCCATTTGCACAATCGTCGATATCTAGAAATCATAATTGGAAAAGTGGATTAAATATTTTAACTTTAACAAGGATGACTTGATATGCATTAAAAATAAAATATTCTCACTAATAGCATCGTTTATTTGCGATAAATTATAGGAACTGGAATTACGACCACCTAACTACACATTGCGACACGTATAATCATATACGAATACTTACTATTACCGCATGTAGGACCATCGTATCCCAGGATACATGTGCAGCTGTAGGTGTTAACTCCATCATGACATGTTCCGCCATTTTCACAGGAACTAAGATTGCAATCGTCGATGTCTACAAAGAAAGGGTTCCAAAATAACTGTAACTACGAGTTTACTATACACACGATATCATAGGTTATTCCACAGTTTTGTTAAAATAATGTACACATACAAAAGTGGGTAGGGCCACACTGTCCATATCATAGATTTAATTTATCATACATCGTTATGCCTATGTGTGTGTATGTGTGTGTGTGTGCGCGCGCGCGTGTGTGTGTCTGTGCGTGTGTGCGAGTGGATGGGTGTCTGTGCGTGTATGTATGTGTGTGTGTGTGTGTGTGTGTGTGTGTGTGTGTGTGTGTGTGTGTGTCTGTCTGTCTGTGTGTGTCTGTGTGTGTCTGTGTGTGTGTGTGTGTGTGTGTGTGTGTGTGTGTATGTGTGTGTGTGTATGTTCGTGTGTGTGTGTGTGTGTGTGTGTGTGTGTGTGTGTGTGTGTGTGTGTGTGTGTGTGTGTGTGTGTGTGTATGTTTGTCTGTGTGTGTGTCTGTTCGTGTGTGTGTGTGTGTGTCTGTGCGTGTGTATGTGTGTGTGTGCGTGTGTGTGTGTCTGTGTGTTTGTGTTTGTGCATGTGTTTGTGTGTGTGTGCACATTATGTGAATTGCTAATATTTCCCTATAAGTATGATCTGGTATTTATATCGGAATTATTCATAGTATTGGGTATGCACTAAACCATATATAAACAACAGCGACTAGTAAAATATGGTTGTAACAGTTTACGATTTCGTGTAATAAAAGAATATTTACTTGTATGGCAGTTCGGGCCAGTGTACCCAGCGGCACACGTGCACGTGTATGAGTTGATTCCGTCATTACACGTGCCACCATTCGCACACATTGGGCCTGGACTACAGTCGTCGATGTCTGGAACGAAACGTTATATTTAAATAGAAAGATATGGTTGGGTGCAGAGTAATATTTAATTAACAATTAATTTGTACTTGGTCAAATCTGCTGTTGTCTTTAAACGGATGGTGTAGAATATAATATGACAGTAACGCAACATCCAAACGAAACCTTGTTCTCATATGACGTATGACGAATTAATTTTCAATGTCACGGTTGTTTTAAGTTGCATTAATACAAACAGGATCATTGTATATTTATTGCGCTGTATAACCCAATAAAGACATTTGAATTAACGTCATTGTAACATTCGTGGAAGAACACATCTACATCTTAGATACTTACTGTTGTTACAGTTGGGCCCATTATACCCAGCAGCACAGTTGCAGCTGTACATGTTGACACCATCAACGCATGTTCCACCGTTGGCACATGGACCGTTAGCGCAGTCGTCGATGTCTACAAATCAATATCCATTATTTTTTTAGTGTAGACTATATACAGATTAGCATTCTTAAAACGTAAAAAAACGAAATACTTTAATCGTTATGATAATATATGAATATCACAGACTGCAGTGCAAAATTGAGAACTATTCACAAATAAGCAAGAACTACAAAATACAATTTGACAATAACCGTAGAGAATTTCATGTAATAAAAGACTATTTACTTGTATCGCAGTTCGGGCCAGTGTACCCTGCAGCACACGTGCACGTGTATGAGTTGACACCGTCATTGCAGGTGCCACCATTCGCACACATTGGGCCTGGGCTACAGTCGTCGATATCTGGAACCAAACGTTTGTTTATAATGAAATATGGGTGCGTACACCTCGACGAATAGTAGAGCTGCATTCTATCAACTTTGCATTGCTACGCATTAACAACGTATTTAAGATAAAAGTCATAATACAATAACTGCCCCTTTCGTGGAGCGCAATAGCGTAGCGGTAAGAGCTTCGGACTCTCGACTGAGAGAACTCGGGTTCGAATCCTGTGCAACAGTGTCGGACATTGGGAAAGTTCGTTTACTCTACGTTGCTTCAGTTCACTCAGCTGTACAGTCTTCGCGCATTAATTGAAACCTGGTTGAATGCTTCCCAGAGAATTCGAGATGGTGTTCGATTGAACAGGTTTGCTAGGGAGTAAAGTATAAAGCGCTTTGAGCAGTCCTGAGGACTGGATACTGCGCTATATAAGAACTTGTCTTTTTACTACCCATTGTGCGCTATGAACACATGTCAGCAAATAAATATATAATATGACCCGGGGGCCGGTTTCGTGAAGCGTACTTAAAGTTACGCAATTATCACGTGTTTGCGTAAACTCCTATGTTCGCTTATTTAAAAAAACAATCGTGTCATTTACCAAGACAATCATCTTAGTGTTAAGAACCTTTTAGCCGCTTCATGAAACCCGCCCTGGGTGTTTTTCAAAACATCAGTACAAACATACTTGTCTGGCAGTCTACGCCACTGTATCCAGCAGCACAATCACACGTGTAGGAGTTATCACCGTCATTGCACGTTGCTCCATTGGCACAAGGCATGTTGGCGCAGTCGTCGATGTCTGGAAAATAGTGGTTATGACAGTTCAACTTCCCATATCGCATCAATAAAAACTGACCAAGTTTTGTGATTATTTAAGTTAAACGTATGCGTATATATAAGCAGTGATTCTAAAATATAAAATGTCCACATGTAAATTATGATGATCGATTTGTATGTGATGATCTTTCAATTTGTAAAAGGCATTAACAGTATAATGGGCCTAAAAGGTTACGGTTCCACCGATCCGCAACTTTTTACGACCATTTCTCCAATTTTTCTGGAACCGCAACCGGAATTGCATCCTCAAAATGGATCGACTACCTGTCTTGAAATGGAACCGTTACCCTCTGGAACTGCAACCTTTTCCACTAATAGATCGGTAATGCTACAATTTTTAGGACCATTTTTACATTTTGGAACTACTTTTTAGGACTTTACCAAAAATGTTACATTTTCTTCGGACTTTTTGGGACCATTTACCGAAACTTTTACGACCATTCTAAACGCTACATACATTTGTAAACATTTTGAACAGCTACCTTAACTACGTCGGAGCGGCAATGTTTTCTGTCCGTGCGAAAATGCAGCTAAGTGCTGCCTCGCTACGTCGGATCGGCTCGGAGTCTTGACCCATCAACGTAACGAGACCCGCTTTGGACGTGGCGTTCACATCGGCATGCCACGACCTGACGAACAGTTACGCTAACTATGTCGGATCGGCTACTTCTGGCTACGTCGGATCGGCAATGTTTTTCCCTTCGAAAAGTCGGCTAATTACCGCCTCGCTACGTTGGATCACCTCGGAGTCTGGACCCATCGTCGTACCGAGACCCGCTTTGGACGTCGTCTTTGCCTTGGCATACCACGACCAGACGAATAGCTACGTTAGCTACGTCGGATCGGCTCGGAATCTGGACCTACGGACGTAACGAGACCCACTTTAGACGTCGCCTCCCCCTCGGCATGCCACGTCCGGACGAACAGCTTCGCGAAATACGTCTGATCGGCAATGTTTTTCCCAGAAAATTCTGCCATATGCCGCCTCGCAACGTTGGATCGGCACAGAGTCTGCATCCATCGACATAACGAGACCCGCTTTGGACGTCACCTCAATATGCCACGACCGTACGAACAGCTACGTTAGCTACGTCGGATCGGAAGTGTTTTTCCCAGAAAATGTTGCCAAGTGCCGCCTCGCTACGTCAAATCGGCTCGGAGTCTGCATCCATCGACATAACGAGACCCGCTTTGCACGTCGCCTTCGCCTCGGAATGCCACGACCGGACGAACTGCTATGCTAATTACGTCTGATCGGCAATGTTTTCCCCAGAAACTTCTGCCAAGTGCCGCCTCGCTACGTTGGATCCGCTCGGAGTCTGCATCCATCGACATAACGAGACCCGCTTTGGACGTCGCCTTCGCCTCGGCATGCAATGACCGGACGAACAGCTACGTTAGCTACGTTGAATCGGCAATGTTTTCCCAGAAAATTCTGCAAAGTGCCGCCTCACTATGTAGGATCGGTTCGGAGTCTGCATCCATCGAAATAACGAGACTCGCTTTGGGCGTCGCCTTCGCCTCGGCATGTCACGACCGGATGAACAGCTACGTTAGCTACGTCGGATCGGCAATGTTTTTTTAAGAAAATTCTGCCAAGTGCCCGGTCGCTACGTCAGATCGGCTCGGAGTCTGGATCTATCGACGTAACGAGATCCACTTTGGACGTCGCCTTCGATCGGTATGCCACGACCACACGAACACAACAGAGGAACAACTACGCTAATTACATCTAATCGGCAATGTTTTTCCCTCCGAATGAAAGTGCCGCCTCGCTATATCGGCTCGGCTCGGAGTCTGGACCTATCAACATAACGAGACCCGCTTTGGACGTCGCCTTCGCATCAGCATGCCACGACCTAACGAACAGCTACGTTAGCTACGTCGGATCGGCAATGTTTTTCCCAGAAAATTCTGCCAAGTGCCGCCTCGCTACGTTGGATCGGGTCAGAGTCTGCATCCATCGACATGAGACCCGCTTTGGACGTCGCCTTCGCCTCGGCATGCCACGACCGGAAGAACAGCTATGCGGATTACGTCTGATCGGCAATGTTTTCTCCAGAAAATTCGGCTAAGTGCCGCCCGCTACGTCGGATCGGCTCAGAGTCTGGACCTATTGCTTCACCTCAGCATGCCACGACCGGACGAACAGCTACTTTAACTACGTTGGCTACTTCTGGCTACGTAGGATCGGTTCGGAGTCTGGAACTATCGACGAAACGAGACCCGCTTTGGATGTCGCCTTCGCTTCGGCGTAACACGACCGGACGAACAGCTACGTTAGCTACGTCGGATTGGCAACGTTTTTTTCTCAGAAAATTCGGCCAAGTCCACCTCGCTACGTCGGATCGGCTGGGAGTCTTAACCTATCGACATAACGAGACCCGCTTTGGACGTCGCCCTCGCCTCGGCACGCCACGAACGGACAAACAGCTACGTTAGCTACGTCGGATCGGCAATGTTTTCCCCATAAAATTCGGATAAGTGTCGCCTCGCTACGTCGGATCGGCTCGGAAACTGGACCTATTGATGTAACGAGACCCAGTTTCGACGTCGGCTTCGCCTCAGCATTCCACGACCGGACGAACAGCTACGGTAACTACGTCGGATCGGCTATGTCCGCCTATGTCGGATCGGCAATGCTTTTCTCAGAAAATTCGGCTAAGTGCCGCCTCGCTACATTGGAACCAGGTAGCAACTTTGGAACCAAATAACATTTTAAAGGTTTTTCAGCGCTGAGCTCAAGGATTTGTTTTTTATGTCTAAAACTATACGAAAACCCCTTAAATGAGCAAAATCGGTCTGAAAACAAAGACGTTAGAAAAAAACTGTCATCTAGTTTTATTGGGGTAGTGGGCAGTATTTTGTTGACGGGATATCGACGAGCGAAGGGGCGAAAACAAATTCGGAATTCTGGGTCAAAAATGTCCTTAAGAAAATCGAAAAGTTAAGAAAATCTACCTTAAACGTTAAGGTAGCATTTGTGTGAACGACGTTTGAGGTCGTAATTTAATTTCCCTTAGAAAATGTGACATTAAGGATCTCTCCCAAAATCTAATTGTATAACATAGGATACTTTGTATTTACCAGTAACATAAACAAAATAATTGCAAACGTGTTGGCTATCTTAAAGTAAAATATATGTTTTTTTCCATTATGACATTTTACTGCCCCTTACATTCAGGCATTCGTGGAACTACACAGCTACGTTTAAGAGTTTGCTCATCGTTATTACATTTGGGATCAGTGTTTGTAAGGCAAAACACTAAATGTAATATTGCAAGAAATTTGAAAATACGTGCCGTAAAAGCATCTACATCTAAGTTTGTACTTACTGTTGTTACAGTTCGGCCCATTATATCCAGCAGCACAGTTGCAGCTGTAGGTGTTAACACCATCAACGCATGTTCCACCGTTGGCACATGGAGCTTTAGCGCAGTCGTCGATATCTACAAAGTCGATAGACATGCTTGGTTGCGTATATTTGTAAGAGTATAGCTTTATACAAATTAAGATGAAAAATGAAATACTGATATTAATCACTACTGTTGAAATGTTATGGTGATGATAATAATAAATAAAGAATCAAACACTTGTTCTTGATAGTTAAACATTAATTAAACTGTAATGAATTCATTGATATACTAATTTACATACTCATAATAGTAAGAAAGAACGAATAACACAATGAGAGAGAGCATAATGTTGACAATATTATGTAATAAAAGAACATCTACTTGTATTGCAGTTCGGGCCAGTGTACCCTGCGGCACACGTGCACGTGTAAGAGTTGACACCGTCATTGCATGTGCCACCATTCGCACACATTGGGCCTGGGCTACAATCATCGATATCTGGAACAAAATATAACAATTTATTTAGAAAACGCGGTTGCATGCAATACAAGTGTTCAATTATGGAATGCCATTCATACATAATCAACTATGAAATTAGTTGGTAAATGAACAATATGTAGAGCATATTATAGTAAGGCAATCACCAAATGTAAATTATCTTTATGTGGCACACCTGTGAAAAAGGCAAACTTATTATAAACAGTTACATAATATATATATATAAAAATACGTTTTAGTTACAAGACTTTTTAATGTACCTGCCATTGAAACATTCGGGAAAATGTACAGCTCCATCTATATTTTACTTACTGTTGTTACAGTTGGGCCCATTATACCCAGCAGCACAGTTGCAGCTGTACATGTTGACACCATCTACGCATGTTCCACCGTTGGCACATGGAGCGTTAGCGCAGTCGTCAATGTCTACAAAGTCGATATCCGTGTTGATGCATATTATTTTAAGCGTGTACGTTCATTTATAAATATTAATCTTCCTAAGAGATATGTTTTGCCATTATATAAATAAACTTTATAAATACATATTTAGATTGATTATGGGGGTGTTGCGTTATTAACTGCAACACAACACAACACAATTTACTGGGACTTATTTAAATTTATACATTTAAATGTACATTTACTGTTGCATTGACTCATAGCATTACAATCCTATTATATACACACTCGAATAAGTACAATTAACTAAATGACTATGAGAGTAAATGTTGCAAATTTCGTGTAATTAAATAACATTTACTTGTATCGCAGTTCGGGCCATTGTATCCTGCGGCACACGTGCACGTGTATGAGTTGACTTCGTCATTGCATGTGCCACCATTCGCACACATTGGGCCTGGGCTACAGTCATCGATATCTGGAAAACGTTACAAAACGTTAGATCATACATAACAATACGTGTTTGTGCTCACAAAATGATGTATTGAAATGTACATTCCATGAACTTCAAATTTATAAACATGCACAGCGATATATTGACATGTGTTTAATAGAACGAACATTCTACATGCCTTCAGGGAGCTGCGAGCACCTGTCACTAATTGAGTATAAAAACTGTCTAAAGGTCTCTAATCTATGGATGTAACTTACTGGTTTGGCAGTTTGCACCAGTGTATCCAGCAGCACAATCACACGTGTAGCTGTTCACACCGTCATTGCACGTTCCTCCATTAGCACACGGCATGTTGGCACAGTCATCGTTGTCTGGAACATTGTGATTATGACAGTTTCACTTCTTCCAACACACGAGTTCATTTAGTAATATCACCAGTATTAAAACGTGTACTTGAAAATCGAAACCGTACATCACCCATCTAAATATCATTGATACAGTGTCGATTGCTTAGCTGCAAATGAAATAGTTTTAAAAAATAAATTCGTGATGAGTTAAATTAAACTTGAGTATGTATATATTATGAACGATTCTAAACTATGATTTGACTATGCCAAACTCAAAGGTCCCATCTCATTCGAGCATGGCCAACTGTCAATGTATCACATTAAATGAATCGCACCTAGAAAATATAACATTAAGCCAATCTCCAAAAGCCATGTTTTATTTATCGCATGACACATTCAGAATTGTTAAATATATGTATGTATATAAATCATGTTTCATTTACCGCATGACACATCTAGAATTCTTGGATTTCGCGTACAAATAAACATGTTTATCTGGTATCACTGTTTACATACCTACCAAAACATTCGTTGAAAAGATTCAGTAACATCTACGTTTGTACTTACTGTTGTTACAGTTGGGACCATTATACCCAGCAGCACAGTTGCAGCTGTACATGTTGACACCATCTACGCATGTTCCACCGTTGGCACATGGAGCGTTAGCGCAGTCGTCGATATCTAAAAATTTGATGTCTCTGTTAGGTGCATATTCTCTTTGGTGTGTCGCGTTGATACAGATTAATACTCGTAATAGCTACTCATTTTAATGATCAGGATGTCATTTATTAATATAAAATATAAAATAGAAAGATTAATATGTAGTTGGATAGTGGAACAATATAATCCAGAACGACTAATAACATATGAATGTAACGGATGTTGATCTCATGTAATAAAAGACCATTTACTTGTATCGCAGTTCGGGCCAGTGTACCCTGCAGCACACGTGCACTTGTATGAGTTGACTCCGTCACTGCAGGTGCCACCATTCGCACACATTGGGCCTGGACTACAGTCGTCGATGTCTGGAACAAAAAAAATTGTAATAAAACGTTGATGGTTGCAACAACGACGTAAAAGGTAGTATGTGTTAGACAAACTGCGGGTGTATTTTAACGCGTCAATGTTAACGGACGGGTTTTTTCGCATACGGCATAATGCAACAAAAGTTTACCTTTCTAATGTACGCTAGGAGCATAGGTCACTAAGTGAATATAAAATATATACACACATGGGCGGATCCAGAAAAGTTAGTGTAGAGGGGCAAAAAAACCCAGTTGCACCTCCCCCCGAGGCTCGCAAAAGCCACTAGCTTCCGAACCAAATTCATATTTGGTGGACTGAGACGCCGGAGCTTCAGCATGACTCCGCTGTCGGAAGTTGACATTGGCAGACGGGTAAACGGGAGGTGGTGTTGAAGATTTCCCCCCGGAGCTTCACCTCCACTCCGCTGTCGCCACTGCTCTTGGAAACGTTTTGATCCGCCTTTCACTATAGACCACGGCTTTAGTGCTGGTTTTCCATTATCTAGGTAACTTACTTGTTTGGCAGTTTACGCCAGTGTATCCAGCAGCACAATCACACGTGTAGGAGTTAACACCGTCATTGCACGTTGCTCCATTGGCACACGGCATGTTGGCGCAGTCGTCGATGTCTGCAAATAGTGGTTATGACAGGATTAGTTCCAGCAAACACATTATTACACTTACGAATAAACAGCTGTCGTTAATATTCAAAAGACGTAACATCGACGCAATAGCATCACTCAACTAACAGTTATTAGCTTCGTTTTTTCTTTTTACAATAAAATGAAGTTAATGGTGATTCAAAACTCTGACATGTCATGCCCATATAGAAATATCGACATTTGATTGACACGTGTTTGACTATTAATTTTTTTTAATAACTGAATCATATATGGAAATGTGATACTAATTAAAATATTATATTGTTCCATTATCTAAATTATTACTGAAAAATCCGTTTTTCTCATATGACAAACTCTTGCTTTATTTGATTATTATAAAAAATTAAAACATTTTATCTTAGATTATGAAGAAAAACAATCATATTTTATATTACAAAACTTTCTTTCCTCTGACATTCGTGGACACACATCTAAAGGTACGTCTTTACTTACTAGTGTTGCAGTTGGGACCAGTGTACCCCGCAGCACAATTGCAGATGTAGGCATCAACACCATCTACGCACGTTCCACCATTTGCACATGGAGTGTTAACGCAGTCATCGATATCTACAAAGTTGATGCGTTGTTATGTTTTATTATGTTTTGGTGTGTACTGGTGTGTACATGCGCGCGTTTACGCGTGCATCTATCTGCGCGCGCGCGTGTATGCTTGTTGCTGTATAATTATTCTCTATACGGTTCATCATTCATAAGACATATGATCGAGGTATAATATTAGTAACGAAATGCAGTGAACTAAACTTTATTCGAACTATTTATTCTAATAAATGTTCGCTGGAATATTATTTTGATATGACATAATAATACAGACCTAACATAACATTATTATCAAAAACTACTAATATAGTATAAATGTTGTAGATCTTTTTTTAATAAAAGAACATTTACTTGTATCGCAGTTCGGGCCAGTGTACCCTGCAGCACACGTGCACGTGTATGAGTTGACTCCGTCATTGCAGGTGCCACCATTTGCACACATTGGGCCTGGACTACAGTCGTCGATATCTGTAATAAAACTTTTAGTTATAATACAATCTATGTTGGTACAATGGAACGTATAGTAGAGACAATCTTAATTTTATTCATGTCAGTATATCAATATGGCCATTATTGCTGTTGTGAATGAGTTCATTTGCTTGCCATTTCTGTTGGAATGAGTCATAATTTTACAAAATATTAGCCAGAACGACTAAAGCAATATGGGAGTAACGGTTGGCGACAATTTCTTGTAATAAAAGAACATTTACTTGTATCGCAGTTCGGGCCAGTGTACCCTGCAGCACACGTGCACGTGTACGAATTGACACCGTCAACACAGGTGCCACCATTCGCACACATTGGGCCTGGACTACAGTCATCGATATCTGAAAAATATTAATTTATAGTACACGTAATTTTGTTCTCTATGAATTTCATATTGGTATTAAAACAATGCAATGTATTGACAACATAACGAATGGGTATAGTAGAGCCTCTGCTTTGTTCAGTTACATTCTACATACAAACAACGCGTCGATACATCGTGTGTAAGTCTGCATTTGTATCTTACTGGTCTAAGTTAACGAGCAAGGAGCATATGTGTTGTACTAAAAGTGTCAAACCCACAGTAAATGATCATACAAAAAGAGCTGAGGCGTCATACTTCGACAGAGCACTTGCTTAAATACTTTGTCCACTACAAATGCTGTAATCGACTTCCTGCGGATTTTAATAGACACAAAGCAATATATGAAGACTACCTCTTAACACATATAAATGCATGCACATAAAATAATGAAATTATTATCAACAATCTTAAGACGTAGTCTCAAAATTATGACATCACCCAATTAAGTATAACTTAGTTGCTACGTTACAGTATTTACATACTTTTATTATCAATTATTTCATATAAATAAAAACATTTAGTAGTGATTGAAGTTATAAAAACAGACCTTCAATTACATGCATACGGGAGTGATTATACATATGGGTGGTGGCTTATCTAGTACCTCCTTAACATTTCATACAGTGTAAGGGGCATGTGTCTTTATTAGGTAAATTACACTTGTATTCTTAAGCCTACATAATAATGATATTCATGCACTTGTCCATACAAAAATGTTTATACGGCTATATATGATTTGCAGTGATTAACTATCAAGATATCTTTGTAAATTAACGATATGTAAAAAAGTGGTATTATTTCACTGTGTAAAATGTTATTTGTTTCATTTCCGGCCTAACCGGGGACTATATTTCTACGTATGCAAATCATACGCAAACTAACAGTCGTAGAGACAGTCAGAAGTGCAAACTTACTAGAGTTGCAGTTGGTGCCCGTGTATCCGGCGGCACAATTGCAGGTGTAGGAGTTATGTCCATCTATGCATGTTCCACCATTGGCACACGGTGAGTTGGCACATTCGTCTGTTCCTGAAAATCAGACCGTCTGTATGTTAGTTCCGAGACGGTGCCACGTCGTGAGTGAACATGTAAAGACTACCTTATGTTTTATTGTAATCACAGGTACGAACCGTCAGAATTGTACACACGTAAGACTGATAACATAAATCCGATAAACCACAAACAAACCTAGCTGTTTTGCAGCGAGTGCCCGATACAAAGTCAGCGTGAGCTCGATGCAAACTCATGTTGAAAACTGGGGTATACTGACTAGATCTGATGATGCGATGACGCAGCTGACTGAAGACAGCTCAACTACTCGCGAGTCGAGACCCGGTCTTAGGGAGTGTTTTGAACTAATGATTTGTTACGTTGTAAATCCTTTGACGAACAAACCGTATCATGTAATGCAAATAACCTTGCTCAACAATCTTAAGAAATATCTCTTGCTCCCGTAAGACCATAAAATCTACGAAAATCCTTAACTCATATTGGGTAAACTGTAAGACCGCTGCACTTTGCATCTAAGATGGTAATACAATAGTTATCTTGGTTCTTTCAATTTGTAGCTATGCCAACTGCCAATACATCACATCTATATAATTATATATATATATATATATATATATATATATATAGGGAGGGAGAGAGCGAGAGAGAGAGAGAGAGAGAGAGAGAGAAAGAGAGAGAGAGAGGCAAGTATGACACTTCCCCCAAATGATTGCTATACTCGCAATTAGCAACAATACTACCTGCATTACAGTTCAGGCCAATGTATCCAGGAGCACAATTGCACGTGTAGCTGTTTACACCATCTACGCAAGTTCCGCCGTTTGCGCATGGTGCATTTGCGCAATCGTCGATGTCTAGAAATCACAGTTGAAAAAAACATGATTAAATTATATAATTTTAAATGCAACCATGTGATGTACGTATAACATAATACAAATATGCAATCGTATGTTCAAGACGTTATAGGAACTGGATTAATTAACATCGACCTACCATTTAAAGCACCTTTGTTACACTAAATTATTTATGTTCTAAGTATAACCATCACGTCCAGAACCATATATGCTATATATGAGTACTTACTATTGCTGCAGGTAGGACCATCGTATCCCAGGACACATGTGCAACTGTAGCTGTTAACTCCATCGTGACATGTTCCGCCATTTTCACATGCATTGGGAATGCAATCGTCGATATCTGTAACGAATTGTTAATACATGCAAATACCTATGACTATCAACTGTTAAAAGAATAAATAATGATTCCACATTCACGGTGCAATGACGTGTTTTGATGAAACTAGGGGTAGAACCAAATTACCAATGGATGATGCGTACATGTATATATATATATATATATATATATAATGATATAATATTAAGCTATCTGATATATATATATATATATATATTATATGTGTATATATATATATATATATATACATAATATATATATATATATATCAGATGGTTTAATATTATACCATTATAAACCACGTTCACTCACACAGATATATATAATTGTTGGCGATCTTGTGTAATAAAAGAACACTTACTTATATCGCAGCTCGGGCCATTGTACCCTGCAGCACAGGTGCACGTGTAAGAGTTGACTCCGTCATTGCACGTGCCACCATTCGCACATTTTGGGCCTGGGCTACAGTCATCGATATCTGGAACATAAAGTAAAATAATTATTTAACAAATCAAGATTATTCACAATAGGAGGTCTTAGTTATGGAAACCCATTAACACGTGATCAATAATTAAGTTATTTTGTAAACGAAACAGACATGCAATCTCCAAAAACGCATTCGGTCATAACAGCCGTCGCCTATGATATAGTTATTGCAAAAATACCGTTATAACACAGAAGCAATAGTGTTTACTTACTATTGTTACAGTTGGGACCATTATACCCCGCAGCACAATTGCAGCTGTAGGTGTTGATACCATCTACGCATGTTCCACCATTTGCACACGGACTATTAGCGCAGTCGTCGATATCTACAAATCAATATACATCTTTTCGTACTAGGTTTTTACGTGCATAGCGATATTAACAACGATCCGTTTTAATTATTGGGATTCCGTATTAATAATGTACATGTCAATGCTTTGTCGGAAGATGATTTTATTGTGAACGATTTATCTTGATGTATTTCAGCTTGCATTTACTGTTGGATTGACTCGTCATAATTATGTTAATAGTTGCACATGTAGACGAAATACAAAATACAAACTAAACTAGCATACTATAAGAGTCTGTAAAGAAAGAAAGAAAAGAACATTTACTTGTATCGCAGTTCGGGCCAGTGTACCCTGCAGCACACGTGCACGTGTATGAGTTGACACCGTCATTGCATGTGCCACCATTCGCACACATTGGGCCTGGGCTACAGTCGTCGATATCTGGAATAAAACGTTTATTTAAAATAAAATATGGTTGCATACAGTAGGGCATGTAGTATTGTAAGCCTGGTAGACGCTTTCCGATGTTTCAGCTTGAGGACCGTCGGATAGTCCATGAGTCAGACACCAACATTGTGGACATCACTACTTGTGACCAGAAGTCGGTACGCGTATGCTGGGTTTTATTCATTTCAAAACGTACGTAGCTCATTCCTAGACACACATACATTCTTGCCACTTTATAAAACAATGGTTAGATTACATTATATTGTGCCATAGCGGTATGGCATCCATATGAGAAAACAAATCAAATAGCAACAACAAACATCAAGAGAAGAATCGCGAAAGAATAACCTGGCATGAGTCACTTACAACACAGAAAGCTTAAAATCATCGAAGCTATCCATACTAGCATATGGATGGCTAAGAGGAGACCTGATAGAAGTGTATGAAATAATGCATGAACTGTACTATTATGAATCCTCAAACCTTATTAAATGGGAGGATGTGGCACTAAGATCATGACATACAGGACACTCTCTTAAATTGTTTACACAAAGAGAAAAACTAAATCTAAGAAAAAATGGTAGAGTGGCTGAACAATGGCATAATCCAACTGAATAAGTAATACAAACAAGATGGATAAACTCGTTGAAATATCATGTGGACAAATCTTGGTTTACCCAGGTGATGTATAACTGCGACACACCAATAATTATATTAAAAAACGGGAGTAACGAATTCTTGATTATGAGGAAGAAGATCTCATCATTGTTGAATCAAGTGGATACTGTGACAAGAATCGTCCTAGGTATTCTAAGGAGTGTGGAGACTCAAGGGACACGGCACAATGCAGGAACAGTTTACCTGTCTAATGAACGCCATGAGCACAGGTCACAAAATGAATGTAAATATAGACATAAGCTTTAATGCTGGTTTTCCAATGTGGTTATATCAATGTAACTTACTTGTTTCGCAATTGATGCTAGTGTATCCTGCAGCACAATCACACGTGTAGGAGTTAACACCGTCATTGCACGTTCCTCCATTGGCACACGGCATGTTGGCGCAGTCGTCGATGTCTGGAAAATAATGGCCATGACAGTTTGACTTCAGGTTACACATCAGTTCATGTAGGAATATATCAAAACAATCCCTAACCACAAAACAGAAACAACAAACGCACCAATCACGTAGCCACTCGTCATATCGAACTTGTCTCTTTACAAAAATGTGGCATTAAAGTTTTCTACAGAAGCTATTGTCTTCACATGACACACGTAGGACTATTTCAAAGTGAACATTAACATAAGCAAATTCCATGATTCTTGTATTTTTATACAGTAAAACTAAGTTCTGAAGTTCTTATTTAGCGCAGTACCCAGTCCTCAGGAATGTTCAAAGCGCTTTACACTTTACTCTTTGGATGACCTGTTCAATCGAACACCATATCGACTTCTCTGGGAAGCATTCAGTCACGCTGCAATTAATACGTACTATTCGTACACAAATAACCACCACTGTCTATAGTCAGGTACTCACTCATACAGCTGAGTGAACTGAAGCGCAGGATTCGAACACGCGTTCTCTCAGTCGAAAGTCCGGAGCTCTTACCGCTGCGCTACTGTGCTCACACAACACACATATTTATGTAATAAATACATCAACGTTCCTTCCACGGAAACAAAGTTCCTTCCACAGCTACATCGATGTAATTACTTACTGTTGTTACAGATGGGACCCGTGTACCCCGCAGCACAGTTGCAGCTGTAGGTGTTGACACCATCAACGCATGTTCCACCGTTGGCACATGGAGCATTAACGCAGTCGTCGATATCTACAACATATATAATTACCTTAGCATGGTTCAGCTATGCAACGTGCCTATGTCTGTGTACATAGCAATAATAATAATGTGTTTATTTTGTAATCATGATATTGAATCAATATACATGTGCATCATATGCATTTGTTAAATTACATACAAGCGTTTTGCGGATACACGCGCCAACACCAACATTGCTACAATTGAGCAAACTACTTAAGCATTTATATCAAGGTGTACATTTCCAATTGGTACACTGCTACAGCAAGCAGGTGTGACGTACTTGTGTTGCACTTGGGACCCGTGTATCCTGCTGCACATGTACACGTGTATGAGTTGACACCATCTACACATGTCGCTCCATTGGCACATGTGTTGGAAAGGCAATCGTCGTTATCTACGACAACAATAACACACCGTTTTAAAAATATTTTTATTTAATGATCAAAGCGTAACTCAAGACAACGCAGCAAAATACAACATAAACCTCAACATATAACACAAACCTCAACATACAACACAAACCTCAACATATAACACAAACCTCAACATATAACACAAACCTCAACATACATCACAAACCTCAACATATAACACAACAGTACAACTCATCAGCATTGAAGAAGTAAATTTGACATTTACTGCCACAAATAAAATGACATAAAGTATCAAGTTGACACAGTTTGATTACTATTTGTAGCAGCATTCTAATGGATATCTGAGAGAAGTAAGCAAGTGTAGTGTGCACGGGCACTTACTGGTGTTGCAGTTGGGGCCCGAAAAGCCAGCAGCACATTGGCATGTGTATGAGTTAATGCCATCTGTGCACGATCCTCCATTGGCACATGGATTAGGAATACAATCGTCCATATCTGCAGAGCCATGCACGAGATATTACAATGAATACGTTAAAAGATAGGATGGACCATAATAATAATAATAATGTTTTATTTCAGACAGTCAGTATGTCCATATAAAAACAATACATTGATAAAAACAATACGTTAAAAAAAATGTCATAGTCATAATGTTCACATATTTTGTTTAAGACGACTCTTATATATATATATATATATATTATATATATATAATAATAATAATATTATTATTATTATTTGACCATGTAGCATGGTTTAAAATAAAGCACATTTTAATATTATTAATGCCATTCATAGGTGCTCAGAAATATGATATACTGCACGACTATCCTCCGACAGATTCTACGGCATTTCATCGTATACGCAAACACAGTGATGTTGAAAGATTGTCGAATATAACTATGTCGTAAATGGGAAGTCATTACTAGAGTCTGCTATATATCGTGTAGCATGTTAATCTTAATTTCTCAAATGATGTAATTTAACTTCGTAGGAGTACAGGATTTCTTAATGGCATCCTTGTTGAATACATTTAGAGGAGTATTTACAGGTATCACCTATTCATTTTGACATTTATTGACACATATAAAATGACATATAATATCATGTTGACATAGTTTGCTTACTATTAGCAGCATTCTACGTTGACATATGAGAGAAGTAAGCACGTGTGTACGGGCACTTACTGATATTGCAGTTGACGCCCCCGTAGCCAAGAGCACAATTACAAATGTAGCCGTTCACGTCGTCCGTGCACGTTCCTTCATTGGCACATGGGTTCGGGTCACAGTCGTCGATATCTAGAACAAATTATTTTATTTAAAAACCTATGTTATTAAGCATGACTATACATTTCATACGTATGTGGTGTGTAGTGCATAAAATAACATACCATACTAGAGAGAAAATCACATATTAATTCCACATATCAGAAATGATATGACGTAAACTAATTCGAAAAGTATGTGTCTATCAGTTAAAGGTGTTGAACTCTGGAATGGTCTTGATAATTCACTAATTTGTTGTCACAATAACGATCTTTTCAAAAACAAATACAAAGAAAATATATTGAATAAATATGTATTTAATGATTAGGTATGTTTTGGGGAAAATGACTGGTGTTAGGGTTATATTATTGCTTTACCTTATTTTCTGCGAATGGCCTGCCATGATTTGGACATGATAATTATGTCTTGCTTATTCTAGGTGATGTCACATGCATACATTTGTTCTGTGTTATACAGTATTATATAGGTTTTTTATGTGTAGTAAGGCAAGTAATCATAAGTGTTACACCTCTTCTTGCCCTTTTTCGACAATTGTATACATCTATAATGTAATAATTCGCTACTTTATTATATTTGTTGTTGTTGTTGTTGTTGTTGTTGATGTTGTTGAAATAAAGTTGCATTCATTCAAGCATACTGTTTTGGCATGTGGCACCGTCGAAGCCTTCGGCGCAGTCGCACATGAAGCCACTGACAGCGTCGAAACAAGTGCCACCGTTCGCACACGGCCCGTTCTCACAGTCGTCAATGTCTGCAAAATTGTTAGAACATTGTTGAACGTCACGTCTTTATCATTGTACAACATACCATGCATTTGATTTGCAACTGTTGCGTCTGTTTGGTTTAGTGCATTTAAAACTGTTTAGCTTTTTTCTAAAGAAAAACTATATTGTACTTCGTTACACAAACGTGTGTCTATTTTAGTATGTTTTATTTCAAAGCGCTACAACTTGACCGTGATCGCAATCAGTATCTTCATAATGCAAAACATTCACCTGTCTCACACAGTAGACCAGTATATCCTTCCCGGCATTCACATGTGTAGCTATCAATGCCGTCTACGCAGTTGCCACCGTTTTTACACGGGTCTGGATCGCAGTCATCGATATCTGCAAACAATAAAATACAGCTACGTAGAATTTAGAAACGTTATTGCAGTAGTGTTTATATTGTTGTAATTACAATGAAACGAATTCGTTACTGTTGACATGTTATACAGATAAAGATACTTACTGGTATCACAGTCTGGACCAGCGTATCCGGGAGCGCAATCACATGTGTAGGAATTAACGCCATCAACGCAAATTCCGCCGTTTCCACATGGATTGGGGTGGCAGTCGTCTATATCTACAATGGATTTTTTTTTATCCGTGTACACCTCCTAAGGTTAATGTTGGCACTGTGTGACATAACATGACATATAATGTAAGGTCTGAACACAGTGGCATTGACAGAACAACAACAACAGAAGTTGCAAGTTTGTGAGAACAACTGGGTTCGAAGAATAGGAAGAACAACGAGGGTAGACAGATGAAGGATAAACGACCTGAGAAAATGCGGAAAACATCTAAGACACGGAAAAAGGGAAAGGTCACAGCTAAGGTGGGAAAACAGTATGTGGAGGGATATGAGAAAATCGGGGGAGAGTGAAAGATGGAGAGAGGGGGCAATGTTTAGAACATTTTGAAAGAAAGAATACAGTAAGTGATTCGGCAATACCGTACCTGACCAGCATCACTGTACTGCAGTGAGCAAGGAGGAGTACAACAATAATGTATTATATTTCCAATAAATTACAAACGTACTTGTGTTACAGGCGGGACCTGTGAATCCCGGGAAACAGTCGCAGATGAAGCCGTCAGGTCCATTAGAACAGGTTCCTCCATTGTCACACGGATCATCGGCGCAGTAGTTGTTTTCTACAAACACATGATATGTATTCCATCGTGCCCGTCCATACTAGAACACAACACAAGGCCATCTTACGAAAAAGCAAATCTACACTTGGTTCGTTATTCATTTGAGCTAATGCACGATATATCTTAACTAACACGGCGGATGGCCAAACGACTGTGTGTTGTCTATGGCACTGTTTAAATACCGACGAGGTAATAGACGTCGTAGCGGACAATGTTCCGAGTGGCCACTTCCAATTAGGAATACGCGGTTGAAAACGATTATGATTCTTTAAACACAAACAAAATACTACAAACCCAAACATAGGCCATAATCGTTCGTGGCCTTGCAGGTGCTTGGTGGGTCACATGTCACTTGCTGTGACGTTATCTCTCCAACTGGCCGCGTGCAAGACGTGCACTCTTTGCACGACATCTCGGTGCTGCAGTCAACACTGAGCCACGTATCCCCGATCTACAACACCAACATATCACGGTTGGTGTGGGTGAATGACGATAATACCGTCAATGTTGTGACAACGATACAATGATGTAGTATGCTTAGTGTACGGGTTGCACGGCACAGTGAAAAGGATAGCAACTCTGTAACCTGCAACGCAAACAAATATGTAAAGCCCGTCGCATACATCTTGATAACAACAGTGGTGTGTGTATTTCATGATGTATGCTGTATGACGTCGTGATAACATTAAGGTTGACGGTTTCTCTCTGGTTTGCAAACCAAAAGCGCCCAGAGGACTAAGCACAGAATCGCGGATACCAATGTCATATGACGTCATGATAACAACAGCAACTCCCTGACCTGTATTACAAACATCATTCCAGTAGTAATCTGCATCGAATCGAAGTACATGATGGACTTGAACATGAATCCTACGTAAGATTGGTTGTACGCCGACTGGTACTGAGTCGCGACGACTCGGGATCATTCTCAGTAGGGCCTAAATGTGGAGTGTAACATACAGGCTTTTCTATTTCTAGTCATAGGTCTACTGCTATCGCAACCACTCTTTTTGGTAATTACTTTTGTATAGTATTACCAGCACACGTGTTTAACTTAAGTCAAACTAATTGTATATAAAGCATTAATCAAAATAAGTTTCCAAAGTTGACACTATTTTCTTGCTGCGACGTTTACGCTTTCGCTTTAGCCGTCGTATAATACATAATATATATTGTGCGTCTAGTACCAGACTACAACACAGTTATTGCTATATGATACATATGCATTATGCGTATTGAGACCACACACAATCCTTGCAATATGACAACGACTGTATTATAACGAGGTTACTCACGGCATGGTGCTGGCCCATGTCGTCCGTACAGCCGCACGTCGCTGCCGGCACGCACTCGCCCCGCACGAGGACGTGACTGCTGTCCGTGCAGGCGCACACCTCGACGTCGGGCAGACTGCACTGCTCAGGCCCGTCGGGGTTCATGCAGGTGGCGTAACAGGCCGACGCCAGCTTCTTGTACGTCATGCCGCTCTTACACTGCATCGCTGCAACATCAATATACCCAGATTGTTCTACATGAAGTGTCAACGCACATCCATTTTGTATGTAATGTTACACTATGATTCTGCATTCCAATCACCTCGTGTCTGTGGTGAATATCATGTGGTGAACTCGAACGTTAAAAAGCAGCCCGATTTTACTCCTGGTAAATTGGATCACGTAGGGGTCACAAAGTCGTATTACACTAAGCACTCAGTTAGTGTTTAGTGTAAATATGACTTGGTGACCCCTACGTGACCTAATTTAACAATTGTGAAGTGTTCACCACATGGCATTCGTCATAAATACGAGGTGATTGAAAGACAAATAGAGATAGACATTACTGACGATGCAACATGTTGACGGCACGTTTAGTTTGTGTAATTGTACCTGTTGGACTGCTGCCGGAGATGTAGACTGAATTAAAGTAATCAGACGCGACAATTACGCCTCACCTTCACGTATTCACGTATTCTCTCTGGCAACGTAAGTGTTACGAAACGAACAAAAGGCGGCACTGAAAGATTGCGTAATTGAGTAACGGCACTTACGACAACCAGCAATCGTTCTCCAGTCACTCTGGAAACCGTTGTTGATACAGCCGGTGGCGAAAGCTTCGAGCGAGCCACACGCCGCAGCCTTGGCATTGTCGGCGTCGTTCTGATTGGCGCACACGTCGTATCTGCAGTTCTCCATGTAGCCCGCTGCAGCAATCGGGTCCGCTGCGATGCAAGCTTTGAACACGCCGTCGGTGTCCGTGATGAGACCACAGTAGTCATTCGTCAGGACAGCCGTCTTCATGGGCTCGACGCACTCAGGCGGAGCTTTGTCCAGTGTACCAGTGCAACTAAAAGCAACCAGATTAACACTGAGCAATGCAGAACCGGTAGTGCAAAAAGGCATACAAATTTGAAAAAACAATGTTGACTATGGCGTGTTATTGTCAGTTGCAAGTAAGAGTTGAAGTACGACTGTTCAATCTTGTTTGGCTGGTTAGGCAGATGGCATCATAACGAGAAAATACAGGAGAAAAGGTGTGTGTGTGTGTGTGTGTGTGTGTGTGTGTGTGTGTGTGTGTGTGTGTGTGTGTGTGTGTGTGTGTGTGTGTTATCTTGTTCTACATACTACTAGTGTGCACACATATAAACAAGTCGAACACAAGTGCATGCACTGTTTTCGCCATATCTGGTTTTCAGGAAATATATACTGTGAAACACAACTATGAGTTCAAGACGGATTACTAATGCATTAACCCACACATATGTATATTACGTGTTCCTTTTAGGGCTACAGACGCCACAAACGACAGCAGTAATGAGTTAGATGTAACGCAGCTGCTTACCCCGGCTGCTCTGGGTCGTCCACTTGCCAGCTGTTGCACACGAGTGAGTACTTGTAGATGGACGAGCTCACATCCGTGCCGTTCTTTAACCGCAGGTCGTTAGTGCGGACGCCGTCAGCGTCCGCGCAAATACCGCCCATTTTCGATGAGAATTCCGTCGGGATCTTTATCGTCGATGTCCAGTATCCGTCGCTCTCAACGACCAAGCTAAAGTTGGTGGCCAGTCGCGCGAAACGTCCGTTGTTTGTTATCGTAAAGCCTGGGTACGTCACGTCGGGGTAGACGAGCACTCCGTCAACCTGAAATATATATCATAGGATAAGGCCACTGGTGTGTCGTTACCCTCAAGGCCAAGTTATAACTTGCATGTCACCATCAGCTAGAAGAAGTTACAACTTGTATGTTACCAGCTAGAACAAGTTACAACTTGTATGTCATCATCAGCTAGAACAAGTTACAACTTGTATGTCATCATCAGCTAGAACTGGTTACAACTTGTATGTCACCATCAGCAGGGCCAAGCTACAACTTTTATGTCACCTTCAGTTAGAACAGCGGTATTTAACCTGGGGTAATTACCCCCTTGGGAGTAATTCGGGCATTTTTTTGGGGGTAACACAGCTTTCTAAGATATAAATTGCTCAGCAATTAATTAATTACAACATCGCACATGTAGCACGATATATTTCATAAATGCCATGGAATGACGTACCGGAAGTTAAGAACGCCTCATATTGATTGTAAGAACTCCCTTAAAATCGGAGAGGACCTCATCAAGCCATGTCTATTTGATGCACCGAGGCTTGTCCTTGGTGAGGAACAAGGGAGACAGATGAACCATAAAAAGATACCACTTTAAGTCACAACCGTGAAAATTTAATCTCTCAGAGGAGCGAGTTCACTTTTAGATAACGCCGTTTTAATTGCAGAAGTGTTAGCTCTCTTTGCGCTTCAATTTAATGACTCAATATTTATATTGTCTATTGTGCCAAACTGTTTGTACCAGAAAACGACTCTGGAAAAAAAGAACAAGTTACAACTTGTATGTCATCATCAGCTGGGCCAAGCTACAACTTGTATGTCACCATCAGCTGGACCAAACTACAACTTGTATGTCATCATCAGGTGGGCCAAACTACAAATTGTATGTCACCATCAGCTGGGCCAAGCTACAACTTGTATGTCACCATCAGCTAGAACAAATTACAACTCGTATGTCACCATCAGCTGGGCCAAGCTACAACTTGTATGTCACCATCAGCTAGAACAAGTTATAACTTGTATGTCACCATCAGCTGGGCCAAGCTACAACTACATATCACAACATAATTATTGTTATAAATTTTAGCAATCCAGCGAATGGATGACATGGATGAATACGATCAGTGGCGCCATATGACGGTATCAGTTTCACAGTGTCTTCATAATTATACCATAAATTGCAAACCAACTTGTGTACATATTCAATACATCAATACAGACTGACATTGTTCCAAACAAACTTAAGATAGCAAAAGTCATACTACTTTATAAAAATGAAAACCCTGAACTATTCAAAGAATACAGACCAATTTCTATCCTTCCATGCTTCTAAAAAATACTAGAACGCATAATGTACAATAGGCTTTACAGTTTTTTAACAAACCAAAATGTATTACCCGAAAAGCAATATGGATTCAGAAAAAAAGTTATTCTACATACATGGCTAATTGATTTGGTTGATAAAATATCTAGTAATATTGATATTAAAAAGTACACCATAGGTATATTACTTGATCTCTCTAAGGCTTTTAACATAGATCATGATATATTAATAAAACTTCAATGCTATGGTGTAAGAGGTACTACCTGCAACTGGTTTAAAAGATATCTTAAGAACAGAAAACAGTATGTATCGTATAATAAGACTGAATCAGAATATAAGGAAATTTCATGCGGAGTTCCGCAAGGATCAATATTAGGTCCATTACTCTTCATCCTATATATAGAAATGATATTGAATATGTATCAGATGCTTTAAATCCTATGTTTTTGGTAAATGGCACTAGTCTTTTTCATGTGCATACATGCTTTGACACACTTATTGAAGAAGTTAATGTGCAATTAAAAAAAATCTCCATGTGGTTTCATACCAATAAGCTTTCATTAAACTGGAAGAAATACAGAATTGACAAAGCCGAAATAAAATAGATGGAAACAAAATAAAACACGTTCAATTCACTAAATTTCTCGGAATAATTATAGATGAAAACCTAAACTGGAAGACTCACATTAACAATATATCTAATAAAATAGCACGTAATGTAGGAATGCAAAACAAACTAAAACTTGTTCTTCCAGTCTCCATTGTGAAAACTATTTATACTGCATTAATTTCATCACATTTACAATATTGTTCTCTATTATGGGCAAATTCATATAGCACAAACTTAGGCAAACTAAAAATACTACAGAAGAAAGCTATTCGGATATTCACATTATCCCAATATATTGCACACTCGAGTCCACTGTTCGCGAAGGTAAAACTTTTATAATTGGATGATATATAGAAACATCAGTTAGGTATTTTTATGCATAAAGCAACAAAAATAAACAACTCCCAGATAACATGTCATCAATGTTATTGCGAACTGATAATGTACCTAAACATAAGCTGAGAAACCATAATGCATATTACATCCAACAAATAAGAACAAACACAAGGAAATTCACAACAAATCATTCAGCACAAATATTCTGGAATGCACTACCTCATAATTTACAACTAATTGTATCCATCAATCAATTTAAGAAGAAACTCAAAGAGCTGTTATTGTCAAAATATCATTCATTCTTCTTCTTCTTATTTTTTTATATATCTTACCTTATAAATTAACCATGAGCATACAATCATTTTATCATGGTATAAATGATTAAGTTTGTATTTTGTATTCATGCTTTAATTAAAAATTAGTTAATTTATTCAGAATACATTATTATGTTCTAATGAGTGAAATTTGATTAGTAGTCAACCAGTTCTATTTATGTATTGTAAGTAATATATGTATGATGTGTATGTGTATACATTAACTGCATCTATGAGATGATTTATTCACTTTGTTCCAGAAGAACTTACTGTCCTACGTTTATGCTTTAATTTTATGGAACAAGGAAACTGTTTTTAAATTATTATGTTCTGGTGGTCCTCGCTATAAGCACCTAGGGGTTTCTAAAGGATCTCCACGGTTGCAATATTTTGTTTTTTTCTGCTTTATAATCCATTGTACATGTGTTCACTAATTTGTACTTGTAACCGAAATAATTATGTACGCTAAGTTCAAAATAGCCTAGATTACTTAGACGCCGTGACGCCATCGTTGTCACCCTCACAACTATTTGACAATTTCAAGAAAGCGAGCGGGAGTCTAGTCTTGATTACCCAGGCGCCGTGAAGTAGTTTATTCGCTCCTCACTACGGCCTGGAATATTAAGGCCCTGTCAATGTTACCGTTAGGGGGCTTTACCCCAGATTCTGGTAGAAACGCTGATTGACTCTCAGGCCAACTATGAAATAACAAATTAAATAAGGATACACTTTTATCAGATAATACTATACTATAACAACTATTCAACATTAAACTTATATTGAAACATGTAACACACAAAATAAACCGACATTAAACCTTTTTTTTTATAGTTTAGTGCCTTTTAATCACACGCATATTCATTAGGTGGCTGTCAACAATTCCGTATGGACGTTGTCTTGCTTATGGTCGAGCAGAAACAAAAGACTAAGTGTGAATACGCATGATTCAGAGCAGTGTGGAATTGCAGCTTCAAAAGGAAATCAAATCCTTGGATTGATTAGGCACAATATAGCATATAAACAAAAATAACTAATAATACCGCTGTACAAAACAAACTCATTTAGAATATTGTATACAAGCGTGGAGGCCATACCGCAAGAAGGACATAGATATGCTAGAAAGAGTACAGAGGAGAGCGACTAAAATGATACCAAAACTGAGGGATCTTAGTTATGAAAAACGCATAAAAGAGTGTGGTTTAACAACACTAGAGACCAGGAGATTGAGAGGAGATCAGATAGAAGTGTTTAAAATATTGAATGGTTATGAAAATATTGATAGAAATATGTTTTTATCAGTTAAGAAAGATAGAAAGACTAGAGGACATGAAGTTACATTAGTAAAGGAGCAGTGTAGATTAGACGTAAGAAAGTTCTCATTTTCACAAAGGACAGTGAATGAATGGAACAGATTATCTGATGATTGTGTGGATGCTAGTATTGTGAATATGATTAAAAATAAAATCGACACATACCTCAGAAGAGCTGGATATATGTAGATAAAAGGGTTGGACTCTCGATAAGCCAAAGGGCTTCCTTGTCCACCTGCCATCTGGAGTTAATTCTCTGGATGGCAATCTTGTTAAATCTTGTTAAATCTTGATATAAATACCAAACAAAGATCAATTTAACTAAACAAAGTGCTATCGATGTCGCGCGCAACGGTCGGACTGCTAACTAATATACAGCTGATGTAGTCGCTAAAGTACAAACATAACGTGCTGATCTTGGTGGTTAAGTCGGTAGAGTGTCGTGTAACTATTTTAGGGTCCTCGGTTCGAATCCCGTATAGTACTTGATACTTTTGTTTGTGTTCATTTAGTTTAAGATTAATTTTTTTGTATAATACTATTTCGGGCACTATTTCGTAATTTAATTTCGTTATTGAAAACATACATAATTTATAAACATTCTGGGGAATAAACGTGCTAACTGGCAGTGAGTAGTCAAAACGCGATTCTGTGCCAGACTATCTTCCCAGCGAAGCCGCGCAGCCGCGCGAGAGTCGGTTAAGCTTTTTTATTTTTATTGGTGTAGATTATCTCTCGTTGGCGAAACCTAGTCGACTCGTAGGCCAATTCGCATTCGTTGTTTTGAATAAAATTCGATTCATGTGGAACCGTAAGATAACTGCTTGTTCCTCTATGATGACTAGTGTTTGTATTACGTCGGAATATTGCACAATAACTCATTCTGACGCTCGGTTTGACCCAAAAGCTATACTTGTAAACATGCTCTGACTGCATGGAAAGGGTCGGCCTGATGCGAGTTTGAGTCATAAGTGACGTCATATCTCGGCATCCCGAAAAGCGCGCAAAAATATGCATATTAGAAAATGTCCGGATGCACAGCATAAAATGTGGAATTTCTAATTCATTGATTTTTTTTGAATTTTTTGGCTTGGTGGACGTGGAAATAGATAGCAGGATGTAATATAACATGAATTCAAGCAATATGTGTTTTTATTCCCTTTAAGTTTAAGATGGCGAATCAGTGGTGCCTTGTGACGGTGACAATATTGTTTCATCTTGTGTTATTGGGCTAACGCAATGCAGGATTCAGACAGGCAGTGTTGTGCGCGCGTGATAGATTGTTGTTTAGTCGCGTTTTGGTACTGAGTGTATTTGCCTACTATTATATGCATCTATGTGGAAAATGAATTAAGCCAATTCATCATTTTAAATAGCAATCCTGTGTAATCGGTATTGTAATTTATTATGAGTTAGTCTGAGAGACAAATTAATTGGTTACTGAAATTAGCAAACGTTCGGATTTACGCTGCAGTACCGGGGCAGGAAAGGAACACAACTCACGTAGATGTCCTTGTTCCTCTCCATTCGCACGACGCGGTCAAACACGTGCACCTCGACGTAGCGCGAGTAGGCGACGTCCGTGTTGCCATGGCGACGCTCGTTCCTCGTGAGCACACTGAAGTACGGCAGCCCGGCGTACTGCTCTTTCGGCGTCGCCATATTGTATGTGCACATGCCTTGGAAGTGCAGGATCTGGCCGTCGAACGAGTAGTAATGAGGGTCTCCAGACACGTAGCAGATGGCCACCTCTGAAGCAGGCACGGATCAAACATTTATCTTGGAACGTACACACCAGAAACCGTGAAACCGTTTGTGGCGAACATAAAGAACACCATCGTGTAAGTGACGTTTCTGACTGTCAACTACAGACTTTCTCCAAACACCACTTACGGCGGGAAGTTACGCAGATCTAGCAAACACTACCTACTTTTGCAAAGTGTAATGCCGAGCTAACTCATTATCATTACAAGGTTTACACTTCAAGCGTTGTAATCAATCGTTTCCGACTATCCATCATAGTTAGGGTGGAATGATCAGTGATCGTGTAAGTAAGTACAAGTTATGTGCGTCAATGCGTGTAAGAACTATTTGTGTGCCTTAGTGACCGTGTAAGTACAATTTGTGTGCGTTAATGATCGTGTAAGTACTATTAGTGTGCGTCAATAATCGTATGAGTAATATTTGTATACGTCAGTGGTCGTGTAAGTACTATTTGTGTACGTCAGTGGTCGTGTACGTATTATTTGTATGCATCAAATACCGTGTAAGTACTATTTTTTTGTGTCAGTTACCGTGTAAGTACTATTTGTGTGCATCAGTGATCGTGTAAGTACTATATGTGTGCGCCAGTGACCGTGTAAGTACTATTTGTGTAAGTCAGTGATCTTGTAAGTACTACGTGTGTGCGTCAGAGATCGCGTAAGTAAGTACTATTCGTGTGCGTCAGTGACCGTGTAAGTACTATTTGTGTGCGTCAATGACCGTGTAAGTACGTACTGTTCTCGCAGTTCCTGCCCTCGTAGCCAAAGCGGCACTGACACACGTAGTCGTCCTTCGTTGGGATACACCATCCACCGTTTTGACACGGAGCCGAAAGACAGGCTGAAAACATCAAATTTGTCAAACATTTCTTATTCGGCTAGTTGGTGGCTAATCATTTTTGTATTACGAGTTATTAAACATACATACATATATGTATATATATATATATATATATATATATATATATATATATACACACATCTATATAAAGCACTAGCTATGTCTCATTTAGAATACTGTATAAAACACTGAAGCCGTATCATGAAAAGAACAAAATCAGATCGGATGCCCTAGCGTAGAAGAACATAGATTCTCTAGAAAGAATACAGAGGAAATCAACCAACTGAGATGTTTTCAGAATGCGGTTTTTAACAACCCTAGGGACAGGAGATTAAGAGATCAAATAGAATCAGCTAAGATGTTGAATGTCAATGAACATATTGATGAAGTATGTTATTATAACATATTAAATATAGAAGAACATTCTCATGTATGAATATTAATAATAGCTGGAATAAATTTTAAAAAGGAAAATTACAAACATCTCAGAAGGGGATAACTTGGTTCCTCGATAAGCCAGACTTCTTATCTATGCGCAATTATTAACTCTTATTAGAATTTGTTAAATGTGTTTCCATTTGGAAAATATAGTCAGTGTCTCAGTGAAATATAATGTGTATATCAAACCAGTGGTATGACAACATATGTGTTTCATTGGTTGCACGAAATTAAGCGGAAAGAAATGAATACGTTACCGGGACAGCACATGCCATAGTCGAGCCACTTGTAGACGTCTCCTCGCTTGCACTTGTTGACGAAGAGCGAGTCGATACGCGTGATGTGGCCGTCTGTGCCCTCTGTGAACTTCTTATTGAACTTCTTCTTCATGAATTTGTTGCACTGTTTGATGTAGAACGACCGTGAGATGAGATCTTCTGCATGCATGTCTATTGCCGTGCAGTTGTCACTCGACCGGGACACGATGTTGGGCAGAGTGAAGAACCGGCTTGGATCTCCGCATTGCAACGGACCTGAAACACGCCAGGTTAATGTTGATGGCGCAATTTACGCGTTTGTGTGTTTGTGTGTGTGTGGATGCATGCGTGCGTGTACGCGTGCGTGCATGCGTGCATGCGTGCGTGCATGCGTGCGTGCGTGTTGTACACACGTCGACCATATGTGATCTACCATGAGACTGGGCATACAATCAAACTGCTTTGTAATTGTAATATTGTTATCAGTTGCTTGTGTATAACTTTTGCTAAATGCTATTATAAAGAAATGTATTGATCACAATGAATGCCTCTACACACTGAAGACTTGCGACAAATTAACTCTTAAACACAGGATGATAGCGTAAATAGCATATGCTTATCCAAGGTCATGCAGCAGGCGCAGTACCGAGAGCAGGTTGTCTGGTCTGGCGGCCAGAAGTAAAAAAGGACACTTACGTATAAGCTCACACCTGGCGCCCACGTAACCTTTCGGGCAGTCACACCGCATCCCAAACTCTCTCTGGTCGTAGCATATCCCCCCGTTCAGACAGTAACCGGCGAAATCTCCCGAGCAGAAGCTGTATTCTGCATCAGTCCAGCGTGGGATATTGATGACCAACAATATCAACAACAACATATGAATAATACTTGAATACAATCGGCGTTGACTGTGCGGGTCTACAGTGACGCACATGTCGTACATTATAATATATCGATTCGTGTGATGAAAGGTGACGAGTGCATGTGTCATGTGCCTTCGGTGTACGTTAACTCGGACGTTGTAAACCAAGTCAAACATTAACACACATCTAATACAAACGGTGTCAGTTGTCATACAGAAAGTATTCTTCGTTATTATAAAGAAAACACCTATTAGTTACCACGATGACACCATATATTAGTTATTATAATAACACACACACACACACACACACACACACACACACACACACACACACACACACACACACACACACACACACACACACACACACACACACACACACACACACACACACACACACACACACACACACACACACACATATCGGTTATCAGAAAAAACAACTATGAGTTGTCATAACACTACGACCGTATTACTGCACTTACTCTCTGTGCAGTTTGTTCCCGTGAAGCCGATGCGACAGAAACATTCGTAGTAGGGCTCGGCCGTGATGCGTCTGCAGAAACCCCCGTTCCCACATGGGCGTCTACTACACATTACTGAAAGAAACCATCAACGATATGGCAGCATTATAATTAGCACGTTTCGTAAAAGACAATGTATAATGATATTGCATTTATTTAATGATGCAACTATTATACCAGTCCGGCAGCAACAGCAGCGAACAACAACAGCACTACCAATAATAATAATAATAAAAACATAATAGCTACTATTTGTATATCTTCCACTGGTGCTACAGTTACATTGAAAGAACGTAGGAATTGAAGCACTACAATACATACACACCTTCCTTGCAGAGTGGGCCCCCCGTGCCCGGTACGCACTCGCACCTGTAGCCTTTATCATCAGTATCGTCGACGACACAACTGCCGCCGTTCTTACAGTTCGCTCGTTCGCACGGGTCGTCGTAGTCGATCGGCCCTGAAAGTGGACCCCGATTTAGATTAGTTCTAGCAAACTTATTTCTTTGGTAATTCCACTAAAACGTATTAGTACTGTTCAGAATACTGCTAAATTTACCGTTGCAATAAGATACGTAATAACAATAGTTATAATATCGTATGTTGTGCGTTTTAATTAAATAATTACAGTATTTAGAGAATTTCACAATTAGTGCGGCTAATAAGAAAATATATGGAAATTGTCTTAACTTGACTACGTGTAATACTACTAGTAGTAAATGTCAGACTGACTGCGGCTTTTATTTAAAACACTAATTCAAACCGTATCTCCTAGTGCGTGGATAACTCTACAGCATTTCTCCAGCGTCTACTACACGGGTCCTATATACGATACACACTACTCGCGTCCCATACGTACGTAGATTAGGAATATTCGTCTCGAAGTTGCACAGTGGTCCACTACAGCAATACGTGCAGGAGGGCTCGTTGCCGTTGCGACAAGTCTGTTTATTGGCCTGGTTGAGGGCGGTGCACGAGCCACTGGGGGCGCACCGCTTGGACACCTTGAGGCTGTAGGCGCCTGGAGTACCGTACACGTACGTGGTCTGACACACCTGCAACGGCACGAGGACCGTGTCATCGTCACACGTCAGTCGGGTACTGACGGACATACGCATAACTAACCGTGGCTTTGTAACATTGCTATGGGTAATTACATTAACAATAATGACAATAATAACGGGACGTAATAACAGTCAATGTAAAATGTTACGGAAACAATAACAATGAATATCAACTTGATGTTGAAGATGGGGATATATATGTTATGTTGTTGATGATGATGACGACGCCGATGATGAGGATGATGACAATGATGTATAGTGAGTATGGCGAAGGTGATGATGATGATAATAATGATGATGACAACGATGATGATGACGATACTGGAGTAATTCTAGTAATGAAAAAAAAATGTAATAGAGCAAATGCATACATACTGTTTGTGGAAGGGGGTGTTTGTAAATCTTTAGAGGGCAGGTACGAACAACCGAAAGTAGAAGAGACCATGTGACGTGGACTCCACTCCACAAGGGAACAACTCCACTCCACAAGAATTATGACAAATTATTGCACAAAAGTTAGTGTTGATTATTTATCGGCGAACTATTAAATTGTTTCATGAAACATAAATATTCGAGATGATAGAGGTTAATGCAGTTTGACCGACTGTGAAGCCCGTGGGTACGGAAAGACAGCCCTCCGTGGTACGAACCTCTCCCGGGGCGCACGTTATTACGGGTGACGCATAAAAGTTGCAGTAGTCCGTGTGTCGACTGCCAGTGTTCGTGTCTTTCTGAACAATCTGGTTGTCGCACGAATAACAGCTGTTGACAGCTACGCCTGCAATCACAACCGGTGTGTTCGCACGTCTCTTACGTTACCATAGTTTAACGCAATCACGTCTCCTCACTTATTGCAATCACGCCAACACATTCATTTCAATCGTTCACCACTATCAGTGCAAGCACGTCACAACACAATGCATACACAATCAGTGCAGTTTTGTCACTGCAGTCGGCGCATGTTGAGAACGAAGAAAGAACAGCAAACAGAGGAAAACCTATCAAGTACAGCCAGATAGTGATACTAGTGACCCGCCTGAACGTGTTGGGTGTGTGCGTGCGTAAGTTGGGTGTGTGCGTGCGTAATGCTTACGTGTGTACGTACTTTCGTCCGCGCATGGAAGTGCGTGTAGATCCGTGCGAGTGCGTATGCATGTGCATTGGCGTTGGAGTGTTTATATTGGTACGAGCGTGGTGACGGTAAATGAATGTGCGCGCGTTTAAGTGTGCGTGGGTGTGTGAGCTTGAACCGGTATATGCATGTGAGGAAGAATATGTGTGTGTGTGTGTATGTGTATGTGTGTGTGTGAGTGTGTGTGTGTGTGTGTGTGTGTGTGTGTGTGTGTGTGTGTGTGTGTGTGTGTGTGTGTGTGTGTGTGTGTGTGTGTGTGTGTGTGTGTGCGTGTATGTGTGAGTAATATTATGTAAATGTGTTTGTGGAATGCGTGAGCCAGCATTAGAGCATGACAACTACCTTTGCAGCAGATCTTGGCCCGGTACTTGACCGTGCCGTTCTTCAGCAGGAAGCAGTTGGTGATGTATGACTTCTCGATGGAGTGAGGCAGCGAGGCGAGCTTCAACGCCCACTGACAGTCGTTGCGGAAATCCTTGTTATACACGTCCGAGATGCCGCCAATCAGCTGCGCGCATGTGTAGCCTTGCGCGTATACCCACCTCGACTTCACTTCCGTCTCGACATTCTGACAAACTGCCGCAACATACCACACATCAATTACAAGTCTGGCACTGGGCGACGGACGGACGGACAGACCGACCAACCAAACGACGGACAGACGACGACCGACCGACGGACCGACCGACGGACAACGGACCGACCGACCGACCGACCGACCGACCGACCGACCGACCGACCGACCGACCGACCGACCGACCGACCGACCGACCGACCGACCGACCGACCGACCGACCGACAGACCGACCGACCGACCGACCGACCGACCGACCGACTGACTGAACGACCGAAGGACCGACCGGCCAACCGACTGACCGACGAACAGACTGACGGACCGACCGGCCGACGGACGGACGGACGACTAACTGATCGACCGAGATGAATAATGCAAAATTAATTCTGGTTTAATTAGTTTGATACGTTACATAATCAACAAATAAGGTAACTTCATTTGCACGAAGGAACATCTGATCTAACAACTGACATGAACGACACATGTTTTGACAAGAAAATTGGTTATGAGAATGATGAGTGTTGACGTCTTTGTAGTGCGTGCGTTGACTTACAGTCCTGCTGCAAGGACGGGGAGATAGCTGCAGCGAGCGCCACTACCACCAACCAGCTGAAGACCTTATCCATGGCGGTCGTTAGCAGGGCTAACACTCTGGTCTACAATAGATAGAAACGCAGTTTTAACTCAGGTATGCATAGTGTTTTAAACACCACACAAAACGTGTTCCCTATGATAGGTAAATAACCATACATATCACTTAAACTGTTATTCGTGAAAGTTCAAAAAATGAACGAAATAAGTCATTTATTGTATAATGTCCAGTTTGAATTCTTTAAAGACTGAAGAAGTTCCTGAGCTAATTTAATATATTTCAAAATGATCTATTGCTCGTGATAGTTACTAATAACACTTTATGGAGTGCGCGCAACTTACCATTTTGTCTGAATCGTCCTGGTGGTGGTGGTTGTAGCGCAGCCATTCAACAACCACGTCGGCAGTACTAATATTTAAGTACAAATGTGTTTTGTAAAATCTGATTGGGTACCCACATCGTTTGAGCAGATTAATTACATTTAAGATGTCCTGTTCGGCTAAAGTTTGGGAAGAAATGTGCGGTTAGTTTTAGAAGTGCCACTGAACAGTGAAAGGTATGCGATGCGATCTATTTATGTGTCATTTAATTGTCCTCACAGACGCGAACAGACTCACAAAACGTGCCATAAATAAAATGAACTTTGCGGATACAGTTGGAGAGATCAAAGTCAAAAGCGCAAAGTTATTCCTACACGGACACAGTTCGCGTTTTATTACTTTAGGAAAGTTGTAACAAAAAAGTGCCCGGTGGTCTTTCCAACAAACAAGTGTTACATTGTGACGCGTTAGTTTTGTTCTTTTCATTTTTAGTTTACTGTAGGTGTCGAATAAAATCGGATTAAATTTTTGCCCATTGTATTTTCAAACATAATTAGCTTATAAGACATGGAAATTTAGCAAGTAACACTTACCCAAAAACTCGAGCACCCAGCAAGAAATGTTCCGAAATGTTTCTCGTGAAGAAAGTCGCTGACGGATCTGGCACCCTAGTTGTGGTCCAACATCCTGGTGGCGCCTTATAAAGCCGTCCGTCGGTGACCTCATAGTTTCACACGTCAGGTTCTATTGTTGTTTACCGCCGTGCAAGGTGTGTCCAGTAGCATCGATAAATTAACGAGTCTCAACCCGCCAGCCCATTGGTCAGCTGCGGGTTGACAGTCACCTCCAACAACCGTTGGTTCTTCGACAGAGCCACAAAGGCTCAAGGTAACTCTCAATGCGTGGGTGACTCAGCCATCGCTCGCTACCGCCAAGTGCATCGCTGTCAAGTTTCCACGAATAAAGGCGAGCGTTTTCAGTGTAATTCCTTTGTGGACGATTATAAATGAGACAAGTCTCATGTGGCATATGTGCACCGAAGCACAAAATACGCACGTATGGGGAGAGCAACCAGTGTTCCCATTAAACGAAAATACGACATAAACAACATCAAAACATGCACTTGCACAGTTGTAAAGTGTTGCTGACTTGACGAAGACGGCAAGAACTACTAACAAACTGAATGGAGAGGTTTTGGTGCTTAGGAAAAGTCATTCAGGAAGGTTGTCGTTGTAAATAAAGATGTCACGATGAAGATATCCGTAGGAAATGTCGCCTTCACAGATATTTAAATACTACCAACAAACACTATGAAAAAACTCTCAAAAACTAGTAAACCGTTGATATGAACAATAGTACTCCAGTGGTACTATTGACGCAGTGGTATGAAATGGTTGGAAAGCCCTGGTATGTGGGGATGGGATGGAATCGGATGGACAAATAAGTGGGACCTATAAGTAAAGAAGTACTCAAAATAGTACGAGAAGAAATGATGGAGGTTAGCAAGAAGATAGAAAAATCGATTTTGTCGCATCGCGAAAAGTAAAAGAACTTAAACCTGGCAATAAAAGGAAAGTCACATGGACAAGACAAAAGGCATAAACCAAGTGGTCTTACGAAGGAACTACAAGAAACCGAGATGATCGGGCAACACAGGAAAATATAAACTAAGCCAATGACCTCACAGACGAAGTATGATGTGTTGCAATTTACGAATATCTTAATTAATGATACGTGGAATTAAGGCATGGCATTGTACCATTGTGGACGACCGGCGAACCGTGCAGATTACGCGTTACGGTTGTTGCAAAAAACTGCAGATCTGGAAAACTCGACGAACCGGTATATAACATGTGAACGCTCTTCACTTGCTATGCCGCGAAGGTACACACACGCGTGCGCACGTACGCACGCACGTACGCACGCACACACACACACACACACACACACACACACACACACGCACGTACGCACACGTACACGCACACACAGACACACACACACACACACACACACACACACACACACACACACACACACACACACACACACACCACACACATACGCATACTTGAGCGCAGCGCGTGTTTGCCATTACGCACACACATTATACATGTGAAATATAAACAAGATTCGAGTCCATTACATCACACGAACAGGTAAACAAGTAATAACTTTTAACAGTGGTTCGACGTAGTCATTCTGTGGCACTTCTGAGAAGAATCGATGTGGCTGCACCGAGTGTCCGGCTTCCTTCAGATGTTTCAAAGTGTCACATCATACGGCTATTAATTTCCTTCAAGATACATGTTCACATACGAACTCTCTTACATGTACACACTTGGAGACGATCGAAAGATGAATGAATGTTGTTCGCGCAGTATTTCATCGACCGACGCCCGCGACTCGTGGCCAGCTTTTGTTTGTCGACGATTAGCCTGCAATGTGTTACTTGATCGGTGGTCAACAGAGTCGCCGACGTTATGCTTAATGTCACTATAAGTGTTCTAAATCGCCGTGAATCATGTTAACATGCTGCATGCATTAGTCCGAGTCAAAATTTTAATCCACACTTAGAAGGATTAAATAAGACACAGCTTTCTTTAGACTGACACAGTGATAACTAGCAACAACACAGTTTAATAATAATACTACACAAGATTGATGTGCGACACTGTTGCCATAAATAAGTGATAACAATAAAGTGAAGGACTGCGAATATACATATTATTCAATGTCACTGACGATATAGTAAACAATTATGAAAGATATATTCATACTTCATATACTGATATATATATAATGTTGGCATGCGGATATATAATGCTGGCATGCGGATATATAATGTTGGCATGCGATATATATTTAATAACATGGTGATAGCAAACATAAACAATGGTTCTCTCCTAATTGCAGAGCCGAGTCTTCCAAAAACGCAATGACAGTATTGCTGTGAACGGTGAACCGTGTTGGTCGGTGGCGTCCACGCGTCTTTAACATAGTCTACATTATATCAAATAAATAAAGGTAATAACAGTCGCTAGCTTAAATTTATTTCCTTTAATTCGCACCTGTTCGTGTTCATGTATGGTGAATCATCTAATCATCTAAGGCAGCGCTTTCTACTTGCCTAAAGGATGTGGCGGTGGGTTGACACACGAAATCTACACAGTATCCTGAATAATTACGTGAAAACGATTCCAAGTAAAATAAATATCAAGCAACTTCCACAATGAATTGAGCTCAGACAGTACTGTAGACTTCATGTGAAGTCGTTGAGTACTACTAGGGAAATAGTGAATGTTGGAATCACGACTCGTCTACTCGTGAATAGATGTGTTGATTAATAAAGGTTATAGGTGCTGACATGAATATTAGACGTGTGTCGAAAAAGTAATGGACAACAATTTGCATTAGTTGATTTATTGGCGTGCAAAATATACGGTATAATTGTGTTTAAATATGTTGTACAATTTGGATAAATACCAATGCATACTACTGCATATCAGAGTCACAATAATCCGTCGTAAAATAGTCATCGCGCAATGTCAAAATGATGACTTGTTGGCAAGTGTGGAAGATCAGTTTGTTTTTGTTCCTGCATTTTCGAATATTAATATTGATATTGAAAAATTGTCGCTTCCTCGGGGAGGCAACAGCGGAACGTTTTACTAGTCATTATGTGCAATCTTAAGTTAATAACAATGTTCTTATCCTATCATGGGAACACAAAATATGCAAAATATGCACATATGTTTGTATATTGATAGACGTACGTGATGATTTTACGAACATTATGTAGTTTTGAATAATTGTTCGCAACGTTATGCGTATTTTATACTACAGTCGGGGAGTACGGGGGGGGGGGGGGCAACATTGTCACCTCGTGCTATTTTTGGCAACCCACACAAATCAGTTGGCCTCACCCTGAAAATTGGACTTACATTCAGGCCCACGTTTACATTCAGGCCCAAGGGGTCTCTGGGTGGCCGTGATGTCTTATTTAGATATTTTCAAATGTTCTTAGCAGAAACTGAGCTACAATGCTAAATCATGTATCGAAATATCCGGAATGATGAATGTGAGTAAGAAATATCCGGAATGATGAATTTGAGTAAGAAATATCCGGAATGATGAATGTGAGTAAGAAATATCCTATCAGTATGTTTCATTTTTTAGGAGGTCCGAAACAAAATATTGAACAGTACGTCGAAAAAGCCACTTCGGTTTCGCGGTTGACATCACATAATATTTAATATAGTTACCTTCATACATTTCAATATCCATGGATAAAATATCGATTTAATTTGCATTCACTTAACTGTTGCACACTTCAACAACATTGTAAAATAATGCTCAGCACCGCACATTCATGAATCAAAGTGTTTGTGTGACCACGCCAATCGGACTGAATTTCATGAACTACTCCATTTCAACGTTTTTCGATGTAGTCAATATGACTTAAGAATGAGTATTGAACGAACGTATACATTTTTTATGAGTAAGCTTGGCATGCTTCTTCTAAGTATTGTGTTACTGATAAAATGCATTATTAAAAATAACAAGGTGACAAGCATACACCCCTTCTAGTTCAACGGATTCTACCGTAGCATTGTTTACTATCTTAGAATAAGTAATGGACAACATATTTGGTATGAAACACACTGTAGACACGGCTGATAAAACTTTGTATGAGATTGTATTTGGATGAAGAAGACATTTAAATCTCTGAAGATGATACTATCGGAATCTCTTGCTAATGTAATTAGCACGACATAACGGTTAAAGACCGAGCGTTTGCTTTGTTCTTAGGAATACAAAATAATAACGATGTGTGGTTACTATTATATTTCTCTGAGAAAGGTTAGATTTGGACATTGTTGGTCTTAAAATGGTGCTTTCCAATGTGCAAGTCAACTTTCCTTCATTCGAGTTTCCGGTTTGCATACGCTTGTTTAATCTGGAAAAATACCTGAACTCAGTGAACTTACTGTACCAAGTAAACAGGTAAGACATACTTTCAACAGTATAGTTGGCAAAAAATAAATCAACATCACAGGACTTATTTTTAGAAAACATGATTATTTGCTTCATTAGCTCAACAGTAGCTGGTGCAGAAGAAGAAAGTATAGAATTTAGTTGCGTATGTTGAACGTTTACATGATTTAAAGTGTGATCCAGGAACGCTGAACGAATTTAGGTAATTTTATCCTTAAAATAACCTGAGAAAATATTACTAAGAAAATGTCGTTGCTTTTGGTACGCCTATGAAACATATGACATATATATATGACAATATATTCAGTATCCTAAAACAATCCTTACAATATCAATCAGATGTCTTACCTTATGAGTTTGTGCTTGAACGAACAGTTCAAACCACTAGCGTGGATGGACCAGGTGGGTGTTTTTTAATGTCCCACACCGGCTGCCACGCACCTGGCTCCCGTTGAATATACTCGTCTGGTCGTTGCTGCCTTTCGCGTGCCGTGTAAAACATAAAAACACAGACACCAGAATATACACAAAATATATAATCATAGTGACCAATTAGCATTTGTGCTGAACGCCGATGCACATAATGACAGTGTCCATTCTGCTTTCCGTAAGTCGGCATAAGACTTCTTACAAAAAGGCCATCATCATTATTACCTTGTGAATCGGCATTGAACTTAATTATTAGTGAAAATCAGTCAGCATGTGCGATGTGATCAGGTGCGATTCAGACTGACACATCATCCGGTGTAGTACAATCGAAACACTGCGCGGTTCAAAACACAACAGAGGTGACTTGTTAATTGAAACCACTACGGTAGTGTTTTTGATATAGGTACAAAATAATCTTATTGTGTTGATATATAGACAACATTCTTGCATTTGAACCTCATATTGTAGCTTAAAATCTGCCAATGAACTCGACGGTAACGACGACTTCGTCTTCGGCCAGACATAACTCTAGGTACTGCACTCGTCCCATTTATCGTAGCACACAACAAGTTCACATTGAATAGCGTAATAACTAATAAATAAATATACAACGAAAAGATTGGTCCAAAGTATTACACATGCTATATCAATATTACCCCGTTATCCGCTAAACGAAGTGCATCTAAATAGTTTCGTTATATACCCGTAACCTGCCGTGGGACACTTGTCATAAACGACCGCTTTGGCTGTGCAGACGCGGCGGAAACTTCTATCAACGACCAAGACTGAATTCCAAGACACTTAAGTGTACATGCTATATATTAGAGAGGTCCTGTTGTATGCAGATGATCACTCGAATTCCAGTTGACTTCTAACAAATTCCTCAAACAAGAGGGTTTCAAAGGGGTAATGAACCAAGCTGAACCCCCTCCCCGAACCACCAGGATAGGCGTAATAAGGTAAACAGATTGAAATATTTGAGCTATACGAAACATCACGAGTTAGCCAATGAATATTGCCGCACACCCCCTTTAAAGTCGCATTTTCAGATCGTCCATCTCTTAAATACAAATCAATTAATCAACATGTCCCATACATTATGTATCATTTTCATCAATAACTTTCATCAATATAACACGGCGCAAATTACGAAAAATTATACCCGCGTGGAATACGCTTATTATTCCGCTAGACGGACATGGCGGCCGATATTTAGGAAAGAAATACTTGATTAAATAACACGTAAAATACCGAAGAGACATATGATAGCGAATAAAATTATGATAAAACATATAAAAATTGTTTATGCTGTGTATACACTTTCTTTAAAACAGCTAAAATTGTAGTTTAACTGAGTTAAACTACAATTTTAATTGTTTTTTAATAGTGTAACTTTAATTAAACATGTGTTTGTTCAATCTGAAACCAAGCTAGTAACAATGATTAACAAAACCTAATCGATTAACGTTAACTAACGTGGTTCTCTCTTTTTCTTTTCGGATGTCTCTCTCCAACCAAACAACAACAACAACGCATATAGTAGATCTAGAAATGTAGATGTCCACCTTACAATCTATGTTGTGTTGATATCGTGAAGATAAATATTCAAGTGTTTGTATAATGGGCGGACGATAAAGCAGTAATGGTTGAATAATGCCACTCAATAAACAGCCGTAGAGTAAAGGTATTACACACGTAGTGACTGGGACAGGGGAACGCCTGAACACCTGCTCGCCGACTACAGCAATGTTTCTAAATGACAACGCTGTTCCGGTAGACTGGTTAAATTACGGCCCTGTTTGCTGACTCTTCGGGTGTATCAAGATCAACTAATATCACATTAATGTCCCTCGCATTCCAGCACATCCATAAATAAGGCTAGCGAGAAGACATTTATTTAAGTAATGTGTTTTAAACCAATGATACAGTGGTTGTCACCACGAGACGAGTGACTAGGGGTATATATCGCTTCTTCGTCGTAAACCAGGATTAAATATTGTATAACAGGAGAATATTTGGTTGGCTTTGTTGAGCGTGTTACTTCATGTGCTACGGTTCCGTGAGCTTCATCCTATAATAATTGTCGTTTCGGGAAGCTCTTTGGAGGCCATAGCTATCATGTGGCATTAATAATATTTTCATCCTCATTCTGAGACTTTAATGTTGCACATTCAGAAAGCATGTTGAGGAGTCTCGATAGTTCATTTTTCCTTCAAATGCCTCATTTTGGGGATCCTCCTGTGAAGGTCATGCCGTAGTGTCTTTGCAAGTCATGTTATCTATTCCGCGGTTGGGAGTGGTATATTTAACGATGGTCCTACTTGATTAATAATTAATTTGTGAGACACCAAGTTTGTGATACTGTATGCGTGTGAGCGTGTGTGCGTGTGTGCGAGTGTGCGTGTGTGCGAGTGTGCGTGTGTGCGTGTGTGCGTGTGTGCGTGTGTGCGTGTGTGCGTGTGTGCGTGTGTGCGTGTGTGCGTGTGTGCGTGTGTGCGTGTGTGCGTGTGTGCATGTGTGCGTGTGTAACATTATGTGATTTACCTAGAAAGAGAGAGACTATACAACTAGAGCATATGGTAAGCAGTGGTACACATCAACCCCGTGTACACATAGGAAGACGTCACATGATGATACACGTCACCTACATGTACACACAGCATGGCATGACTTGTTTTTAGACATCAACTAGTTGTACACATAAAAGACGTTGGACGATTATACACATGAACCACACGTACAAATAAGAGGATGCGTCCGGAACGTTTGGATGAAGGAAGGTTGTGTATACTGCGCCTGAACTTTCACACGACATAATCGGGAAGTTTACTCTAAATTCTCCACAGTATTTGAATGACGTCAATTGTTCCGACATTTCAATTATTCGTTACAAAATTTATATATTCTTGAAACCCATAACGCGACATGAGTTACTTTTTAAAGCCACGCATTGTACCAACTTACAGAAGACACAAAGCATGCCCTACTAATTGTACCCACTCCTTCAATAATGTTGATTTCTTAGTGGGAGGTGGCAGTAAAACCAAGATTCATGATTCGGTGGAACAACGGCTACCGAACAAGTCGTTAAATGCAGGGTCGTAGATTATTTGGACCTTGCCACTGTTTATTGTTATTCTTAGTACGTGTGTAGGTTCATTGCACATGTTTTGTTGTAAGCCAAGTCGTAACCCGAATTATTTAGGAATACACGGAGTTTATACATAGACACATTTTATGTTCACACATATGAAATAAATAAAATAACTAAGATGCTCTGATTTAGGCGTGTTTTCCTAAAAATAATATGTACGTTAAAACGCCAATCAACAAATATATCTCAATTAGTTATTAATTAATTATGTTTTATAGTTTTTTTGTAAACGTATTAGAGAGACCTGGTGGGATTGGGGAATGGTGTAGAAAGACAGTGAAAGGTGGGGAGTGGGCACGGGTGGAGAACGAGGGCGAGAGATAGGAAGTGGGGACGGGTGGAGAACGATGGCGAGAGGTGGGAGTGGGCACGGGTGGAGAAGGAGGGCGAGAGATGGGGTGTGGGGACGGGCGGAGAACGAGGGCGAGAGAAGGGGTGTGGGGAAAGGTGGAGAACGAGGGCGAGAGGAGGGGTGGGCACGGGTGGAGAACGACGGCGAGAGATGGGGAGTGGGCACGGGTGGAGAACGAGGGAAGGAGTGTGGGCAAGGGTGGAGAACGACGGGGAGAGGTGGGGGTGGGCACGGGTGGAGAACGAGAGATGGAGTGTGGGCACGGGTGGAGAACGACGGCGAGAGATGGGGTGTGGGGACGGGTGGAGAACGAGGGCGAGAGATGGGGAGTGGGCACGGGTGGAGAACGAGGGCGGGAGATGGAATGCGGTCACGGGTGGAGAACGAGGGCAAGAGATGGAGTGTAGGCACGGGTGGAGAACGAGGGCGAGAGATGGAGTGTGGACACGGGTGGAGAACGAGGGCGAGAGATGGGAAGTGGGCACGGGTGGAGAACGAGGGCGAGAGATGAAGTGTGGGCACGGATGGAGAATGAGGGCGAGAGATGGGGTGTGGGCACGGGTGGAGAACGAGGGCGAGAGATGGGGTGTGGGCACGGGTGGAGAACGTGGGCGAGAGATGAAGTGTGGGCACGGATGGAGAATGAGGGCGAGAGATGGAGTGTGGGCACGGGTTGAGAAAGAGGGCGAGAGATAGAGTGTGGGCACGGATGGAGAACGAGGGCGAGAGATGAAGTGTGGGCACGGGTGGAGAACGAGGGCAAGAGATGAAGTGTGGCCACGGGTGGAGAACGAGAGCGAGAGATGGGGTATGGGGACTGGTGGTAGGACTAGAGAAGGGACGAGAGGCGAACACAAATCTACGACAAGTGATCAAGGCCAGCCTCAACCAGGAACAAAGAGAAGAAAACAGTACATTTATATTCTCCCATCAACATAACGAGTCTGCAGTAATGTCATCAGCTGTCACAACGACTGACATCGCATTGCTACAAAATAATAATAAGATAATTTCTTTTGCGCCTAAATCCTCAGAAACCAAGCTCAGTGGCGCATCAATACAAAAGGGTTAGTCAATATCAGAATCGATCGATAAGCCATATTAAAGTCGTCAACAGATGGATCGGTACGCCAGGGAGCTAATATGGATACGTAAGGTTATAAAGGTAAGTTTATATAGCACGTGATGGGATTCGTGCGTTGTCAGTAAGCGAACAACAAGTTCCAAATGGAGTGACAAGATGTCGTGGGGTGTGTTGTGTTTGTGACAAAGACTGGTTCTTGAGAAAGTCGCGTGGGTCATTACTTTCGCTGCAGATCGATCAACTTAATCGACGTTTCCTAAATAAATCATAACATCGCATTTACTGCACTGTAGTATCAGTTCTTTGTGATTATGAAGGTCTCTTGTGTGTGCTTTCTGCACCCGTATTCCATCATGTGGGTGACCAGCACGCATGACGTCAATGGTGACATATGTGCCCTGTGTCCACTTTGTGTGACTATCCGTTCTGTAAGTTGTTTGCCTCTGTAAACAAGATGTCATGGGGCGTGTTGTGTTTGTGGCAATGACTGATTCTTCAGAAAGTCGCGTGAGTTATTACTTTCGCTGCAGATCGATCAACTTAATCGATGTTTCCTAAATAAATCATAATATCGCATTTACTGCTGTGTAGTACCAGTTCTTTGTGTTTTTAGAGGTCTCTTGTGTGTGCTTTCTGCACCCCATCATGTGGGTGACCAGCACAATGGACGTCAATGGTGATATATGTGCCTCGTGTCCACTTTGTGTGACTGTCCGTTCTCACACACAAATGACCCCATAAACTACGCCGCTCTTTGACACGTTGATGCAACCATGGCGAGCAGCCGAGAGTGGACGTTGGTCACCTTGTGTCCTCAGACAGCGTTAACAAACAACGACTGGGCACGAATATTTATCTCCATTTGTTGAGGTTATTGATGATTATTGTTATTCAAATATGTCTCTGACATCGGGTGTAAGATCTTACCCGCGCAAAATGTCCAGTATCACAAGAATACAACCGTATAGTCTACATGCTTGTTTCGGTGTTTGCTCTCCTTCCCCGGTTCTGTTTCACATACATACATGCATGCATGCATACATACATACATACATACTGTACATACATACATACATACATACATACATACATACATACATACATACATACATACATACATACATACATACATGCATACATGCATACATGCATACATGCATACATGCATACATGCATACATGCATACATGCATACATGTTTACATGCTATCACGCATACACATGCATACATGCATACATGCATACATACATAAATACATACATTCATATACATGCTTGCATACATGCATACATGCATACATACATACATAAATACATATATACATGCATGCATACAATGCATGCATACATACATACATACATAGATACATACATACATACATAGATACATACATACATACATACATACATACATACATACATACATACATACATACATACATACATACATGCATGCATGCATACATGCATACATACATACATACATACATACATACATACATACATACATACATACATACATACATACATACATACATACATACATACATACATAAATTCATACATACATGCATACATGCATACATGCATACATGCATACATGCATACATGCATACATGCATACATGCATACATGCATACATGCATACATGCATACATACATCAATACATACATACATACATACATACATACATACATACGCACGCATGAATGCACGCACGCACGCACGCACGCACGCAAGCATGCACACACACACACACACTTACATACATACATACATACATACATACATACATACATACATACATAAATACATGCATGTATGCATAAATGCATGCATGTATAAATGCATGCATGCATACATGCATACATGCATACATGCATACATGCATACATGCGTGCTGTTGAAAGTTTTTCGGTTGGCTCGACTGTGACATCGGACATTACCAGAAATACCGAGACAAACCAATTACGCATGCGTCACCGCTGCACCATTCCCGCGCGCGGCGGCGATATTAATTTGCATTACGCGTCCAAGACAAACGCGCATGGCACGCGAGAAGAAAGCACCCCACCATATTTACTGACCCCACATCTGATCAGTGGGCTTCTGCATATACTGTGAAGACATCTTCAAAATCGGAGAAAACAATTTTTTAACATCCTATGCGTGAATGATTTGCCTATGTTTGCAATGTAAAATGGCAGCAAAAGGTCGAATATCTTAAGGAAATAGCACGTTCAAAAGCTTATATATGACATGTTTGCGCAGACCGGTTACATGCCGACCCCACATTTGATCCGTAGGTATCTTCAATATCATCGAAATCGAAGAACATTTTTTTTTAACACCCTATACTTGAATGATTAATGCTATGTTTGCAATGTAAGTGGCAGCAAAAGATCGGATAGCTAGGAAATAGCACGTTCAAAAGCCTGTATATGACATGCTGCCACAGACTGGTTTTTTGCCGACCCGGCATTCAATGTGTAGGTATCTGTGGCATATATACTGTGAAAATGTAGTCTAAATCGGAGAAATAGTTTGGTTAACCTGATTGAATGAATAGTCCTATGCTGGTAGTGTAGGCTCTAAATAGCAGTAACCGAATAGATAACTTCAGACACACTATATTCCTGAAATAAAATGAGAGATCCTGTAAGGTGTAGGACAATTTATTATAGAAACTGTACACATGATACAAATGACACAAAACCAGTATTTGTCTGATAACACAAGATAATTGTTTTATGTGATCTCACAATTACAGCGTAAGAAGCATTTACGTAAACTTTATTATGAAGGTTTCACATATATGTTCAGAAGTAGGTACATGTATGTGAAATGCTACAGCAGACCGGTCACCTGTCTGCCCGAGCTTCGATCCGTAGGTATCGTTAGCATCTTCGGCATAAAATATGAAAATATCATCGCAATCGGAGAACTTTTTTAACATCCTGTGCTTGAAGGATTAGTCATATGTTGGTAGTGTTGACCCTAAATAGTAGTATTAGAGTAGATAACTTCAGTAACCAGGCTTTTCAAACGCCTATATGTAATGCTGGTAGTCAGTTGCCGACATGCACACCAGTTGCCAGCACAATGTAGCACCAACACATGAAGTTTCAAGGCAACTGGAAGTAAAATGTTGGTTTCATGGTGGTCAGGAAGGTAGGTATAAATTAGTGTATAGGTACGATATATGTTACTCATTCATACATTCCAAAGGAGTCGGAAGGGGTTATGGGGGTTAAACCAACGAATATTTCGAGTGGATGGTTAAGCACCACCACCAGTATTTTGTGAATTTGAAAATATCTCCACGCTTCGAAAGTAATGCCCGACAGCAGCGGGTGCTGAAGTTCCGGCTCAGACCCCAATATACAACTCGTTCCAACTTATATGTATTTACTTGGTGTTCTTCTACTAGAATAAATACGTTGCCGTTGCTGTTGTTTAATAGCCCGAAACATTGTACGTAATTTGTATTTAACCCGTCGAAATATTCGAAATATCCGTCAACAGTCAGATAGATATAGTAAAATAATACTTGCCGTTGCCTCTCATTATCATTTATTGCAGAGCCAAGCGTCCCTACCGTTGATGTGTTTGGTACCCACGGTCTTTACACACACGACATGACAGGTCTTGCAGAGCCAGACTTCCCTACCGTTGATGTGTTTGGTTCCTAGAAATGACATGTCTTGCTAATACGTATATGTTATAATGACTATTAACCGGTAACTGATCCTGGGTAACATATATACGACGTTCCTTTAAATGTTCTGGTGCTTCAAAGACTGAGTTAATAAATATTATTATCATAAATTTGCTATACAACATCACGTTTGTAAAATATGGGAATTCATTTTAAATATATAAGTAGTTTTAATTGTGAGTTTAATTATTGAAATTATAAATGGAGAATATTAATAACAGCATATTTGTAAAACGATATTCACATTCAAATTACATTGATGTTCATAATATACATTCTTTTTTGTCCACTTTTGATTATAATATTTATTAATAATCTCAAAAAAGAAGTGTCCTCTTCAAAGCACATAACCAAAAACAATTAAGAAAAGGAAATATCTTTATTGGTGTTACTGTGCAATTTATCTGCTATTTTCACTAGATATTTAGAAAAAATATGGATAGTACATGGCTGTGAAATAGAAAGTTTTACTATATTATCAACTAATACATTTTGGATCAAATAAAAAATATAAATACCATAAACATAACATATTCCACTAATTCCAATATCTCAAAGCAATAGTAAGGATTATATTACTCATGTCTGATGTAGTAGTGGATTCTTATAAAAACTTATTGTAAGCGCGTGCGATGAATATATGACTTAAATGTGTCTTTTACGATGTGCAGGCGATGCTTTAATTGGCTACGTGTTACCACAAAAAACAATTAGTGCGTTGCGCTGCGACAAAAACAATTAGATCTGTCATTTAACGAGGGTGATTGGCACGAACCAACGTCTATGAAAGCTCGGCATTTCTGGTAATGAAAACGGGGTGGGGGATGCTTTGGAAATGTATTTCCTCGCCGTCGCGCCGCCTATTACTGGGAGGGGGGCATAACACCATATGTCTGCCCTGCAATTGTGCACAAACCTTTCACAGTCAACAAAATACACATTAATCGTCTCATAAAAGTTTGATTTCCACCCGCCATTGATGCCCGCCGCAAAAACAAACATTCACGCTCACATTTAATGGGCGGGGGGCAGAACCATATGTCTGCCCCCAGAGAAATTCCAGGGGGACAGCTGCCTCCCTATCCCCCTGTTCCCGCGCCTATGGCGTGCATGCGTCTAAATATCAGACGGAATTTCTGTAGCAAAAGCAACACTTGTGAATGCGCATTTATGTTTGACCGAAGAAAGGGTTTACTATCAATAATAACAAATATCAAACTGTAATACCAACGAGTAATATTCAAATTGTGCATGTAACTACATTCTACATACTATTGTCGACCACCATCTGCTGTTCAATCAACTGCACAGAATTGGCGTGCGTGGCAACACACTGTGCTGGTTGAAGTATCTGTCACAGCGAACACAGGCAGTTAAAGTTGGCAACATCATTTCAAGAAGTGTCGATCTAACATGTGGTGTGCCTCAGGGTAGCGTGCTCGGACCTCTTCTGTTCACGATCTACTGCCTTGGACTCAACCATGTTTTTGAACATCATCAACTGCGCTATCATATGTACGCTGATGATACGCAATTATATGTGGACTTTTCCCGTGACCAGCCACTTACATTGGCCACCGATCGAATATCTCGTTGTACCACCGATGTGAAAGCATGGATGTCTTTCCATAATCTCCTACTTAACGAGAACAAAACCGAGGTGATCGTCATATCTGCAGTGAACAATCGGAAACTTGTTCACCCGCCTGTTGACCAAGTCATTGATGTATGTGGCTGTGCTGTTTCGCCGAAGCCGGTTATCCGCGACATCGGCGTTCTACTCGACAACACTATGTCGATGACGCATCAAGTGCGTCGTGTTTGCCAGGTGGCATATTGTCACCTCCGAAGCATCGCGTTAATTCGGAAATGTCTAACCACTAATGCCTGCAGAACCATTGTGAACGCAGTGTTATATGGTCTGCCGGAGTCGCACTTGCGAAAGCTGCAGATGGTACAGAATTCCGCAGCACGTCTCATTACCGGGACAAGGAGGCGAGAACATATAACACCTGTTCTGTACCGTCTGCACTGGTTGCCTATACGCCAGCGGATCGAATTCAAGCTGTTACTGCTGGTATATCGTGCAGTGCACCAACTCGGCCCTGCGTACATTTCATCGCTCGTGACATCCTACACGCCGACCAGATAACATAGATCGGCCGAACAAGGTCTGCTGACTGTTCCGAGATATCACCTTGAACATTATGGCCGTCGTTCCTTCTCGGTGGCTGGCCCGATCCTGTGGAATGCCCTGCCTCATGCAGTCAGGCATGCAAAATGCGTTGCCACTTTCAAATCACTATTAAAGACACTTATTTCGACAGGCCTTCCAAGAACTTTGCAGTCCGCATCAGTGACATTTGTGCAATATTGACATTTAGTTATGTACTTAGGTTGCAGTTATTTATTTATTTATTTTTAATTAGCATATTATATGTAGTTATTTAATTTAATTTAAGCACATTATTTATTTTAGGTATTTAAACGGCTAATTTATTTAATTCATGTATAATATATACATTTGTAAATATATATATTTATTTTTATTCAGGTTTATCTAACTGAGCTTTTATGTAATTTTTATATGCTACTTTTAAATCATATTCGTTTACCTTTCTATTTAATATTTCTATTTAATATGTTTTAGGTCATTTAATGTATTTTATTTATACTCTACGATTGTCAGCGCCTTTGAGCAGATTTGTCATCCGGACACACGGCGCTCTATAAATGCTTTATAATAATAAATAATAATAATGCATTGAGTAAAATTCAATTTAGAGACATGTACTGAGCGTCCTGAAAGAGCTACAAGATGATTGATACCAGCATGACAATACTTATGAAATACAACCCGAACCAAAATCTGTTTGGCCGCAAGAAGAATCCTGCCCACAAGTATTCCTCTCAGAGAGTATCATACCCACAGCTATCCAAACAAGCCATACACAAACGTATCCACGTTATATAACTCCTCGGTGCAGGCAATTAATAGATACAAACACTCATTCGTGCCACTGTCTATTAAACAACTTAATTCATGATGCCTGCTGCCACAGTGTCACTTGTCGTTTTTAGAATAAGTAATGTGTATGCATGTATTATTTATTATTTATTATTTATCTGCTGTTTTTATCGAATGGTTTTATGTTTTTTGTACATGTTGAAGTCATGTATGTTCTCACCCGAGACAAATTTCTCAACTCCATGGTCGAGACAATAAAGCATTATCTTAACTTAAGATGATTCAAATGCAAGACGATTTTTACATTGAAAGGTGATCTGTCCGATGTGTACTGGCGATGTTTTGCATGCAATATGATCCATGCCGAGACAGTACGTACCTGAACAATTCGTAGCCAAGACAATTCGCATTTGAGAACATGATAGAGTGAAGTATGACAATGCCACACTTATTATATTGCGGTGACACTTATGACAAATGTGACCAGTATGACAAACAAGTATAGCTTAATGTACGTATGGCAAAGTTTTTCAAGTCGGGAAAGGCCTGTCGCTATCATAGTTTGGGTGGTTTTTTTTCAAAATTATATAAACAATGGAATCATCAGCTGTATTGCATAAATAACACACGGCATTACGTAGCAAGAGTCGTGCCGATACCATATGTAGGTAGGGTTGTAAACAAGACAGTACTAAATAAGAACTACTAGAACCAACGATTATTTCTAGCAACTAATCGGACATACCCCACACAGCTGGAAAAAATTGGATACATACATCAAGTATAGAAACACCCACAGACCACGCAACACTAATTGTACCGCATAGCTATAGTCCAAGTCCTTTGTTGTCACGGTTGTGGGTTCAATACAAATCTGTGAGAGGCACCATGATGAACGGGAACGGCTTGACCGTCTTTAACGTCCCACGCAGACACTCAACGCTCGAAGGTGATGTGTACCTCTTACATAAACAACGCAACAGCAGACAGTCGCGGCTGAGTTGTGCGACTCCAGCCTTGATTAACGGTGGTTACCTGCCGTCCTACAATGACAGCTGCGGACAAACAGGGTTACGACATGATACACATTCACAGACAAGACATGGAGCTGAACATGTCAATGTAGTCATGCTATTATTACAAGAATTATAATTTGAATACTCAAAACATCCACACACCAATTGACCAAGCAACTAAATAATAATACTAATAAGTATAATTCCAACTTAAGAAGAATACATACAGTGTTAGTTGTAACTCAAAATAAATATGTCAGGGTGTACTGGAGATAATAAATAAGAACACTTGCATCATCATACAAAGGAGAAGATGGAACTGGCACGTACATGTCTGCAGAATGACCGATGATCTAGCAGCGAAACCAGTGTTGAGTTTTAAAAAATGGGAGAAGAAGAATACCCAAAACAATATTTAGAGGAACCATGGAAGAAGAACAAAGAACTATTGGTCTGATCGGCCACAGAAAACCCCATTATAGAGGGAACTTGCGAGAACTTGCGCGAGCCTAACGGGTGTATAAAGGGGAAACAGAATAAAGGACAATATAGCGAATGTCTTATTATAACTATATTAACTCATAGAACGAAACGCAGCTGTGATGAACAAAATGCCATTTGTAAACGTGGCGCCAGTTCTAATAATGTTCAATTTGAAGAGATCATAGACGTAAATCGATGTTTAATTGACAGGTTTGTTTCTTTGGTTTGTTCAGTTTGCCTGTTGGCGTGGGTGTTATCGTGACCCGGCGTGCGCGAGTGCACTGACCGTACTGGGGCAAGTTTACGTTGCAGGGTGGGTGGTCGTGGTCACCGAATATAAAGCCGCTCTGAACTTTCTGAACTTTCACGACGAAATCACCGATGGCAGTTGGCCAACTGTAGTTTACACAGCCGACGTATTAGTAAGGAGAGAAAGCCGACGTATTAGCAAGGAGAGAAAGCCGACGTATTAGCAGGGAGAGAAGAGGTCTCGCTGATAAGTTATCGACTCGCTAAAACGAACCGACCATTAAATGTCATTAATGGCGGTTCAAGTGTGACAGACGCCGTCGCGAGAACTAGGTGACGGCGACGCGCGCCACTTTGTCCCGTTACCGCGATTTCATTAAGTTAGCCGAGAATTGAGCCAGTATGACGACAGATAGACAGACGACAGGTAGACAGACGCAGTGTGTATGAATCAAACACGAAACGAAAAATTGACAACTGTAGTCGCCGAGAGTCTGCGTCCAGCGTTTTACTAAACATTTATTAAGCATTTAGTGTAACCGAACCCAGCTTTAAACTCCATCCACACACACACACACACACACACACACACACACACACACACACACACACACACACACACACACACACACACACACACACACACACACACACACACACACACACACACACACACACACACACACACACACACACACACACATACACACCACACCACACGCACACGCACACGCACACGCACGCACGCACGCACGCACGCACACACACACACAATAAATACATCGATAAAACAATATGTTTGAAAATAGATCCAGTACGTGTCTTGTTGTTCCTAGAGTCAATACTAATATTAGAACTAGAGCTTTTTTTGTTGCTGCGCCAACTCTTTGGAACATGCTCCCTCTTAGTCTTAGATCAGCTAAACTTAATTGTCACCTATGGGATGATACTGGATTGTAATAATAATATCAATAATGTAAATTAGCCGAACACAGTTTAATGAAACATAAACATAGAGTATATACGCATTACTCTGTGACGTTGATATAAATCATAACATTATAAAGTTCACAGTCAATCCGTACTGTCGCGGCCCACAGTTCAACACACTGCTTGATTCACTTCTCCGCATGTCTACACTGCATCTACACGCGAGGTGTTGCCGCTCAGCGACGTTGTCGCCCGCTGACGTGGCGCATCGTTGACTCTTCGCTTGTCTCGCGCCAGCCCGGTCGCCTTTCCACGCGTGTGACGTTCCACTGCGAGTTCACTCCAGCGGTGTTTACTCCAGCGCAGCCCGGGCATGGGTTAAATATCCCAACTCCTGTCTCCTGACATCGACCGGCAAGCTTCTGTTCCTGTCACTTGCCCAGCGTCGAGTGACAGTCTACTACACACGTTCGGTTGTCGCCGCACATCATTGCATAACAGCGCTACACACGTTCCTTTCTGTTCGCCGCATTATATTGCACAGCATAGCGTGCACATCTAAATCGTCACAATAATACACAATTTCGCCTTCATTTATAAACTTACCTTTATAACCTTGCGTATCCACCTCAGCTCCCTGGCATATCGATCCATCTGTTGACGATTTTAATATGGCTTATCGATTCTGATATTGACTAACCCTTTTGAATTGATGCGCCTTAGCTAGGTTTCCGAGGATACGCGGAGATGGACAGATTGCGCACCCATCTGCAGATTGCGCACCCATCTGCAGATTGCACTCCTATCCGCAAATTGTGGTCATCGACTTTCTCTTAGGAATTTTGTGTCGGATAATTCATACGAATTTACTTTCACTAAGTTGCAAACTCTTTGCAGCATCTACCTGGCTAATGGGGAGGGGCGTGGGGATCTTAAGAGACTTAACAGATTATACATTGAGATCCTGCAGCGGAATTTAATGTTATTTTATATCATCGTAAAGACAATAATGCAGTCTACAAATGTGTCACTGGAGTTATGCAGAAATTGCGATTAGCGTTTATATTATCGACGTTTGACAATCCTGAAGGCATAACCCTGCACCAGTTGTCGCTGATCACATCAGCATTTAGCAGCGACCAGCCTATTGAGCGCATTCATTTCAAGCAAACAACACACTTCAGAAGAAACAATGCGCTTTTCATTTGTTGTTTATGTAGAAGCCAATGTTGTCCTATAAACTAGACCAGTGACCAGTTACAAATTATCAACGCGGGTAGACTGCAGGAATTTATTATAAGAAACAATACGGTTGTCCATCTGTCCGTCTGTCCGTCTGTCCGACTGTCCCTCTGTCCGTCTGTCCGTCTGTTAACCTATATATCCGTTAGTTTTGCATGTATGGAACTGGAATGTTATAGGTGATCTAGCGGGCCCAATAGGGTGGTATGTAGATTTATATGTTTTCAAAGTTCGTCCACGGGGTGGGGATCATCAGGAGTCACAGTTTTAAAATGGCTCTTGTCTCCGTCACTTTTGCATGTACGGGGCAGACATTTTGTGCGATCTAGCAGGCCCATTGCATGGCGTGGTTCGCAGATTTAGATTTTTTTGAAACACCTCCTGGGCGGTGGGAATCTCGGGGGTTACAAGTTCAAAACAGTTTTAGCGCAGGCGACTGCCTTTTTTCCCAGGGCAACGCCGGGTAATTCGACTAGTTATGCCATCTGTAAATCTACCACAAATCGTATATATCTGAATAACACCCGACAGTCATAGACATCATGTACGAATATATCTGCGCATCTGTCCAATAGCATCCTGGCACACGGGCGCCACTCCAACAATAGGAACGAATTACAAGGCAGGAATTTTATCGAATTGTTCCTTTTCATATTTCCCTCGACGTCACACATTCCATGTGTACGGGGTAGCCACTATCTTGTATTGTACGCAGCAGCTGGGAAGAATGCGCCTCCAAGAGAGTTGATGCGAGTTCTACAATGAAATAAAACGCGGCCATTGAGAAAACTATTGATAGAACGAACGGGCGGTAACGCAACTCGGCGTTTATGCAATAATAAACGTATTTCATCTGTAACCTGTGCAACTAACGTTGCCGTTTTGTGATATGGTAATTATGACATTAAAAATAGGTATAGTTTCTGTTTTTTTACTAATGCAGGGCAGTGATTTGTGGGCTGCGATCATAAAATGTTTTATGGGACTGCACTGCAGTAAAGCTGATAGAGATTTATTTAAATTTCCTGCACATCTATTCAGAGAAGTGAACTAATATTTGGTACACTTTAATAAAATATTACACCTGTATTGTCAGACTGTTGGTTCGATAGATTGAGCTGTCAGACTGTTGTGTCGATAGCTCGAGTTGTCAGACTTTGGGTCGATAATTCGTGTTGTCAGACTGTTGGGTCGATAGCTCCAGTTGTCAGACTGTTGGGTCGATAGTTCGTGTTGTCAGACTGTTGGGTTGATAGCTCGAGATGTCAGACTGTTGGGTTGATAGATCGTGTTGTCAGACTGTTGGGTCGATAGCTCGAGTTGTCAGATTGTAGGGCCCAATAGCTCGAGTTGTCAGACTGTTGGGTTGTTAGCTCGAGTTGTCAGACTGTTGGGTCGATAGTTTGAGTTGTCAGATGGTAGGGCCAATAGCTCGAGTAGTCAGACTGTTGGGTCGTTAGCTCGGGTTGTCAGACTGTTGGGTCGATATGTCAGATTGTTGGCGGTCCATATCAGCAAGACACCAGTGGCTCTGTCTGGTGGCCGTCATGTCAACGGCGTCGACCGAGGGAAGGACTGGAATGAAATGCGCAGGCAGTCATTCGTCAGCTAGGCCAACAAGTACTCATCGAATCGATTAACGCGTTTCACTGATTTCTGACTCAGCAGCAAACTTCCATAGGCTTAGAATCACACAATTTACAGTCAACTTAGCAAGTATCATTAAAATGTCATGTGTTGATATTTAATTATTTGGATCACATTTCTCGTTATTTGCAACTAATCATATTGTACCACGGAATACACACGAAAAATAGTTAGTGCGACCTTTAGATGCGACCAAATCGGCAAAAAATTGCGACAAGGATCAATATCGCACCTAGTCCCTATAGTCCGTTAGTCAAACGCCCTTTTGAAGGTGTACCATGCATTGGGGTCAGCACGATTTTTTTGGTATTTTGTGACCTGCTAACGTTGTAGGTCAATAATGGTATCTGGTTATGATTACGTCAGTGAACAAATTATACTATGCAAATTTGTCGCATGAATATGCAAATTAGCTCTGATCCCTCGAGTTCGTTTATAGCTCCTCATAGGCGAGCGGTAGGCATTATTTAACGGGCCGACTTAAATGCCTCCCCCCCGTACAAACACCAAAACAGTACATCATTTGAAAGCCATATAATATCCCCGACACAACTAGGCCTGCCGTAGAACTGCCACGCGGGAGCAATAAGCGTGACTCCAAGGTCAAACAAGGTCACCGTCAAATGATGAATGTTCACAATTGTGCGGTCCCACAAACGTCTTAAAATTAAAATGGTTGCATATCTACTTACTTTAGTGACAAAATGGCCACGTCATATATTTTTGGAAAGATCATTGTCTCCCCGTCAAAATGAGATACGATGTGGAGCTATAGTAAGTATGGAGCTAAATTAAAACAAAGTCACGGTGAAATGATGACTATTCGAATTTTTGCAATACCGCGAAGGTCATAAAGTTACAATGACTCTGTGCCTACTTCGTTTCTGTAGACACATCATATATAGCATAAAAGAACAATTTCTTCCCGTCAAAATGTGATATGACATGGAGGTGTCAGTTGATGGAGTTTGTGTGGAGCGACGATCAAACGATGTCACCGACCAGTGATAAATGTTAGAAATTGCGCCATCCCACACACGTTATACAATATCAATGTTGGCTATATACCTATATACTCATGGCCATATGATATACCTTTGGAAAGCCTGCTGTCTCCTCGTAAATACGGGATACCACGGGGAGCTATCGAGTGGTGTGGTAAATGTGGAGTGAAGGTCAAGCATGGTCACCACAAATGATGAATGTTCAAAAGTGAGCCATTCCGCAAACTTTGTACAATTACAATGTTTGCACATAATTATACTTTATCTACCGACACTAGGCCATGTTACACACCTATATGTACTGTATCCCCGTCAAAATGAGGCATGGCATAGAGTTGTAAAGTGGTGGTCTAACTGAGGAGTGAAGGTTGAAAGTGAAGGTTGAACAAGATCACTGTCAAAAGATGCATCAACCAACATCACTACGTTTGATGAGTATTGAAGACACTTTTGTTGTTCCTCACATCATGAAGCACTTAGATAACTCAAACAGTATTGGCCTCGTTTGGGACACATATCTCGCCAGCAGGATCAAATAATCCACAAGAGAGAAGCGCGGGAACGAGACTCTGAGGAAAGTATGATGGGTCAACAATGTGACAATAACTGGAAATACTTCGATGTTATCAACAAACAGGAGCTATTTGCATTGCTGTCCATTAATGTTGTAAATCTCCATTATCCATGTTGAAAGTTTTTGACACTTCAAACACCTCAGTTGTCGTCAGTAAGTGCAATTATGACATGCTACATCCACTATGACCATGAGGAACCTGATACGCAACTGTTGAACCTTGTGCAAAATGCTTTGTGGAAAAGGGACCAAAACCATGCTTTATACGCCATGTGGACACGTGCGTTCTTATGTTTCAGGTCGTTAGAAGGTATGAGCTTGTGACTTTTACGTCCAGCTGCATACATAAGGATAGGCTTTAGGACAGGTTGTTGTTGTTTTCCTCCTGATTCGCTTTCGTCAGGGGTGAGGCTGGCCTTAGTTTCGTTCCTCGATTTCAGCTTTCTTTTTCTTCTTCTTTTCTCTCACACATCTTGCACTACTTTCTCTACCAACTGTCTCCATTCTCTTCTAACTTTGTTCTTGTTGCTAACTGAGGTTTTTTTGATAGCCTTAATATGGGTGTTTTGTGGAGCTTCAAGGGTGGTGTGCAAATATAGATTTTCGCAGAGTGTCTAAGTGAGGTTTTGGCGAGCTTCAAAGGGGTGCAAATCGAGGTTTCCGGAAAGTCTAAAAGTGGGTGTTTTTTGCAAAAGGGTGCATTTTCTGGTAAGCTGCAACATTGTGAATGTCGCGGCGAAAAAACCTTCAACATCACCCGCCCCCCGCCCACCTTGCATATAGATAGCTCCGCCCACTTTGTCAGTCGTCTCGCAAGAATATTATATCTGCGCGTGCGTGAAAACCAGCGTTTTCGCTATTGATAGACTGTTGTAGTATTACTGTTTTAGAAGAAATAAAACACTGAAAGAAGTGTGTACATTGCTTTAGGAAGTGAAAACACTGAAAGAAGTTTACATACTGCTGTAAGAAATACTTCACTCAAAACAACTTTGCTAACAGTTTGCTTGCAGAAATTTGGCGGAATAGGCGTTACAGATTTAGCAAATATATATCTTACGGAAGAATTTGATCAGGTTTTTATTAAACAGAAAAACGATTGCACGCACGATTTGTGCCGCCATCAAGTATTTAATCGTTCTGCATAATCCGATGACATGTTGTAGTGACTGTAGTGGTTGGCGCATGTGACTGTCAGATAGGAGGAGACCAGGAAGGAGAACATTTTAAACTAAGATATGAAAAACAATTAAACAGTAAGTTAATATTTATAATGTATTTAATATTTCAACTCTTTGCACTCTCATTATTTATATATAATATTACCTAAATACATGTACTTTATGGTACAGTATATTAATTGTGGAGGGAATATAGTTTTATGGTAAATCGAAGAAAATGAGCATTATGCTATGTTTCTAAATCTAAATATTGTTTAGTAATTTGATAACCAATGTTATTAATAAGGAAGTAAAAATAACACGTTTGGAGAAAGAGAAAATTACAACATTTATTTACACATCTACATTATGAGAAAGTAATCAATAGATCACAAATCGATAGGTATTGAACGTAATTAAACAAAATTATACCCTTAGGTTAAACTAACTTGAAAACATTACTATAATATATAGGCAAACATTCTGCTCGCATTGCAATATTTCTTTAATATCTATAAGCATTCTCGGCGAATTGTTGTATCGTAAGTGGCAGGTATAGAAGCAGGCACAGTAACTTCAATTGTACGTACAAAGAGCCTTATAACTGCTATAATATGTAATTCTCAATCAGTAATCTCAACCAGTAATCTATAATCTAACATAAGAGATATTCCCAATCAGTAATGTCAACCAGTAATCCATAATCTAGCAAAAGAGATAATTTTCTCTTCCAGCATGTTACGCTGCTAACAAGTGGGTGAAACAAGTCACACATCCTTTACTTAGTTTTGACAAACAAAAAGGTATGATTGATGACATAGTATATGAACATTCTCTTGGAAAAAGTGCTCACTCTGATCTTATGGTAACATTCGGGTGTTATGAAGATATAGCAAGTCATAAATGGATAACATATTAAATATTACTATAAACAAGGAGATTGTAAAGGTATAAAGGAAACATTTTAAAACACTGACTGGGAAACATAATTGGCAATGATACAATACAACATTCTCATGCTACATAGAGACTGTGAATAAAGGAAGGAACAAGGTTCATAGCTTGAAACAATTCCAAGAATGTGCACGTATAAATACTAGAAAGGAAACCTTTTTTATCAGAGTCACACAAGTATAGCATTTTTAAGGGTGTGTGAACAAGGATCAACCAGCTTAGTAATTAAAAGACTTCAACTGAACAGAGCCACTAACTATGCTATTAAAACATGTTGCATTACGTAATATCAATAATTCTTGCAATTCCATCTAATAATAATATCTGCATGAATACAGTTCCACTGGATTTTGTACTGAAACTGAACAGTCAAACTTTGCTGAACCAAAACCGATGTAGTTGACATATATGTTATCATTAATAATTCATGACAACTGAAGGAGTTAAAGTTTCTGACCACAGTTCTTTGTCCAACAGGATGTTCAGATATAAGATTACTTGGTCACTCCAATTTCCATTAATTCATGAACCACTGGAATCATGTTTCTTATATAATCGAGCAGAACTTGTAGGACTATAACCATTGACACTTCAATGATATTGCATGTATACATGTCTAGATCATGTATGTGTCATTATAGCCAGATTGTCACGGCCCTATCACACATATATCACTTTGAGGAGTGGTTCATACCCAGGGATGTGTTGCTGGTCGTGCATTAGCTCAATCTGTGTGGCGCTCTTGCAGGCCTTCTTTTCGGCATCAGATGCAAACGAGTTCCACAAGAATCGCCAAACTACTTGCAGAAGATGGAACGTTCACAAGAGCAGTGTCGGTTTGGAAACACGGAGGCCAGACGTTGTCTTTCAGTGTCGCAGTCGTCTGTCATGAATACTTGTGGGCCTCGCACACCTCTTCAAAAATGCATTTGGAGACAAGAGTTCGGTGTAAAGGCGCAAAGCTGCCATGGGTGTCGAACAGAATGATGACGTCGTGATGACAGTCCACAGTGAAATGCCTCCAGCAGCATTGTGTGTCATGATGGCAAACACTTGACAGTCGAACCGATCCATGCCGGCAGAAGCATATGCTCGTCAATACGTCCGAATGAACAGACGTGATAGTCATGCCAAACAGGCAATGTATTCTACAATAAACGACGTTTAATATAATTAATCCAAGACGAATTACAAGGTTACCTACAAACTTATGCAATACACATATTTCAATCATACATTTGAGCATAGCCTCCGGCAGACCAAGACACAATAGATGGTTACCTACAAAATTATGCAATACACATATTTCAATCATAAAATAAATATTATGAAAACAACTTATAATAGCTGGTACATTTTGACAACAACTACAAAAAGATATAATTTAATCTGCAACAATGTCAATAAAACTCAGCATTGTAATTAAATTAATGAATAATAAAATGTAGTTTTTAACAATAAGTTGGAAACCCATTGCAACATACCCATTGCGAATATATTTAATCTTGTCTCAGGTCAGAAGCAACTCAACAATTTATCTTTTGCACAATGGTAATCATGGTTAATATTTATAATGTGGCATAACATGCTGTCTACGCTCCTCCGATCAGCTAACCATTGTAAAGCGCCCCAGAACAATTATTTGGATGGGGAGCTATATAAGAAATACATTATTATTATTATTATTTGTCGGAGCCTTACTGAGATATAGGTATACACGTATTGCCTGGGTGCTTGTGGCATTTCATATAAAATCAGAAATATTTACAGCCAGATCTGGGTAGTCGTAAGGATTACAGACCGATGACATCTTTGATGTGTCCCACACTCTGTGTCAAATCCTAAAGCCGTCTTCTCATGAATAAAGAAAAACAATACAAATGAGCAAAACAGTAAAACACATTAAATAAATTACCGGGATAGGTAGATGCAACAATGATTTAATTAATATCACTGACAAAACGGCGTGAGAGTTTGACATTCCACATAATTAGTAAGGTTATGGATTATGTGGGTCATATCTAGAAAATGACTTTAATGATTTTGAAATGTATACACTTTTCGTGGGAATGGCACACGCACGCACACAAATACACACACACACACACACACACACACACACACACACACACACACACACACACACACACACACACACACACACACACACACACACACACACACACACACACACACACACACACACACACACACACACACACACACACACACATTTATATAACATTGTTATGCTTCCAGAAATAAATTAAATTAAGCCTTACTAGTAAACTTGTTTATATCACAGTTGCAGTGCTTTCAGAATAATTCTACATGACATGCTCTGGCCGAGTAAACGCGTCGAGGACCACAATGTATTTGTAGAATTTGTATAACAGTTGTTTAGCCTACTTATTTATGTTACAACTTTTTAATTTAAAATTGACACATATAAATTATAAAAATAACTGTTCGTAGAAGTCCCGTCATTGTAGTCCATCATTTCTTTTAATACAAAACAGGATTAATTTTATTATGTACATTTTATGGTGCTACCACGCAGAGTGGTAGCGCAAGTCAGTCAGTCACTGTGACAAACGCACGCGCACAAAACGTACAAAACGTACAAATCACTGATAAGCTTAATTAATATAAATTATTTTATTTAACAAGATTTAACAAGCTTGCCACCCAAATAATTAACTCTAGATGGCAGGTAGACAAGGAAACCCTTTGGCTTATCGAAAGTCCAACCCTTTTATCTACGTGTATCCTGCCCTTCTGAGGTATGTGACGATTTTATTTTAAAACATATGCATACTACTAGCACCCACACGATCAGCAGATAAGTTGTTCCATTAATTTACAGTCCTTTGTGAAAATGAGAACTTTCTTATATCTAATCTACACTGCTCCTTTACTAATGTAACTTCATGTCCTCTAGTATTTCTATCTTTATTAACTGAGAACATATATTGCTATCAATATTTTTTATAACCATTCAATATTCTAAACACTTCTATCTGATCTCCTCTCAATCTCCTGGTCTCTGGTGTTGTTAAACCTCATTCTTTTAGGCGTTTTAATAACTAAGATCCCTCAGTTTTGATATAATTTTAGTCGCTCTCCTCTGTACTCTTTCTAGCATATCTATGTCCTTCTTGTGGTATGGCCTCCACGCTTGCATACAATATTCTAAACGAGGCCTGACTATTGTTTTGTATAGCGGTATTATTAGTTCTTTTTCCTTATACGCTATATTTCGCCTAATTAATCCAAGGAGTTGATTTCCCTTTGAAGCTGCAATTCCGCACTGCTCTGAAACCTTCATATCATCACTAAATGATTAACCTTAAGTTCTTTTCTTTTACAGTAGTACTTAGAACAGTACCTCCCATTCGTTCCCATGCTCTGTGTGGAGGCATTTATATTTCCCAAAATTTAACAACATTTGCCACTTTTTAGATCATTTAATCAACCTGTCAAGATCATCTTGTAAATTCTGTCTATCTCCATCACTTTTAATCCTTCTAAACACTTTTGTATCATCCGCAAATTTCAACACATTGCTTGTGTCGTCCAAATCGTTGATGTATATTAAGAATGATATAGATCCCAGTACTGATCCCTGTGATACCCCCCTCAAAACTGATTTCCAGTTTGAAGCCTCCCCATCAACAACTACCCGTTGTCTTCTGTCAATCAGTTATTTTTCTATCCAGTTAATTATGACATTTCCTATGCCATGGGCCTTTAGTTTAAGCAGTAATCTTTGATGTGGCACTTTGTTGAAAGCTTTTTAAAAATCTAAGAAGATTGTATCTACTGGTGATCCCTCGTCTACCCATTTAGTGATATCTTCCAAAAAAACATAACGTATTTGTTAAGCATGACCTCGCTTTTATAAACCCATGTTGAGATCGGTTTATCAAGTTATGTTAAACAAGAAAATCCACCATGTGATCTTTAATTAATCTTTCTAATAATTTGTAAATCACCGATATTATACAGTGTGTTGTGTCACGCATGTAACATTACACAGCGCATCTAATGCAATCTCTTCCAAATTTCTGTAAAAATGTAGCATGTTCGTAAAGAGTAACGACAGCAAAACAGCCGATTTGATAGCGTCACGCGGTATCCGTCATGCATGCACAATTGTAACCTAAACGGTTGATTGATGGCTACGGTGAAAAAAAATGGGTCAATGTGGGCGCAGCGATGGATATACTGTTTGGGGAAACATGATTCGCCCCCCCCCCTGTCTTCCAATGCCATAACCCGACAGGGGAGTGGTGCTGAAGCTCCTACTCGGCCCACCCAATATTATACACCTTTAGGTAACGCAATAACGCAGTTATTTTGCCGCTTACCCGATATAACGATCAAAGCAAAATTATGTTGCCGATTGTAAAAGCATGACATACTTTTGTATTAAATCAACTATGCATATAACTTAATCATTCACGCATGAACATCTCCAAACATGATTTGCGACGAGCGAAATAAGTTGTTGAGGGAATTTTAAAAGACATGCTGTACTTTAGCCAATCCTATAAAGAAGCCATGACTCGCATCTAGCGCCGATAGCGAAATATTAAACCCAGGGACGGGGTCTCCGACATTTTAGTGTCTTTTGATAGACGTATTAAACTTGGGAATGCTACTGTTAACGCGCCCTCCGTGACCTTTACAAGACATGTGTAGCCTGCCATTCTCGCAAAAGTCGTAAACGGTTCTATGGTGAAGCCCGATTCTCTGTCCGGGAAGAAAAGTTATTCTTGAGGACAGATGCAGCGGGAACTGTACGTAGACTCCCTGCCAAGTCAATCGACGGAGTCGTCAATGACTAGAACCTTACCACAGCTGAACTGTACGTAGACTCCCTGTCAGGTCGCCAATGACTAGAACCTCACCACAGCTGAACTGTTTATAAACACGTTCGTCTGTTTAGTACCGCTAGCAGTATATTAAATTTTGGTGTGCACGATAACATTTAATTGATGACAGTTAGACGACAGACAGACGACAATTAGTAAACATTAAAATGAACGAGAAACGTCAAAAAAAACAAAACAAAGAGAAGACACGAAAGGACATATATAAGACATACAAAAATAGTAGGACATGACACAAAACATGAAAAGACCAGGCAAAATAAAACAAATAAAAGAATATCAGACCTGCTACATGACAGGACAAAATAATCTTAATATAAACGTTCATTTAGATCTGTAACGTAAGGGGTCAGCCCACTGTTGGTTTTCCCATAGGCGACCATGTTAACGTTTTGTCTGATTATAAGAAAACGTGACCTATAAAATGTCTTAAACTTCTCACCTGCTGTTATCATCATCTCATTGACATGCCGATAGATTTTAACAAAAATTGCATACTTCCAGCTCTCGTAAAATGCCTGTATGTGTGACACCCTTCAATATTTATAAATGCCGGCAAGAATTACTCCGCAAACAGGTCACACAGGCAAATTGCTGCCAAATATCCTTCCGCTTATTCAAATCATCTAGAAATCCACCATTTTACAGTCAACACCTTCTACAATCACACATGAAAATCTCCCTACTCAAATGCACTTATGTCACAGCATGTGAATTTTATAAAATAAAATAATTTCTCAAAAATACACTGCATTTTTCTTCGCAACGGACAGGAAGTGTAACCCCGTAAACGTTTCAGTGGAAATTCCAAATGGGCTTAGCTGCTGCATGTCCGCCATGGAGTCAGCCCATCTGTCGTTGCCACTTCTGAGAAACCCCTTTGGACAGTCAAATGACGCAGTTCAATGATAATCGAACAAGGTCGTATTTAACCTTATTTTGTCAGGGAACAATGTGTGCTCTGACTTACATGGGTGTTCAATGAAGGGCAGTTCCGTTAACGGGTGTTTAATGATCTCACCGGTGATTAACCTCGGTAGCTGGCCTTGCAGCATTGTCGTCAAGACACTAAATCATTCAACTAATGGTGGGTCTCGTCGTTTCTGCACAGAAATGTCAACAAAAGATCAACAGTGAAAACCTTCATTAGCAGGGCGGGGTTACAGACATATTTGAATTTTACGGATGTCCGTTGGATCCCAAGTTCCTGGAAACGACGTGTCGTAACTCTCAGCTATCGCGCGCACGTGTATATGTGCAACCAAACAATAAATTACTTTAACATCACACATTGTTTAATTTAAATATGTATCTTTACGAGGACATAGTAATTTAATTTGATAATACCCATTTGACTTTCAATTTTATGTTTTTTCTAATATTGTCATCAAATATCAAAGTTGTCCAGCAGATTTAGTAATTAATGTTAAGTTAATTGGCTCATGTTTGTTGTTCACCGTGGTCATTGTTGTGACTGGGCGCATCTATCCGACATTGACATATACGAAGTTTACAGCCGGGTGTTGCGACATGCGGCATTGGGCTTTGGACATGGATGGGACAGGTGATGTCGGCTCTTTTGTGTCGTTCTGCGAGGACATAGCTACCTTACCGCCTACCGATACCTTCCTCATACACCCACTTGACAGACTTGCTGACAGATGTGCCGTAGTCGGGTCTATGGCTGATTGGTGCACCTCCAAGGGACTTCACCCAGTGACGACACAAGGTCATTTGATCGCCATTTTAACACCACCTAGCTTTGAATAACTGTGGAACATCGTTAATGACTGGCGCCTCAAAGGCACGCGGAGGTACTCAAAGCACAATACGCGACACATCACCCAGTGTTGTGTCAATGGCGGCCACAGTTATTGCCGCTTAACTTTGGAGTTGGGTGGCCCGTTCGTAGAAGAAGGCGTTTACATCTCCCCTGTTTTAACAAGTTGTCTTAACATGAGTTATTACACCCTCATTTTCGGCCACATTATTGATATTCGCGGGTGCACGGAGTGTACGTATGTGCGCGCGGGCGTGTGTGTGTATGTGTGTGTGTGTGTGTGCGTGTGTGTGTGTATGTGCGTGTGTCCGTGTGTCCGTTCGTTCGTGTGAGCGTGCGTGTGTACTGTGTATGTGATGTATGCGTACGGACGTGCATGCGTGCGTGCGTGCGTGCGTGCGTGCGTCTGTGTATGTAGGTTTGTGCTCGCTCGCTCGCGTGTGTGAATGTGTGCTTACACAAATAACTAGTGTGCACTGGATGTATATTATTATTATATGCTGAATTTATTTGATTTTTTTCGTATAAAACAAATGGTTAACACTTCTGACCATAGTTTTTATCTGGAAATGAGTGTCTAAATAAAGTTTATTATTAGTATTTTTACGTAAAATTTATTGCTAACTCACACCGCCCTGCATAAGCCGTGACATGTAATAACCATTGCGAAAATACAATTGTCATTTAAAGAATGATAATTACCGAGTGGAAAGCATTATAAATAAGATATTCACATATCTCGCAGTGACACTATGTAGATCAGCGGTTCTTGACCCCTGGATCGCGACCCAAAATTGGGTCGCTACGCCATTTTGAGTGGGTCGCCAAGAATATCCCGTGATTTTACTAACTTTCTTTCCTTTATTTTCCTACTTGCCCCAATCAGTGGCATGGGATAAGAATAATATGCATACCAAAGGAAGCATGAATATGAAACTCCGTGTAACATATGCCTACGACCCCAAGGCATTTCAACATCTCGCGATATGTCGCGTAAATCATTACATCTTCTATAAGAAAGTCATATTCTGTTTGCCGCCAAAAATGGTGCCGTTTCTTATGTACATGCACTTGATATGTAGAAACCGTCACCACGTGTAAACTTTCACAGGCAAGTTTTTTTTCAGATTCAGACTGTTTATTACCGAGTAACATTTAAACTGTATGAGGAATTCTTGGCGTTGTGGCGTCAACATACATGCACGCTTGTCTCCTCTGCCTCGCATCATGCACACGCAAATTATACAATCAGAAACATTATAAAACTAGGCTAAAACTAGTATAAATAGGCCAACTGCCAACGTATTTTAAGACATTCATACATCTATTGACATAAGGTGAACTTGGTAACATAAAATTAATGCAGTTTGAACATTACCTAAACAGTTTTAAAATATCGCTTTAATCAGCATGTCCAGAAAAAAACGTTATTATATATCGTATTGTCTCTCTTTATTAGGCCTATTAACAGTATTGTGTAAATTTGCGCATTATAATGTTATCGTAATCGTACGACCTTACCTTCCACGTGCAAAATCGATAAACCACTGAAAGGCGCTGATTTGTGAATTCATCCGAGTGCATGCACGTTTAATATTATTGTATATGTTATGGTTGATTTATGTTATACCAATGTATTGTCATTGTTAAACTAATTTATCACAAGTTAACTATTTGAATGCATCTGCCACCAAACAAGACCCGTAATTGGAATTTGAGTTGCAGCTAAAAGAGGTTACAAACCGCTGATGTGTACAGTATCAATAAATATAACTTTATTTATATAATGCTACCCGTAACGTCAGATTCCTATGTGGTTTTAAAAATCATTACATTTTATGTTGAGTAAAATAGCTAGTAAAATTTCCGTCCCCTGACGGTAGTTCAAATGTAACAGTCGTGATAGCAATATTTTCTAAATGTAAGAAACAAAAACAGCATCGGTTTCCCAAAGTATTTTCAGCGCGCGCGTGATTTCTGCGATTGTTAAGTTACGTTTTACGTATTACGAACGCATTACGTTTTACGGTCCGAACAATTGATTTACACTATAAAATGATAAACCTTTATTTAACAAAAATAGAGGCGTTACGTTAGTTACACTCTTGGGATCGCAGATTAATCTCTGATGTTTGCCGTTCGATGTGAAAGGCGTCTAAGCGAAAAACATTACATACACAATTGCATACGCTTGCTCGATTATAGTTTGATAATGTATTCAATATCGACAAGGATATATGAAAAGAAAGGTTGTCGCTGTACGTGACGACTTCTCTGTGTTTCTGAGTTTTTTATTTACGACTATCTTCTGGCCTTGGCATTGCTCTACTGCTATTGATGTCGCCGCCTCCCTCTGGCGCGGAACATGTTTCTTTGTGTGTTGACATTGTTTAGTGGCTGTGTTCCCAGCTTCAACCTCGTGTCCTGCACAAAGCTAGTGTCCACTGTGGCGACCACTCGCTGCGTCTTCTTCTAAAGCTGAGAGCTGAACAACGATTTACGTAGATACAGAGCTGTTATTTCGCATATCTACGTCATTAGATCGCCAGAGGGGCAGACATTTGTTTTCTTCATATGCCTACCTGTGTGAGAGACGCAGCGGGACGAACATGTTCCAGATTTCGTAAATCAAGTAATCCAGAGCTCCATGAAAAGAAAATCGTGTTCGGTATATACACTGTCGCATAACAATAAATATTACTCTAGCTAAGTGTAGGTTGATGGTGTTCAGCTGCTATGGCGAGCCGACAGTCACATGTACCCTTTAGAACGACGGGTGTTTATTTATACCGTGGTAGGCGTTAATATTTACACACTATATGGTTGTGTGTTTCAACAGATAAAACGCGCTCTACTAGCCAGAAGAAAAATATTATATCGATAGAACATTATAAGAAATAAAAGCAGTCGAAATCACAATATAGCAGACATCTTAAAATTTATACTAACTGAGGGAGGCGATACGATCGGGGTTTTATTGTGAAATCATGTTATGCAGCATAAACTGTATAATGATATTATAATATTCTGACTGCCCAAATATCTTTTGACGAAGAAGAAACAATTCTAGAATGCAATGTTTAAGAAAATCACTGCCTTGTTACTCAAATCCGTGAATAGCGCGTTTGGATAATTCCAGAAAAAACGGAACGGCGACATTTCAAAACGACGACATCCATTGGTCAAAATGGCTATGCTAAATATTAAATTGTAATTTACAAAGTGTGCGATTTACTCAAAATGAGGCTGCAAGTTGCTACGCATTTTTACGTGACATCGGAATTACACAAATATATTTAAGTCACATTAATGATCATATAATAACAAAATATATGCCAATTGCGAATAGCTATTTCACATGTTTGGTTAATTAAAGTAGGCTACTCTTGCTTGTAACTATTTAAGCCAGTAGCATTTATTGTAATAATATGGGTAAATAATTCAAATTGGCGTAACTGTTTTGTCGGTGGTGTTTCTGGAAAATCGAACGTGACCAAAATGGTTTGGCATCGCGTTGAATTCGTTTGACTGATAGAATATGCCAATAAAAGTAACATCTGCCGACTTGGTGGGAGAGCTGCTTGCACCACACTACTCTATAACGTAAATGTAGTTAACATAAATTTGTGTGTGCTTTTGATAACTCTCTTAAGTTAAACACAATAAATATTCCTGACGCGCATATGACGACAGGTGTGAACAAACAATGTCTGCCGGTATGGTGTAGTAGAGCGGTTCTTAACCTTTTTTAGCTGCGACCCAAATTCCGGTGGTGGAATTGCTTGGCAACTCATGGCATGATATAAATAAATGAATATGAAATCACATTTATTAAACGTACGTGCTGAGCACGGAGCTAGGAATCAACAAAACAGCGCCGTTCATTGTTTTTTTCGAGTAAAATGAGGACACTCCTTGCAACTCGAAAGCAAACACCGAGAATGGAGTCGGGAAGTTCGTATGGCTTCAAAAATGTTTGAAGGATATTATACTAATCTACGTCATAGTCGTAAGCTTCTACTGGTGATGATATTGAGGCAAACAATCCGCTAGACGCCTGTGCATGCCGGTTAAAGCTACATTTGTTTGTTAAAATGTACTTTGATTTTCATTCAGCATGCAGAATATGCATTTTCGGCTGCACCAAACAAAATATGACTTGCTCATACCAGATGCAAGCAAACAATTAATTGATGACATATATCGTGTGGATTCGAAATGCTGTGTGTTTATTATTATCTAATATTTAAGTAATTTTGTGTGTACATTTTTGTCTCGCATGCAGTTGGAACGGGCAAGAGGAATAATGAAATTTGGACAGTCACTTTTGGCGACCCACTCAAAGTGGCTTGGCGACCCAATTATGAGTCTCAAGCCAGGGATTAAGAACCGCTGAGTGTAGTAGGTATTGATATTACATTGCTTTCAAAATTTTTCATTGGAAATTGTAACACTTTATTTATGTATTGACAACATGTCGACCGGTTCAAACTAATGTCCATACAAGACATGTCACCAGTTGGATGATGGTCGTATCTTAACATTTTCGAGAATACTCCACGATTTGGCAATGCAATTAACTATGTAGGCCTACGTTTTAGGACATAGACATATATAGGGTTGATGCATGTATGGATAAACCAAGCAATCTTCAAATTTAAAGGTGATATACATATTATCTTTTTCACATAATTATTTTACATTGAAAATCACACCTTAAACAATTTATTCCAATACATATACCGTCGAAACTCTGTTTACAATGTGATGTATTATATTTATTTATTTATATGTACTTTGAGATCAACAAAAGTCAAGCGAATTGGGACATTCGAAACGTATCCGAAAACTTTATCACATGCTGGATATTACATTTTTCTATGTCCATGAACAGTTTTCTCAAGTAAAGGCGTAAATCAAAACTACAACTATTAGGAAGAAACAACCATTGACATACACTATTATAATTACATAGCTACGGAAACCACCCATTCTGGTGGTGTCGGGTGGCTCAGTGTTGGTGATAGCAGTGCAATGTTGCCGCCTTTGAACCGAAGTCTTTCTTGCAAGCCGCCCAAGAATGCATTCAGTGGCGCCTCCCAGCGGCTCACATTTGGACCGTCGAGGCTCGCTTCACTTAAAGTGGTTTGTCCGTTTTTTTACAACAGACTTTCCGCGCACACGTGCGTGTGTATGTATGGACATTTCTCATGGGTTTCTATCGGGCGTTAGACGGACGTCATATGTCTGATGGTTCACAATGTTAGGTCCTGCGTGTTTTCTGAAATTGTTCCTAGCTGCAAAAACGGACTGCTGATCAGTTGAGGACGTTTTACGTAACTTGAGTTACAAAAAAATGCTCAAATTCACATCATACCAAACGTCCGTCACGAATTCGTCGAGAAACCGTCTATTACGTTTGTGTCTAGGGTCATCTGGAAGGTGGACAATTTGGCTAATAATGGTACGGTGAGGCGTCTTAATGGGGTTAAAACAAATTACGCTGAAAAGGAGAGCCAACTTGGAAGAACTACGAACCTACGTAATGCGAGTAATACAATTCCTAGTTAGCATTTGCATGAGTTTTGCACCAGATGATCTAATTATAACTGCGGATTTTTACACAAAACTGCCGGGGCACCGCTATTTTCTTCTCTCCCGTAGCCATACACGGTCGTTGGGGCACCACTGTTTATTTATTGACAACTCCCGCCATCTCTCTCAATTCTCTACCGCTAATAGAGTTCTTTGTAGTCATATCTGTCAAATTACATGAATGACGGTTGTTTGGCTCCCAGACGATTTATGACGTCACAGTTGTTTGCATCAAACACAAGCGCGCTCACTGTCCACGCGAAAAGGTCGTGTGATTGTGTCGTATAGAGATTAGTTGATTGCCACCCGATGTGTCGTTGTAGGTAATAACAAACGTCTAACGTTTTTCTCATGTTCTACCTGACAGCTTAAGTTGGAGATAACTTATAACATGAAATGTCATGTTTTGACGAACCAAGTTGATCTGTCCTAGAAGATGTCAAACCCGTAACCATTTTCAATCATCGTGCATGCACCACATGTCGTAACGTCATAACTATTTCACAACTTTTTTTTATTATATATTTCAAAATGGACGCTGGCGAAGTGATACAAACCGGGTTGAGGTGGAAACGCCACTGTTGCTCACGACATTTCAACTGTGAACTAGCGTAACGTAATATAGTTTACAAAATTGAGCATTATTTTATTTCTAGTCAACTTTTCAAAACAAATCCTTTCCACAGTTGTACGCAATTAGCAATTATGCAGAAAAAGTAGCCGCTAGTTCTTGGCAGTTGTTTTGTCGAATGTTGCGATATATCCTCTGATTGACGTGAGTTCAGTTCGTGGCAGTTGTTTTGTAGAATGTTGCGAGTCATCCTCTGAATGATGCGAGTTCGTTATTAATACCAGTGGGGAGTCCATAATAGCATTTACAAATCAGTCAACTGGCTAGATCGAAATTACGTGGTATGGTATAGTTAGCTGTTGAAGACTCGACGCAAATGAAGTCAATGGTTGTGTTTTAGAAGTTAGTGAACTAGTGGGGATCATCAGCCAGATCGCTGTTTCCAAAGACAACGACGTCAAATTAAACAATGATGCATTCAAGCCAACATAACTTGTTGTCCCAATTTCCAAAGTGGCAAATGCTGTTCAATTTTGGGAAATGTAAATGCCTCCACACAGGACATGGGAACGAAGAGGTAGAATATACAATGGGGGGTACTGTACTAAGTACTACTGTAAAAGAAAAGGACTTAGGGTTAACAATTAGTGCTGATATGAAGGTTTCAGAGCAGTGCGGAATTGCAGCTTCAAAGGGAAATCAAATCCTTGGATTAATTAGGCGAAACATAACGTATAAGGAAAAAGAGCTAATAATACCGCTGTACAAAACAATAGTGAGGCCTCATTTAGAATATTGTATTCAAGCGTAGAGGCCATATCGCAGAAAGGACATAGATATGCTAGAAAGAGTGCAGAGGAGAGCAACTAAAATGATATCAAAACTGAGGGATCTTAGTTACGAAATACGCCTAAAAAATGCGGTTTAACAACACTAGATACCAGGAGATTGAGAGGAGATCAGATAGAAGTGTTTAAAATATTGAATGGTTATGAAAATATTGATAGAAATATTTTTTTTCAGTTAAGAAAGATAGAAGGACTAGAGGACATGAAGTTAAATTAGCAAAGAAGCAGAGTAGATTATATATAAGAAAGTTTTCATTTTCTCAAAGGACTGTAAATGAATGGAACAGATTATCTGCTGATTGTGTGGGTGCTAGTAGTGTGAATATGTTTAAAAATAAAATCGACACATACCTCAGACGGGCGGGATACACATAGATAAAAGGGTCGGACTCTCGATAAACCAAAGGGCTTCCTTGTCCACCTGCCACCTAGAGTTAATTCTCTAGGTGGCAATCTTGTTAAATCTTGTTAAATCAATTATCTTAACAAACTGACACACATCCAATAACCTACGGTTCAGGTCAAACTGGACTTCCACTGTTTCATGAATGTCACACAGAAGGCCAACTAATTAGTGATTAAAGTGCTGTTTAAGTTTAAACAAATGTTCAGATAAGTTGTTCGAAAACAATCGATTTTTTCGAGAAGCTAAAACTACTCCATTACTTTTTATGTATCTTCTTTGTAAACGAATATATACATGATCTAAAACACTTTATAATGTCTACCAGCGGCAAAAACAAATGTAACCTCGCCTCATCGGGAAGAGGAAACTTAAAATGTAAAACGAAACTAACGATTTGCAGAATGTCGACGAGGCGTCAGTAGTTGTACGCGCTAATACTGATGGGACTCACGTACAAGCGCTGGAAATGGCGCCACCTGGTGGATCATCGATCCTAGCAAGAGGTTCAGCGGCAAACACGACATCAATTAGACCACTCCTGTTTCCTTGTGATTTAGTGCCTGCGCAGTTAGCAACCTTCATTCTGGAGCTGTCATTTGTGTTACGTGTCCTTGAAAACTCATAGTACTTAGTTCGTCGCCTTTGTCTGCGGCGAACCGTTGGCGCCAAGCACCAAAACGTGGTGGCAAACTCATCTAGGTTTAGTGTCTTTTGATAGCACCTGTAAGACAGTAATGCAGCCATTACGCCGGTCATGCCCAGTTTGCCCCGCAGACCTGCCAATGTAGGTTGAGTATCCTCGAATTGGTCGTTTGTGAATACAAGTGTGACATTGGCGAATACGGTATTGAGAACATTTCCAAATTTGGATAGGCACACAGTTCTATTTCATATAGTGTATTTAAAAGAAACGTTTAACACACAAATACATATACATCGGATAAGTGTAGTATAACGTGTAAGTAAACTAAAACTTGTCTCATAGTCTATGTACACGTAACATGCCGTAACGCCGCTTCAGCTTACCGTTTCATTCACCGTGTTACTGTATCCATTTCGAACAATATGTGAGCATATGGTTGAAGTTGCACATTTTATTTGTATTAATATTGCATTCCAAGCGTTGTATTAAGTGATAAAGAATTATTACGCAAACATAATTATATCATCTTCCTTATTGTCGTCCTCGCCGCTTTGGCATAGCTGTCGTGTTTGCTGACGTATTGCAAGCCGTCTCTCGAGCCCGCCTCACTTCTAATACATAGTCATCACGGTTCGAGGTTTGCTGTTTTGTCACCAATTGTTTGCCTTCTTTATTGTTGTGTGATTTCAAGTGGATCTCGTATAATAATAATACTTTATTCGTACTAAAATTATACAATTTGATTAAATCAATGTATATGTTACTGTGTACATAAAACAGTAAGCAATGAGCGTAGCTCATCAATGGCTAAAATAAATGTTATCCGCATTATCTATAGTATGTAACACATTATCTATAGTATGTAACACATATTTTGCAATTGAGACTCTACATACTAGGTTTTCAACTAGCCGCTCCTGGTAGTGGTCTTGAATCATACCATAAAACTGATTAGACTTCGTTCTAAAGAATGTCATTGCATCAAGTTTGAATTTGGACATGATATAGTTAAAACGTTTAGACATGTATGACCCACTATTTTTTGAAGGACTAGATGAGAGAGCATTTTCAAACTGGAGTTTCTGCATTTCAAGCAACTCTGCATAAATCGTACCATTCGATTCATAATTTGAATTTGAATCGATAAACAGTCTACTAAGAGTGGCACCATATTGCAATGCGTGCAAACTGGTAGATTAAATAGTTTTCTTATACCTTTGCGTCACGTAGTATAAAACATATCAAGATGTTTGTCTTATAAGTTCCACAGACATACATCATAGAAAGATGTACAGTACGACATAAACAATTGACGTTTTATGCTTATATTACAAAACCCAAAATTGGCAAATAATGCATATACACGCTACCTAAAACAATGACACATATCTTGTACCACAGAGTCAGGACCAATAATGTGGCCTAAATGCAGCCCTTTTTGACTCTTTTTCAATTTTAAACCATCAAAATAAAAATTTCAGTCGGTGCCACTGCCATATTTAATAAGTTGACATTTTGCCGGGTTAAATTGTAAATCATATTCATATGCAAATTTTAGACATATATCACACATATTGTTCAATGTATATGTTGATGGAGCTACCAAAGCTATGTGTGTCTGTATGCATAATGCTCATTAGCTAACCATTTCATTCGTGATAATAGTGTCATCTTTTTTAACTATATGTGTTGTTAATTGTTTCATTGGCCTTTCAACTGGTCTAATTGTAGCCGTTAACAGTTAGATACAACACGACTATCTAGGTTTTTATGTGACGTCACGGGGTCACGTGACATTTGTTGTGCCGCCATTTTAGCTGTCAAGCCATGCCAGAGACATGTTGTGTTGTCGGTTGCAATAATCGGAGAGGTAACACTCAAAATGTGCCATTTTATCGTTTTCCTACTGACAAAGAACGTAGTCTCGTAGAAAAAAGTGGACCGCAGAAGTGAAACGCAACAACTGGCAGCCAACACTACACTCGCCTGTTTGTGGACATCATTTTGTAGCGGGTTTGTGAAGCCCGCGCACCGACAGGCGACACTGACACTGTGAGTGTGATAGTGATAGCTGTTACTGCTAGCTATTACCGAGTGAAATCGTGATGACATTATTTTTCGCAATTACCGTAGTGTCATTCTGGTAATATTTAATTATATGCAATATGTAATGACCGTGTTTATTAGAGTTAACCTTTTTTAGCACCGACCACGTTAAGTAAACGTTTGGCCTGTCGCCAGTGTCGGTGTCAGCCGTTGCCGTTGGGGCTGACCCGTTAGCGTTGTCGTTGACGTCACTGACACTCAGCATAAGCATAGCCATAACAATCGTTTATGATGTCTGTCAGGCAGTCATATTGTTTAGTAGTGCAACTTTGATCAAATTAATAGTTGATTCTCTAATTCTTGAATGAAAATTACATCACATTTCGTTCACAGATTTTATGGTGACAACAACCCTCTATCGCCAGATTTTGTCTCAAGCATCTTCCGTCATGTTCCGGGTCTACCTGAGCTTGGTGAACTCAGCAAGAAGTCTGTCACGAAAACGAATGACACGGAACAAACCGTCGCTGATGTGACTGAATCTCCTCCTGAGAATGATGACACCATTGCCACTCAAACTGAAATAACGACTAATGACATTACTGCACCACAGAAGTGCGACAGTTTGAGAACAAACAATGAATGTCTCCGTAAAATAATGTTTGTATGCTCCACAGATGAGATGTCATTTGTAGACAATGATGATAAAGTGAAGTACCTTACCGGAATGCCATCAAACTATGTGATGTTAACAATATTCACAACTGTCTACCCATTTTTGATTACCGGTGTGAAACTCGCTTCATTTCATGAACATTCAGTTTCTTGCCTATTGTTTCAATGTATCCCTTGCTACAGCGTCAATAATATTTCAATCTGTTATTAATATGATGTTCTGTCGTCTTGTCCCAGCCTTGGTGAAGTGGCCAGAATGTGAATGTTTGCGAAAAAGTCTCCCAGTGTCATTTAGCACAAAGTTCCACAAATGTGTCTGTGTCATCGACTGTTTTGAAATTTGTATACAGCGGCCTAGCGATTTAAAAGCCAGGGTACAGACTTACTCAAGAAACAAATCTCATAACACAGTGAAATATTTGATTGGGATAACTCCACTGGGCGTGATTTTGTACATTTCGAAAGTTTGGGGTGGACGAACATGTGACAAGTTTAAGTTGTGGATTTTTGCAGAACGTGACACCGGGAGACTTAATATTAGCACATAGAAGATTTTACATCAGTGATTCTGTCGGATTACATGCAGCAAACTTGCAAATTCCTGCATTTACCAAAGGTATTATTATTATTTAGCGCTTATTAAGCGCTCTTTTCATACATAAAAGCCTGCTCAAAAGCGCTGTACACAATCAATAGAATAATCATAGAGAGTAAAAACAAAGCATAAAAACGATAGCATGATAAAAAAATAAAAAAGGTAAAAATCAACTGAGCCCGTTGGATGTAAAGCTACTAGAGGTCTCGCAGCTGTTCGCATTTATGTAGAACGTGTGATAGGCATGGCGAGACGGAAGTATACAATGTTGGGCGATACCATTCCAATAATTTTATTGCAATCAGACAGCAGTGGGATGACAACGTTAGACAAAATGGTTCATGTTTGTTGTGCTTTAACCAATTTAGCAGAACCTATTGTTCCACTTTATTGAATGGACATTTAATTGAATTTGATTATATAGCTTATGGCACAATATATTCAAGATGCAAAAACAACTACATGAATGTATAAGAAAGTGATTTTACTGTTCGGCTGGATACCGAATAGTGCTAGGAACTGGTCGGATAGCATATATCGTACAATATGAAGCTTGACAGCTAAAATGGCTGAAAAACAAATGCCACGCGATAATTAATACGTGACTGAAAAACCTGTATTATTGTTGTGGAGTAGGAATAAATATGGACAGTAGAATTCCACACATAAAACAACCTTCAGCAAATTTTTGTGCGTAGCCTACACACTTAAGCCATTAAACATTTGAACTGTATTTTTGAAGATTACTTGTTGGAAAAAAGTCGTGAAAACTTTTATATTACAATGTACGTTCCAGTAAACCATTGCATATTAAGGGAAGTGTGTGTGTGTGTGTATATATATATATATATACACACACACACACGTGTATATATATATATATATCTATGAAAGGCTAGCGCAGACAGGTCATTTGCCCACCCAGCATCTGATCCGTAGGTATTTTCGGCATAACTTTTAAAGTAGCATTGGAAATTAGATAGCTTCAGTAATCAGTATTTTCAAAAGCCTATTTGAAATGCTGGTATATACCGATTAGTTGCCGACGTGCACTCTAGTTGCCAACACAATGTAGCACCAACACATGAAGTTTCAAGGCAATTGGAAGTAAAATGTTTGTTTTATGGTGGTCTGGAAGGTAGGTTGTCATTAGTTTTAAAGTACGATACCTGTTCCTCAGTCATATATGCATTCCGCAGATGTCGGAGGGGGGCATGGCGCTGAACGACCAAAATATAGAGTTAAAGTAGTCCCCAGTATTTTGAGAATTAAAAAAATCTCCGACATCACCCCACACACCCCCGTGTCTGAAAGTCATATCCGACAGCAGTGGAGTGTTGACACTCCAAGTCAGCCCCCTCCTTCCAATGTACGACTCATTCCGACGCAAATGCATTTATTTATTGTTCTTTTACTAGAATAAATATGTTGAAAATTTGCTGCCCGTCGGATTTCGCCCGAAATACGACATAAGCCGGAAACATTGCTCACCCCCGCGAAATGTTCAACTTGTAAACACAACCGTCGGATAGTAAACAATCGTTGTTGCTTTTATTGACATTTATTGCAGAACCACGAGTCCCTATCTTTGTTAGGCTTGGTTCCTACGGTTTTTACACACGAAATGACAAGTCTTGCTAATAATAATAAATTATAGGGTATAATGGCTATTAACCGGCGACTAGTCCTGGATAACGGATATACAACGTTCCTTTAAAAGTTCGAGTGCTTCAAAGCCTGAATTACTGATTATTTTCCCTGTCATTAATGTTACTACATTTGACTATTATAAAGCACTCACTTTTTTAAACAGGGGAATTCATTTGAAATATATAAATAGTTGTAACTAATTGTTTTTTTTATTATTACAATTATAAATAGAGAAGATGAATAATTGCAAATTTAAAAAAATTCAATATGCATATCGGTCTTCACATAACACGTATGTTAATACTTTACATTAGTTCTTGTCCATTTTTGATTTTAGCATGAATTAATCATTAAAAAAAACAGAAAATGTGTCCCTTCAAAATAAAAATATTCCTAAAATAAGAAAAGGTGATATTTTTATTGACATTACTATGTATCAAACTCTGTTATTTTCACAAGATGTAGAAATATATTGATAGTACATGGCTGTGAAAAAAGAGTTTTACTATATTATCAACTCACTCGTTCTGGGTTCAAGAAAAATCTAAATACCACAAACGATAACTCTAAACAACAGTAAGGCTAATACTACTGATGTCCACTAGCTGTAGTCATGAACTCTGATTAAAACTTATTGTAGGCTTGTGCGAGTAATATATGGCTTAAAATGTTTATTTTACGCGTGTACAGATCATCCGCGTTGCGACAAAAAAATTATTGCGTCGTGCTGCACACAAAAATTACATATGTCAGTTAACGCGGCAATTGGCACGAACGCCTTCGGAAAGCTCGGTATTTTTGATAATGAACGCTGGCGCTGCTCGTGTTGTCCGAGGCATCGGTGGAACATCTCAGGATGTACAAGTACATTTATCATACTTGTCCTATACTTGCAGTTGCTGTCTGTGACAGTTTTTCCTATATACTAATTGTTCCGTACTTTTTGTGTAAGCTGTCAGGTTTCACATGTATCATAGCCTAATCGTTTTATTAATGGAGGCAGTCCTTTCGTTTTTATCGTGAAATCATGCATGTTATACAGTATAAACTATATCTATTATAACATACTGACCGTACACAATTAATGTTTTAAGGAACCCTTTTGTGCAGTTGAAATTCATGAACCATGGAGGAGACCCAGTGCTATCTCGGCAGCGCGACACTGTCGAAGGTGTGGCCTCAGGTCAAATATGAATTGGAAATTGGAACTCATACTTGCATTAGACTGTTATAATACTATGGGATAAGGAGGCCTTGTTACATGTCATAACGGCGTCAAATCAAAACGATGACAGGTCCTAAACGGCGACAAATGAAAGTGGTCGCTAGGGGGCGGGGCATAATGTTTACTTTCAAAATGTATCCTTCGTCTAATATTCAATTATAGTATACTAATTATTTTGAATAGATTACTTTTAATATTATGTAACTTGTAAAGCGCTACAGAACCAATAATTCAACCATAAGCTAAGTATATTTAAACTAAGCATATTTTAACAAGTTTTGGCCCTGTCATATTCAACTTAATAAAACCGTTAGCCAATATCAATGATTATTGCTCACTTTCGCCGGTAGGCAATGTTTAGTTTTTCAAAATGTTGTAGGTTATAACTATTACACTGTTAAATGGTTAAGTTAAAAAACATACTGCCTGTGGGCTTTTTCTATTGACCTTTTAAATTAGTATTATCTGATGATTGTGTGGGTGCTAGTAGTGTGAATATGTTTAAAAATAAAATCGACACATACCTCAGAAGAGCTGGATATATGTAGATAAAAGGGTTGGACTCTCGATAAGCCAAAGGGCTTCCTTGTCCACCTGCCATCTAGAGTTAATTCTCTGGATAGCAATCTTGTTAAATCTTGTATTGGCCTTTTATATTAAGTCGTGAAGCGTAGTGGGAATCGTTAACGTGGGTTACGTTCCCAAGCTTGTGTGTGTGTGTGTGTGTGTGTGTGTGTGTGTGTGTGTGTGTGTGTGTGTGTGTGTGTGTGTGTGTGTGTGTGTGTGTGTGTGTGTGTGTGTGTGTAATATTCAGTGTCCAGAGTGACTGTTCGAGCTTCGAAGAAGCCATCCCGCCATGTCAGCGGTATATTGAGACAACGTTCCGGTCGGCCCCAACGCATTTGCGTCGATGAGCGATAATCGCGACGTGCTCACCCAGCTCGGGCCATCCTCGAACACTAACAGCGGTCTCACAGCGACATCGTCAGAAAGCTTGACCGAATGCGACTCGTAGCGGCCGGCGGTAAACATATACTGCCAGGTGTCGTCATTCGCGCGAACCCGTTCATCCGACTTCTCGATCGTTTGCGACAGGGCAAGACCTCTCGATCGAATTCGTAGCGGCCGGCGGTAAGCGTCTACTACCCGGCTTCGTCTTTCACGCGAACGTATTCAACTGACTTCGCAATCGTTTGCGACCGTGCGAGACAAGTCGATCATTGAACGGACGCGACTCGAGAATTCGCGGCGTACGACGGCAATCGTCAATTGCCCGGCATCATCACTCGTGCGGCCGAGACACACCGCTCTGATTGTATTCTGAGCTTGGCGTGTTGACTTCAACAAACGTTCGTATATATTCGAGATGGGACTAGCCCAGTGTAAATGTCTATTTTCTGACTGAACGTATCTATTATTTGCTGTATTATGATTGGTAGTTATCTGTGATTTTGAAATGAGGTTTATTACCCTTGAAGTATTCATATATATATATGTATATATATATATATATACATATATATATATATATATTGTAACAGATTACTGTAATGAGAGTCCGCGAGGACTAGCTATATACTGTGTATTTATATTATGGTAGTTACTCTTAGATAAAACTTGGCGCTTAGTGTTTGGTCGTGTAGTGGTATAATCCACCTTAGAAAAGAAGTGGAATTTGATAATTGAAAGATTAATTGTATATTTATTTTCTTAGTTCGATATATTCAAAGATTCAGTGTTATTGTTTATTATGTTCTATTAAGATTTGGTTACGGGATTTCTTTATTCTTGTTATTTTTTTTAATCGAGATATTTACCAAAAGGAAGATATCTTGTAATAAAGTTTATTAAATTTTCCTCGTTCTTTGTTGCTTGTTCACGATAACCGTTCTTTCTCATATGCGTTGACCTTGATATATAAGAACCCTACTAGACTGAGCCATCTAGTGTACGGAAACCTCGCTAATCCGTGACATAATTGGGGGCTCGCACGCGGGATTCCGGCGAAGGGGAAATTAAAATAACACCTTCGGTCAACGCTATGAATTGCGGGTAACACTTGACGGCAATATAGAACATGCCTGAGAATTTGGCTGTATTCTGGTTCCGTGGAGAGTCAGCGTTATTCCGTGGCTAGAAACGAAACTTACATCTATTCCATTAACTGTAGTGTAGGGTAATTCACATGCCCCTTGTCGTTTCTGCCCGGACATAATTCTGAGTCCCATATTTCTCGCTACATTTACAGTATGTCATTCACGTTTTGAGGCATTATACTTGTTTATTGCAGCGGTAAAGGACCATGGATTAATCTTCGAATTAAGGGTAAGTAGGAGCTTTGTTATCTTTCAATTGTACGAGGAAGTTGAATTACTTGTTGCAATTGTCGAGTTGGCATTGGGCAGATTGAAGTCCCACAGAATTTCCGTGTGTTGATAGTTGACATGGCGTGGTTGAAGTTGTATAGTGATTTCATTATTCCAGTCTTATGAGAAGATTGTGTGGAGTGTTGTAGCGCAGCTAGCACTTTTGTTGTTTACAGGTGATTTACCTTTTGCATTACTTGAACGTGATATCCGTTTAGTGATTATTTCGTGTGTTGCACTAGTTTGCAAACATGTATCTTGCTCAATTAATTGAGTTAGGCGAGAAGTTAGGGTTAACAGGTCCCGAACGTCAGGCATTTGTTCGCGATGAACAAGGAATCGCCCGGGCTGAGCGACAGGCCGCTAGCGAGGCGGAGAAGGAGAGGCTCCAGGCCGAGCTCCGAGAAAAAGAGGCGGCAAGGCAGGCCGATATGCGCGCGCGCGAAATGGAGCATGAAGAAAAGATGGCTAGGCTCCATATCGAGGCTATGACCTTAGAGAACCGAGAATCGGTGAGTAATGCTTCAGCCACTACTAAGGGAGTCCGTTACCCTGTTTTAACGAAGACGGATTCGATTGATGCCTATCTCCAGCGCTGTGAAAGATTTGCGGAAAACCAGGGTTGGGAGCGCGAGCATTACGCTATTTTTCTGAGTGCATTGTTAACCGGTCATGCGCTGGAAGTTTATTCCCGTTCCCCGGTTTCCGTGGCCAACGATTATGACCAGTTAAAGCAAGCGTTGCTAGGATGGTACCGACTGAATGCAGGCGATTTTCATAAGAAGTTTTACACCTGTTCTCAAAATTCCACTGAAACAGTGTCGCAGTATTTTGCTCGTATGGAGCATTATTTGACTCAGTGGATTTCTTTGTCAAACATTAATGAGGCTTTCGATGGCCTTAAGGAACTTATTCTGAGAGAGCAATTCTTGTTTATGTGCCCTAGGGAACTGTCCGTGTTTCTGAGAAAACACAAACCGGTGGGGAAAGATAATTTGTTAGAGTTGGTGAGAACATTTATAGATGCCCATTCATCATATGGTAAACGGGGAAATCGTAGAGACCGAGTCCGACCAACTCCCGTACATTCACCCGTCCCGAAAAGTAGATCAGGGGAGGGGAGATACCCTAATTCTAGCCCTACCCCACGACCCGTTCCTCCACCGCGTATATGTTTCCTTTGTAATTGGCCAGGTCACATCGCGAGACAGTGTACAGTGGAAGTGCAGACTAAGAATCCTCCACCGCAAAGGATGAAACCAGTGGTTGGGAATTGTGCAGTTGTACTAAACCAGAATTCCCCTAGTCACCAATGTCCTGTGGGTGGGACTGATGTCACGTTGCAATGTGGATGTAAGATCCCCGCAATTGCTAGTGCGTGTGTACAACATGAAAACAGTTGTAACTTACCGGTTGTAGAGGGGTATGTGGGGGATCCCCAGCGAAAGTACTACGCGACAGCGGGTGTAACGGAGTCGTTGTACGACGTAGCCTAGTTCCGGAAGATCAGTTAACTGGGAAAACCAAAGTCCTTATGCTGATAGACCGATCCGTCATTGAAGTCCCGACTGCCCGGTGCTATGTGAGAACTCCCTTTTGTACAGGAGAAATTGAAGCCCTATGTCTAAACAACCCCGTTTATGATTTAGTCATTGGCAACGTTGATGAACTAAATTTGCCCTGTTTCGAGGAACCAAGTCAGATGGTGTCCCCGTTACTGTTGAGACCCATTTGAATGACATCCTAGTCATCGATTGTGCTGTAAAAATCCGTGCTCAACGGGAGCGCCTTTCCAAGCCCACAAAACCTTTGATAGTGCCTCAAGTTGTTGGTGCGAGTATATCCGCCGATGATTTCTTGAGAGAGCAAAAGGGGGATGAGACCTTAAAGAAATGCTTTGATTCGGCTGAAGTGACTAAAGGGAAACCTAAGGGAGAACTAACAAGTCAATTCGTGATCAAAAGGGGGCTTCTTTATTGCTTGTATCAGAAAGAGAAAGAGGGTGAGACTGTGAAACAACTAGTAGTTCCCCGAGTTTTGCGCAATCGAGTCATGACGTTAGTACATGAAACCATCCTATCTGGACATCAGTGAATTAGGAAGTCGCTAGACAGAATCCTCCTTAACTTCTACTGGCCAGGGATAGTGGGTGATGTCCATAGATTCTGCCAGTCATGTGACATCTGTCAGAGGACCGTTAGTCGAGGCAATGTTCCTAAGGGTCCTGTACAAATGATCCCCATCGTAAACACGCCTTTTGAAAAGGTAGCGATAGATTTGGTAGGTCCCATAACCCCAGTGACAGAGAGAGGTAATCGGTGGATCTTAACCCTGGTAGATTTCGCTACTATAGATACCCAGAAGCGGTAGCAGTGTCGAATATCGACACGGAAATGATAGCAGAGGCTCTTCTGAAGATTTTCTCAAGGGTGGGTCTGCCTAAAGTAGTACTCAGCGATAATGGCAGTCAGTTCGTGTCAAAAACTATGACCGAGGTAGCTAGGTTACTCTCTATCCAAAAGTCCACTCTTCTCCTTACTGTTGTTGTGTTGTTTGGATGTACTGATAATAGCCATTATATGACAGTTTACTACAAGACACGATAGAAGGAATGGATGTTTAATCAAAGCCTAACACGTGAACAACTGAACTCTAACCTCTAGTATAATGAGGTCATACTAAAGCGCGTAATACTACGACATCTCCCTTTTTACAAAAGAAGAGATTATGAATTACTCAAAGTAACTTGTTATAAAGTCTCTGAAATAACTGTAAACTTGTAAAATAACAACATGCAATAGATTTAACTCTGCTATAAGCTATACAGTATGCTTTGCTTACAGTCTTTGTATCTATTCATGCATAGCGCTGAGGCTGCTTAATATGACGACCAGAACGGGTCACATATAGTCCAGTTGTATTATTTTGAACAATGTTCTCAGCCGAGCCGTCTGTAGTCTTCGTGGGAGTAGTTGAATCCACAACAGCTGGAGCGGGCTGGACTGTAGTCGGACTGGCAAACGATACTCTCCTGACAATCGGGTGAGTCGAGTTGTCTCGGATTTGATTTCTGTTTCTTCGGATAGTGCTTGTGCTCGGTGTCGTGAGAATGTACGATCTTGGATTCGGCGTTTTGTCAAGGACCGTCGCAGGTCTCCACCGGCCGTCTTGATCACGGAAGCGAACTGCTTGACCGTTGTGCAGAAGCGGGAGATCTCTTGCGTGTTGATCGTGCTGAAACGTCATCTTGTCCTGTCGCTCTTGTAGCCTCGTTCTCATATGGTCATGATCTTGGCGTGTGTCAACGATTTTCGTCAGAAGAGTTAACTGTACTTTGCGACCATTGAGGAGCTCTGCTGGACTTGGAAGTTTGCTGTCAATTGGCGTTGTTCGCAGACACAGTAGCGCCAAGTCGAGATCCTGCCCACTTTGCCTCGCCTTCTTCATGACATGCTTCACGGTTTGGATTTGGCGTTCGATGAAACCGTTTGAGCGTGGATACCTCGGCGAAGACGTTACGTGTTGGAATGCCATCTTCTTTGACAGGTCTGTGTAGCATGCACTGGCGAAATGCGGGCCATTGTCCGACACGACACGCGTAGGAACGCCTGTCTCGCTGAAGATCTGCTTTGTGACAGAAATGACGGTTGAGCTTAGACATGGCTTCGGCATTTTGCGCACGATGGGAAATTTTGAATAATAGTCCGCAATGATGAGCCAGTCTGCGTCGTTGAAGAAGAACATGTCTGTACCAACCACTTCCCAAGGTCTACTCGGCACTTCGTGCGGCTGTAGCGTCTCGTGCTGCTGCGCTAGTTGGTGTTCTTGACAGATGTCACACGACTTGACTGTAGTCTCAATGTCACGATTGATGTTGATCCAATACACAGAGTCTTTTGCTCTGAGTCTCGTCTTCTCTATGCCGAGGTGACCGTAGTGTAGTTTATCCAGTATGAATGCTCTCAGGAATGACGACTCGTGTTCCTTTCAATAGGATACCATCTTCCACGGAGAGTTCATCGCGGAACGACCAGTACGAACGGATGCTAGTTGGCATTTCCTTTATTGTTTCGGGCCATCCAGTCACGATCGTTTCGGAGAGTGCTTGGAGAACTGGATCAGCCTTCGTCTTGTTCCTCAGCTCTTGGATGCGTACTTGGAAGACGCGAGAGTGTGTCCGCAAGGATAATGTCCTTTCCTGGTTGGTATTCAACTTCCATGTCATACCCTTGCAGTTTGAGGAGCATTCTTTGTAGTCGCGGTGGAGAGTTGACAAGACCTTTCTGGATGATCGCAACGAGAGGCTTGCGGTCCGTGACGACCTTGAACTTGCGTCCGTATAGGTATGTGTGGAACCGTTGTGTGCCAAAAACAATGGCTAGCAACTCTCGCTCAATGCAGGCATATCGTTTCTCTGCGCTTGATAGACTCTTCGATGCGTATGCCACCGGTTGGATTACACCAGACTCGTTCTCTTGAAGTAACGCCGCGCCAAGTCCAAGGAGACTAGCGTCTGTCTGAAGTATGGGCGTTTTGGACACGTTGAAGTATTGAAGACTTGACCTTGAGGTGACAAGATGTTTCAGACCATCGAAGCAACTTTGATGGTGCGGTTTCCACGTGAACATGCTGTCTTCTTTCAGTAGATCTCGAAGCATTGAAGCCTTGTCAGCCAAGTTCGGTATGAATGGGCTCAAGAAGGTCATGAGTCCAAGAAACTGCTGAAGCTCTTTCTTGTCTCGAGGTGGTGGTATGTCTTGCAGATCGCGGATCCTGTCCGGATCAGGTTTGATGCCATCGATGCCGTAGATGAGGCCAAAGAAACTGACACTGCTCTCCTTGATCAGGCACTTGCTGGAATTGAAGACAAGCCCGTTCCTCGACGCAATGTTCATGAGTTGATGAAGATTTCTGTCATGTTCATCTTCTGTGGCACCGTAAACCACCACTTCGTCAGCGATTCCCTCTGCTCCATCACACTGCTCGAGAATCATGTCCATCCTGGATTGAAAGATGTCTTGTGATGCAGACAAGCCGAATGGAAGTCGCTTGAAGGCATATCGACCGTAAGGAGATTTTTAAAGGAATTTTGTGGTGCGGTCTCTTCAGTGCCTGATTCAAGAACTTGGGGTCCAAACATATTCTTAGGCTCCCATCTTTCTTCTTTGCATATGCCAGGCTTGAGACCCACTCTGTTGGCTCATTCTCGTGCACTTTGCGTATGACGTCATTTTCCACCATGGAGTCAAGACTGCTTTTGATATTTTTTAGCGCAATTGGTGTCTTTCTTGGAGGATTCACGCGAGGAGGAACTGCGGGATCCACCACCAACTTCACTTCACCAGGAAAACAGCCGATTCTGTCAAACTGTTCTGGATACATTCTAGTGAGGTCATCAACGCTGTTTATAGAGGCTGTGCTCGTGACAGCTGATTGTCCCGTAGCAGGTCTATCTTCTGTTGAGGAGTGCGTCTTGATGGTGCAATGTAGAGTCACCAGCTTCAACTTTTCACACGACTGAAGACCAATCACTGCAGGGCCGGTTACATCAACGATGTAGAACCGAGTGTCACCCCATGCCGACTTGTTGTAGCTGCATGAAATATTAACCACGCCATGGCATGTGATGGACGTGCCATTGTACGCCGTCAATCGTGCGCCTCTTGCTGCTGCGACGATGTTATCAACGGGGAACCCCTCAGCATTTAACTTGTCCGGATACATGCGTCGAAATGTTCGCAGTGGAAGTGTATTGCCTTGTGCGCCTGTGTCCACTTTCAGGCTCCAATTGTGGATGCCAGGACGATTGCTCAGTTTAATTTGCACCTGCGCATAGGCTTCGTCGCGATTATATTGCCCGAGACACATTGCTGACACCTTCACATCATGAAAACTGAGTGCATCAAATGACTGTTCAAGTGTGTCAGTGTTCTGTGCATTGGAACGCATTTAATAAATTGACTTCTCGTTTGCATACGAATGTTGTCGTTGCCGATGCTCGTTCCTGTTCCTGGATTTCGAACGTCCGCGCTGATGTGGCGTGATGTTGTTGGCATGCTGTTTTTTCTTAGTCAGACAACATTTCGCCCAGTGGTTCATTCTGCCGCACGCTCTGCACTTGACTCCAAACGCTGGACAACTTTCACGCGGTTTGAATGGGTGTTGTTGACCACAGTTGCGAAATTTGGCGGATGAGTTTGCACCACGTCTGAAGCTATGCACCGCAGTTGTCGCCACTGTTCCCATGTCACGAATCTGCTGGACGTGGGAGGCACTCGCTTCATACGCTCGTCCCAACTGAATTGCTTCGTCCAGTGTGTAGTTCTTGTTTTTTCCAAGAAATTCCTTCTGGTAATCAGGAATTGGCGTACCAGCTATGATCAGTTCAATGAGTCGCTCATTCAATTCGTTATCTTGAAACTCGCATTTCAGAGCTAGCAACTTGCATCTGTTTATGAAACAATCTAAGTTTTCTTCTGGCGTTTGACGGTAGTGCATAAGTCGTAACCGGCTGCTGCGATAGTTCTCACACAGCTCAAGTTGTTCAACGAATTTGGCGAATATCTTGGTAGGATCTTTCCTTTCCTCTTCTGTGAGGCTTCAAGAGTTGTATCGGCGTAGTCCTTCATCGCCGACTTGTAGTAGAATGTGTACTACTTGTTCTCCTTCCTCAATTCGCTTTGCTTTGAAGTATAATTCAAGTCGTTGTTTAAATAACTTGAATGTTTCTGCTTGATTTTCCACTGACCAATCCATTCTTGGTACGTGATCAATGTTCGCTGTTGTTGTTAGCCAATTCGCGCCTACTAGTAGCGTGTTAGCTGTCTGTCTTATAAATTGGGTAGCTTAAAAACTATCAGCCAGGCTGCTTTAATGAGCCCCGGTCAGTTATAATTATAGCAATATGGGTTATATGCCTAGCTATAACAACATACTGCAACAGTGTTCAATTGCTAGCCATTTTATGAGTCCCGGCAAAAATTACAGAAGGCTGAATGTCTCTGTTGTTTACACGTAGCTGTCCATTTGCATGTGACGTGACCTTTGATCCCGACGCGGCTGTCGAGTGACGTCATTCATGTTGCGCGTGATTCTTTTGAACAAATTTCAGCACGGCGAATAAAGACATAGTTTTCACTCATCAGTTGATTCAAAGATCACGATTTCAGTATCAATACGTTACCGCCGCCCATAGTTTGTTCTCGTCGCTGCCACCATGTTGTTGTGTTGTTTGGATGTACTGATAATAACCATTATATGACAGTTTACTACAAGACACGTTAGAAGGAATGGATGTTTAATCAAAGCCTAACACGTGAACAACTGAACTCTAACCTCTAGTATAATGAGGTCATACTAAAGCGCGTAATACTACGACACTTACCATCCCATGGCAAATGGATTGGTAGAGAAATGGAACGGTACCTTAAAACGGATGCTAAGGCGAATGTGCTCTGAACGTCCACGAGACTGGGATCGGTATCTGGAACCTCTCATGTTTGCATACCGCGAAGCACCCCAGGAGAGCATGACATTTTCCCCTTTTGAGTTACTCTATGGAAGGACAGTCAGGGGGCCTATGATGATTCTTAGAGAGTTATGGGAGAATGAGAAACCAGACGATGAGCTAGTAGAAACGTACCAGTACGTAGTGGATGTCCGCAATGGTATAGAATCAACTTGCGAACTAGCTAGAGAGAATCTTAAGAATTCTCAAGACCGGTATAAGGAACACTTTGATCGAAAGGCCAAAGTGCGAACCCTAGAAGTAGGAGACAAAGCCCTCATCCTTCTCCCCACTGATTCAAACAAGTTGCTCATGCAATGGAAGGGTCCATATGAGGTGATAGAGAGAGTTGGGATAAACGATTACCGGGTAAAGATCGGAGATAATCGTAAATTCTTCCACATCAACATGATGAAGAAATACTATGAGAGAGGTAATGTGGAGATGCTATGTTTAGCTTCTGTTGTCGAAGAACAACCTGTATGTGAGACTGATGAGGATTTTCCCATTCCTGAGAGAGAGGAAAACATTGGGAACGTCCTTGTGAGTGATAGTTTATCACATGATCAGACACGAGACTTGAAACAGCTAATGGAAGAATTTCCTTCCATCTTTTCGAGCACTCCGGGACAAACTAGTCTCTTGTCCCATGCCATTGAGGTAACGTCCTCTAGTCCCGTGAGATGCAAACCATACCCTATTCCATTAGCCAAGTTAGGATTGGTAAAACAGGAGGTTGAGAAAATGCGAGAAATGGGCGTGATAGAGCCATCTCATTCACCGTACTCGTCGCCTTTGTTGCTAATTCGTAAATCTGACTCCACATACTGACCGGTAGTAGATATTCGCCAGTTAAACAAGGTTACTAAATTCGATGCAGAACCTATGCCAAATCCCGATACTATCTTGGCTGAGGTGGGGCAGGATAGGTACTTGTCCAAACTAGATTTCTGCAAAGGCTACTGGCAAATAAGGATGGAAACGGAAGATAACGAAAAAACGCATTTTGTACTCCCCAAGGGTTGTTCCAATTCTGCGTTATGCCTTTCGGTCTAGTCAACGCCGGCGCATCGTACAGTCGCATGATGCGCATACTCTTAGATGGCCTCGGTGGTGTTAACAATTATGTTGACGATGTATTGATTCACACCTCAACATGGGCCGATCACTTATCAACACTGCGGGCAGTGTTCGTCCGAGTGAGACAAGCGGGTCTCACAATAAAACCGTCGAAGTGTTATCTTGGGTTTGAATCCGTCGATTTCCTGGGGCACCAAGTAGGACAAGGAGAAGTGAAGACCCAGGAAGACAAGGTAAACAAGATTAGGAATGCGCCCATTCCTACCACGAAGAAACAAGTGAGGTCTTTTCTAGGTTTGGCAGGATATTACCGGAAGTTTATTAATGGGTATTCCAGAATCGCGGCTCCATTGACTGATCTCACAAAGGCAAAACAGCCTATCAAGGTAAGTTGGAATGATGAGGCGGATAAGGCCTTCATTCAACTGAAGCAGGCCCTGTGTAAGGCGCCTATCCTCAAATTGCCTGACGTCAACTGATCCTTTCTCTTGCGTACAGATGCGACCTATACCGGACTCGGAGCAATGTTACTCTAAGAGAATAACGGAGTCTTATTCCCAGTCGCGTTTGCGAGCAAGAAGCTCAATCCCACGCAAAGGCGATATTCCGTAGTATTCCGTAGTTGAAAGAGAATGTCTGGCAATTGTTTGAGGACTCGAGAAATTTCACTTATGCCTATATGGGCGAAGTTTCAGTGTTTCAGGTCAACGAATCCTGAAATTCCTAAACACTGCGAAGTTGACAAACAATCGCTTTATGCGATGGGCTATTAAAGTCCAACCCTATCGTTTCCGGGTAGAGTCAATCCCTGGAACAGATAACATAGGTGCAGATTACCTAAGCCGAATGGAATAGATGTAGGTTCCGTCAAATTAGTTGAGACACTGAAGTGTCATGAATTTGTGTGTGCAACTAGATAGTTACTAGTTCGGCGAGCGATCGCCAGGTTATTTATTGTATTAAATTGAATGTATTACATTTGTGTATTAAATTTATTCCTTAATAATTTTGTTCAGAAAGTAGATTCTTAGCGGGGGGTAATGTAGCATTTCTGCTATTTCTGGATGTTTAAATCTACTTTCTTTAGGTTTAATCTGGTAAATGAGGAAGGTCAAGCCAGTAGATAGGCAGATTGTTGACCAACCGCCTTAGTTACGTAATTACAGCAACTCGGCTGCAGATGCGCTCACTGGTGCGTGGTATTCTGTTGCTAGCGTTTCTAGGCAAGCAGGTGGTTTCACTGTATCTTAGAAGGTGTTCCACAATGCCTAGCTTGAATTGTATATTGCATTAACCAATAGAAATGATGGAAACCTGTCATATGATGTGTAATTAGCGCCGGTTATATAAACGTCTGTCGTACGCATTTCGCCATCTGGGCGCCGGCGAAGGACTGGGACAGATCCAGGGTTGAACGAGACAGGTTGCCCTGCTGCCAAGAGAATGGCAAGTAAAGTCGTGAAACGTGGTGGAAATCGTTAACGTGGGTTACGTTCCCAAGCTTTTGTGTGTGTGTGTGTGTGTGTGTGTGTGTGTGTGTGTGTGTGTGTGTGTGTGTGTGTGTGTGTGTGTGTGTGTGTGTGTGTGTGTGTGTGTGTGTGTGTGTGTGTGTGTGTGTGTGTGTGTGTGCGTGAAGCCATCCCGCCACGTCAGCGGTATATTGAGACAACGTTCCGGTCGGCCCCAACGTATTTGCGTCGATGAGCGATAATCGCGACGCGCTCACCCAGCTCGGGCCACCCTCGAACACTAACAGCGGTCTCACAACGACATCGTAAGAAAGCTTGACCGAATGCGACTCGTAGCGGCCGGCGGTAAACGTATACTGCCAGGCGTCGTCATTCACGCGAACCCGTTCATCCGACTTCTCGATCGTTTGTGACAGGGCAAGACCTCTCGATCGAATTCGTAGCGGCCGGCGGTAAGCGTCTACTGCCCGGCTTCGTCTTTCACGCGAACGTATTCAACTGACTTCGCAATCGTTTGCGACCGTGCGAGACAAGTCGATCATTGAACGGACGCGACTCGAGAATTCGCGGCGTACGACGGCAATCGTCAATTGCCCGGCATCATCACTCGTGCGGCCGAGACACACTGTTCTGATTGTATTCTGAGCTTGGCGTATATATTCGAGATGGGACCAGCCCAGTGTAAATGTCTATTTTCTGATTGAACGTATCTATTATTTGCTGTTTTAAGATTTGCTGTTATCTGTGATTTTGAAGTGAGGTATTATTACCCTTGAAGTATTCATATATATATATATATATTATATATATATATATATAATATATATATATATATATATGTATATATATTATATATATATATATATGATGTGTTTGTGTGTGTGTGTGTTGTGTTGTGTTGTGTGTGTGCGTGCGTGCGTGCGTGCGTGCGCGTGTGTGTTGTAACAGATTACTGTAATGAGAGTCCGCGAGGACTAGCTATATACTGTTATTTATATTATGGTAGTTACTCTTAGATAAAACTTGGCGCTTAGTGTTTGGTCGTGTAGTGGTATAATCCACCTTAGAAAAGAAGTGGAATTTGATAATTGAAAGATTAATTGTATATTTATTTTCTTAGTTCGATATATTCAAAGATTCAGTGTTATTGTTTATTATGTTCTATTAAGATTTGGTTACGGGATTTCTTTGTTCTTGTTATTTTTGTTAATCGAGATATTTACCAAAAGGAAGATATCTTGTAATAAAGTTTATTAAATTTTCCTCGTTCTTTGTTGCTTGTTCATGATAACCGTTCTTTCTCATATGCGTTGACCTTGATATATAAGAACCCTACTAGACTGAGCCATCTAGTGTACGGAGACCTCGCTAATCCGTGACAACCCCTTGCTCCATCGCTGCCTGATCATGTGTCAATTAAATGTCTATGTGAATCGTTCTCTAGTCACTTTAAGAATGAAATCAGTATTATTCGTTCTGCTTTCCCACGTCATACTGTAATTTCAGTGTGGACTTTCCACAAGTAAATTCTCTACTTGTATAATTTGAACCAGCAACAGTTAGGTAAATAATTATATCCTCCCCAAATAAATCTTGTGCACTTGATCCCTTTCCAACAATACTGCTAAAAGCATGTCTCGATACATTAATTGCACCTATAACAAATATTGTAATTGCATCACTTTGCTCTGGTTGTGTTCCTGATGATTTCAAATACGCCCATGTCACACCACTTCTTAAGAAGTCATCTCTGCCTAAACAAGACCTAAGCAGTTATAGACCTATCTAACCTCAGCAGCTTTGTTTCCAAAATACTAGAAAAGGTTGTAGCACGTCGTCTAAGGTCTCACATTAGCACAAATGTCTTAACTAATGTGTCACAATCAGCATATAGACAGTTTCATTCAACAGAGACTGCCCTCTTTAAGGTTCATAATGACATTAACTTGAACATTAATAATGGTAAAGTGACTGCACTTACCTTACTAGATCTCTCTTAGTAGGGTGTCTAAGGGATAGTATTGTTATTTGCCGGATAAAAGCATGAAAATTGGACCATATATGTAAAATTTCACGACGAATTCCATTAGAGGGGGCTCCACGTCAGATTGTGTGTCCTTGACCTTGAATTTCAAGGTAAAATGTGAACGTGAACGTGAAATATAACTTGTTTCAATACCATATGTATTTTTGTATATAATATGTGCGAATGTATGTGTGTAATTATGTATGTATGCATGTATGAGTGTCCATGACCTTGAATGACAAGGTCAATTTTTTTTTCACCCAAAACATTGGTGTTTTTGTTTACATGAATATATGCGTGTACTTCTGTGTGTATGTAAGTATATATATATGTGTATATCTGTGAAAGTATGTATGTTATTTACCCTAAATGTCAAGGTCAAATATTACTGAAAGTATATATATATATATATATATATATATATATACATATGTACATATATTGAATAACATCGTTGCTTTTATGTATGAATGTATGTGTGCATTTATTCATGCACGCTACACACACACACAACACACACACACACACACACACACACACACACACACACACACACACACACACATTTCTGCGGGTGTGCGTGGTTATACTACATTAGTAAATATGTATCTAAGTATTGTTTTTACATTTTTATTTCCTCGCCCAAGCCAACAGTAATCACTTGTCACTTCTCGACACAGAAACACGTGCAAACATCCGTGCACGGCAGGCCAGCTAATCACTTGTCACTTCTTGACACAGGAACACGTGCAAAGGTCCGTGCACGGCAGGCCAGCTTTAGAGCACGTGCAGTGCGCAGCACAATGCTTTCCGGTTTTGCATCGACACCGCAAAAGCTCACGGCACGCCTTGGTAGCATCAGGAAGCGTTGACCAAAGAGGAGACCATCTCCTATCCTCGAACGTCTATCCAAAGTCCTTTGGGGACGGCACATCCGGCCGAGCCACAGAACTCATAGACCATATACTTGCCTGGTAGATGTTGCGCCTGACGTGTTGCAGCAATGCATCCTCTGTTGGTGGCAGACGATCGAAGGCGCAGTTTTTCTTCGTAAAAAATTATTGTCTTGCCTCGTTAACAGACGTTGCTACACTTGACTTGACGAACTTCTCCATCAACTTAAATTCTGGACTAGCCACATCTAATTTGGCTAACGGTGACCTCGCTATGGTTGCAAATGCCTCTGTCACACCAGGAACTTCAGACCAAGCCTTCCAAGCCGACCTTTTCCCCGCGCCATGGAAAGCTGAAACTACATCACAGTCCGTTATGGCATGGAACATTAGGAGTCCCTATGCCTTCCGCTCTCCAAGGCTGTCAAAAACGGTGTTGATGTGCATGTTTCTGAAGTTTCGCCGTCTTCCGAATGCCACCCACAGTTGGAAGTTGCCGACGGTCGTTGTCAAACAAAAGAACAATCCAACGAAGATAACGACCACATCCGTGTCTACACTGCGCACCACGACTGTCTTCGCCCCATGCCGAAAAGCATCTAGTGAGTGGTACACTGCACGCCTGTCTGTCTCCTCGTAGGAACACAATTCATTCATGACTGTCCCATGAGCAGCTACACTGTCACCAGTTGTCACGCACACCACCTTGTCTTCTGGCCAATGCTCCGTCTGGATTGCTTATCCAAGAAACTTGAAAAGATCCTCCTTGTTTTTTAATCCTGCAGGAACTCTGGCCATTTCTTTGGAACCTTGGCTTGTCTTGTAACTCGCACTCTTCCACCGTGTCCGCGCTTCTCCCTGGCTGTTAGTTTCAAGGTATCGACATATTTGTTCCACACAATGTCCAACCGCGATGTCGATTCAAGTTCCCTCTTGATGAATGGTATGAACACTTGCTCGGCGTATTCCTGGAACGTTGCGCAACCTGTGGGGGTCAACATGTGAGTTAGGACAGGTCCATCAAAAACCTTTGCCTCTACAAATGGAGGAGCCTCGGTTGGTCGGGTACACCAAGACACGACAGCAGGTCCGACTTTGTACCAAACCTCACTTCCCCAAATTGTGATAGAAGGGGCGGGAAAGGCTGGTTTTCGTGCGCAAAAAAGCAGAGCAGGGTCGTCATCGCGGATTTGGTTTGCAATATACAACTTGCCAAACAGTTATGCCTTTGACTTGATGTCCGGCAGCTGCGTGCCTTTCTTCTCGCCTTGTGTGAACATCGTCAACGCTGCATGGGGCATGTTCTCCAGGTGCACGCTGACCCATAGACTGTAGTTCATGTGATCGAGGCTGAAGAACATGAACACAAGTGCTTCCATGCAGGCGACGTTTTTTTCTCGATACACCCTGACGAAGCACACGTTTTTCCATCCGCAAGATGAAATCATAGAAGGCGAATATTTGGAAGCAGTGTCTTCTTCGCCCTCCACGCGTCTTTCTCTTCCGCTTCACCGACGCTATGGCCGCACCAAAGGCCTCTTTCTGTAGCACGGCCAAATCAGCTGCCGTGACTTGATGAGCATGTTGCGTTCTAGTAATATGCGCAACTTTCAGGAATGAATCAGCTGTGCCCCGTCGCCGTTTCAAGCATAACACTCTAATATCGCTCACGTTTTGATCAAATGTCGTAGTAATATTTTCAAATGAGAGTATTTTTGGTAGTAGTCATTTATGTATCATCACACAGTGAATATCTTAGCAGTGATTTGACTGAAGATATAATTATTATGATCAAATCGCAAACCACACGTATTACTAATAGCGTCTGGCATCGCATTCGTATCGAGTCCGGCAGGTGGCTGACAGCATCATCTAGAATCTATTAATTCCCGTTCATTAATTTTACCTATGTAGAAGTAGGTCTAGATTTAAAACAAAATAAATAGACTAGCAAATAAATTTAGCTTGCATATGTGCACAAAACAGCCGCAATGCTGAATAATACAAATTTCCCTATCATTGCCATTTGACCTTGACATTTCCAGGTTACTGACGTGTAACCTTCACATTCACGGTCAAGAACACAACATCAGATTTGGATCCGGCATGCATGCGTAAAAATAGCGATGGTACTGAAAAATATGAGATTCAATATCGTTATTATCATATAAACAAAAACAGGGATGTTTTTTAAAAATAAATTGACCTTGACATTCAAGGTCATAGATATACATACATGGCCACATACATGCATACATACATAATTATACACACACATTCGTACACATTTACAAAATAGTGGTGTTATTGAAAAATATATATTTCACGTTCAGTAACATTTGACCTTGAAATTCAAGGTCAAGGACACAAAATCTGACGTGTAGCCCGCTCTAATCAGATTCGCCGTGAAATTTTACATACACGGTCCAATTCCCATGCTTTTATCCAACAAGTAACGATTCGGCCAAAAATGGCCTTAACAAACCAGACAATCTGCCGCTTTTGGCACGATTAATCACGACATTCTCATTGGACGCTTATTAAAATGGTACGGCATATCTGGTATAGCTCTAAGCTGGCTTTCGTCATATATAACTGATAGATACCAAACTATAAAGATTGGGAACAGCGTTTCAACTGCACAGCCGACTTTGTTTGGTGTTCCCCAGGGTTCTGTTCTTGAGCCTTTGCTTTTTACTCTTTACACCACGCCACTAAGCTCTGTTATACAAAGACAACTTGGATCATCATCTTTATGCTGATGATACTCAGATCTACATTTCATTGGCTACCCTGGATACAAATCGCTCCCTTAACCAACTTAGTGATTGCCTCCAAGATATCTTCCACTGGATGACTGACAACAAGTTGAAATTAAATGCAAATAAAACTGAATTGACCATTATTGGTACTCCAACACAGCGTAGAAAACTTGATGTTTTTTCCTACGCGTATTTTGAATCAGTATATCACGCCAGCAACCTCGGTGCGGAATCTAGGAGTGATCTTTGAGAGTAACTTCAATTTCCGACAACACATATCTGAAACGTGTCGCTGCTGTTTTGACCATATTCGTGAACTTCGCCGTATTCGCTGGTATATGTCATTTTCTGTTGCTGAAACTATTGCAACAGCGCTTGTTAGCAGCAGACTTGACTATTGCAATTCTCTCCTTTATAATATCGCTAGTAAGGATATCACAAAACTTCAGCGTGTCCAAAATTGTCTAGCAAGAGTAGTTATAAGATTTCCTCGTTTTTCTCGCTCTGTACCGCTTTTGAAGTCTTTCCATTAGCTTCATGTATGATATCGTATAATATTTAAGATATGTACCTTTACATACAAGGCACTGTCCAGTAAGCAACCATCTTATTTGCATTCACTGCTTACTCATGTAAGAAAACCCATCCAACTTCGATCATCTAGTTCTGACCTACTTTTTGTTCCTAGAGTCAACACTAACATTGGAGCTAGGGTTTTTTCTGTTGCTGCACCAACTCTTTGGAATATCCTCCCTCTTAGTGTTAGATCAGTTGAATATATTAAAAAATTCCGACGTCATTTCAAAACTTATCTTGACAACCTTGCTTATCCGCTATTGCTCCCTAGCACCTTGTCCCATCTGTTGACAACTGGAATACTGCTTATGGATTTTGAGATTGACCAATCTGTTTGTTTTGACGCGCCTCTGAGCTTGGTGTTCAAGGATTTAGGCGCAATAGAAATTAACTTATTATTATTATTAATCGTATGTATCCAAAGACTACAATGCGTTTTGTTGTCGCCGTTCTGTTTTTTTCTGGAATTATCTGAGCTCGCTAATCGCGGATTTGAGTGACAGCGCATCGATTCTCGTAAACATTTTCACCAACACCTTCCAACTGCACCCCTCTTACTGACCCGTGGCCAGCTTTTGACAACGGGGGGTCACATTTTCCCAATACAGACTCCAAGGGGGCGCCACAAGTTGGTGTGTGGTGATATCAAAATATACAGGGCGCCACGTGTTCATGTGGAGGCCCACTTTACTCGAAACTCTCCGCCTTGTGCGTGCAGTTGCTTTTAATATATTCATATTAACACAATAATAGAGGCACCGAGGAGTGTTATTTTTTATAATAAACACATATAAAGTGCTACAAATGACATTTACAATCTTGTTCTCAGTCAATTAATAAAATACATTTATTTGATCTGCATTGCAAGCAAGAGTTCCATAATTTATCAAATCACAATATAGTTAGTAAGTTAGCAAACCGTTATTAAATATGTACCGTAAATAGAATATTAGAAGAAATTATCGTCCCCTTGTATAATTTGAATTAAAACCTAGGTGTCAAACAGTCAAGTACTGTGATCTCTACACCACACTGACTCCAGGAAACGCTAATTGTATTTGGCAACTATGCGGACCACAAAATGGACGCAGTAATTGGGAATTAAAGCTCTTCACACATTCTTGCCTCCTCATCCGAGATAAGGTTCCCCTTTCTGAGATCTTTAAACAAATAATTAGCAACTGCAGGATTTCGGCACTGATTCAGTCACACAATTACCGGTTTCTCATCAGCACGCGCTTTTAAAAATAGGTGCTGCTAAACTTTATTTTGTACGTACTGCTGTTTAAATACAATTATTCATCGAAATACGTGTTCCAGCGCAATAATAGGAAACTATGATTTGTGTCAAGCCAGATGAATTTGTCTACGGGTTTGCAGCATGTAAGAAATATACTCGCTACACATCGCAAGTTGTCGATTGTTGAGAATAGCCTCATTGACAGTCGGTGGTTACCTTAATCAGCATACTAAAATAAAAAATCGTACCACTCATTTACTTTTTAATATAGTTCTGATGAGAAACCAGGAATTGCTATATGGCTTAATTAATTGTTTCTGTGCTCATAATTGTTAAAACATTGTCACCCTTTTCATTCACCAGTCAGGTGTAAAATTGGCTTCTTGTATATTTGTTATCCTGTGAGTTTACATAGCAGTAGCCACTGGGATAGTGCGAAGTCCTGCTGCATGGCTAACTGGAAGCAACGGTCCGTTGACACACATTCTCCGATGACTGCCCTTTTCACAAATGGCAACTGGAGACAGAACCTTCAGCCAACCTCCTATTCATTCACTGATGATCACTTAATAAATAAATGTTTTCCTTTTAACAGTTGTACAAATCAAGCTTTCTTTGCATTTCTAGAGTTGTTTGAAAAAACATCTAGCAGCTTTTAGGAGGGGGTTCACGCTTTTGAGAAACATGGAAAACAATTAGTTCACATTATAAACATGAAATTTGAGGGGGTTCACATTTTGAAAAAAAGGGTTCACAAAAAGGATCCAATAGCAGGTCCGTAGCCGGGGGAAACTCCTCCACAAGCCTTCTTAAACACATCAATATATCTGAATGTAAAATGAACATGTGATACTGAGAAATTATATTACATGTAATTGAGAACATAATGTCACATATATTTTGACCTCGGTGTATGTCCTTCAATGTGTATGCACTTGCTTTCTTTTTACCCGTGGTGGTCACTGTGGGTAAGTTTGACTGTACCTTTCTGCCAAATAACAGTTTTGCAGGTGATGGCAGTAGTATGCTCGCACATTTGGAGGGGTATTCTGAGGAGTTTTAGCGATAATCGGGAGGTTTCGAAAGCCTCCCCCCTGAGTAAAGTGAGCCTCCTCCTGAGCAAAGTGAGCAGTCACGTGATCTGCGCCTCCTAGCGGAAAGAAGTGTACCTAAGCGTCCGTAGTGCCATCTAGTGCTAAGCAGCCGTTAGCGACTCGGTCTTTAAAACATGTGATGTATGTATGAAGAATTAGTACTAAGGGGATAACTAGTAACAACCACAGTTTGAAAGTTGATTAGGTTGTTAATGATAACGAGGCGTGTAGAGAGGTATTAGTTGTGCATGAATGTACGTGTATGAGAGGAGAGAGAGGATGTACGTGTGTGAAAGAACTAACGAAACACAAGAGTATATACGAGTATACATGTATTTTATTAACGAATGATACATAAAAATTAACGATCGATCTCGGCCTCCCAGTCGTCGATCTCTGCATCCCAGTCTTCGATTTCCATCAGGGCAGGAACAGGGTCTGCATCAAAGGGAGACACGGATTCTAGGAGTTCACGTAGCACGTGGCAGAATACGTAGGAGTGGTTATCGCGGTGCTCTTCCTCTCTGAAAACATATATGAAATGTTTGATATATATATATATATATATATATTGATATATATATATATATATATATATATATATATATCAGCCGGGTGGGATAAGCCAGTGATGTAACCAAACACCGCATAGGGAATCGACATACGATAAAAGGGCAAGCTAGATCAACGGACTATGATACAATACGTAATGGAGACGTCTGCTGACGTAATCGGTAATCAAACACCGCATACCTAGTCGAAACGACAACAGGGTAAGAGAAAACATAAATAAGGTAGTAAAATATTGTTGTAATCATTGAACACTCACGTGCACTCCTCATCATCATCATCACTGCTGGAATCACTGACATTGCCTGTCAGACTCGAGGTAGCAGCAGGACTAACGGCGATACAACCATGCCTGAAAGATAATATAGATAACCGTGACACATAAAGAACGTGAGCATAAGGAATAATAGAGGTGAGACGTCACAGGTAGTTTACGTGAAGAACACTGTGATGATTATAGTATGATATGTATAGGATATATATCGAATGAAACAAAGAATAAAAGTACTTACAGTTCCAATTCACGCCATAACAACCCAAGAGTAGCATCGGTGATGCCACCATCAGCATAGGTGACACCACGAGCTCTGAAAGATAATATAGATAACCGTGACACATAACGATCGTAAGCATAAGGAATAATAGAGGTGAGACGTCACAGATAGTTTACGTGAAGAACACTGTGATGATTATAGTATGTTGTATATATATATATATATATATATATATATATATATATCGAATGAAACAAAGAATGATAATAATAATAATAATAAAAGTACTTACATTACGAGATTACGCCAGTCAGCGCACAGTTGGATCCACGGTATCGACGAGAACGACATAGTTACGAATGAGATGATGTGACGAATGTAACAAACGAGCTAGTATATATAGGATAGAGCATGCAGATAGGAAGGCAACTTGTAAGACACACTGTAGCAATGGAAAAATACCAGTGTATGCAAAGCTGAAGACCCAGGGACGTATGACATCATCTAGGGTTGTCACAGTGTGGAAAAATACCGGTGTATGAAAAGCTGAAGACCCAGGGACGTATGACATCATCTAGGGATACCACGTGTCCGATGCCTGGGTATGTAGCCAGCGATGTGACGTTATGGAAAATTTCACTGTAGTAAACCGATATCAGTCATAGGACTCTGCGATAAGCCACGAGCGCATGATGTGCGAAGTGCGACTAGGACAATGCGTCATATCAGAACGCTAACAATACAGACGGGAGAAAAGAACTCTGTGAGTGGTCAGCGATGAAACATATGGCGGTCAAGAGCTTGGATATACAATTCAGGGGTGCTGGACACTTCCTATCTAATTTCCATCCATGTAATATACACATATGGGGCGAAGACTTTTCTTGTGCAGAAGCAGCCTATCAGTTTAAAAAAGCCAGACATTTTCACGATGAGAACACAGCGAGAAAGATTCAGACTGCCCGCAGTGGAATACAGGCGAAATACTGGAGTAAAAACATTCGGTGGACACCGGATCGAACTGCTACATGGTTATCACAACGTCGAGCCGTGATGCGCGCTATAGTAGCCGTGAAGTTTCGCGCCTCTAAACTACGGCAACGCTTGCTGGATACAGGTGACGCACGACTTATTGAGAATGTACCCAGTGCGGAAGGGTATTGGGGTAAGAGTTCAAAGCGTAACAAAGCAGGTAAGAATATACTCGGTGTGATTCTTATGCAGGTGAGAGACTTCGTTAGGCAGTGCTAAGGCGGCCATTACACAAAAAACAGACAGTCATCCACACGGGGACAGAGTACGAGAGAGAGAGAGATAAAGTCACGCGCCTGATAAGACGCGAACACCCAGGGGCGCGTGATGTCATTGTTTACGGTACACGTGATCGATGCCTGGAGGGGAGGATTATGTATATAAGCCCAGTGTAAATCCAACAGGACAAACATTCTCTCTCCGTCTCGCTGCTGCTGCTCTCGACTACTTCACTGCTCTGCCGCTCTCGACTTCGCTACTCACCAAGATGGCGACACCCAATATACAATCTGAGGAAATGCTGCTCTCAGAACTCGAACAAGTAAGTGACGGAACGTACGCATTTGTTCGTCCACTGACACTAGTAACATGTGCTATGACAGATAAATATGTATGCTACCCGGCGTGTCGTATATGTAATCGGAAAGTCCTTCGTCTTGAAATGACGAAGGGGAACCGCCATTGCGTCAGTACATGTGCTGTACACGGCCGTCAGTCGGGTAATCCCGTTTACAAGTATGCTACGGGTATGCTTTTTGCCGATCACAAGGGGAATGAAGCGTGGGCCACAGGATTTGATCGTATAGTTCAGGGGGCCGTGGGGGGAATGACAGCAAGCGACTATATGACACTTAAACCCGGCCAAGAACGCTACGAGGCACTGAATGTCCTACGTGGCAAACGGGCTAGGGTGACAATTAGAAAGGAGACAAAGGAGGGCTATCGTAACTACACCTTGATTGCACTGGAAATAATCCAGTCGGACAAGGCAGTACCTGACAGCGACTTACTGGAAATATTCCAGTCGGAGGTGACGGCCCCTGACAATGACGTACTGGAAATAATATTCCAGTCGGAAGAGGCAGCACCTGACAGTGACGAATGAATGTTGTGGCGCCACCTGCCAGCGATGTATTTGACACTTGCTTCTGTCGTGTGTTGTAGACTCCTCCTCCTTGGACAACCCCTAGCGTACGAGGGGTGAAACGTCGCCTGTTGGAGGACAGCGACGATAATGAGGATAAGGCAAGTGTCATCTATGTGGGGTCGTGTGCGTGGTCTAGTGATGATGATGATGAGGAGGAGATTGCTAATGATGGTGATATTGATACTGATTGGGCCACTGATATCGACCATGACGAGGATAGGAGACGTAGTGAATTACAGGAAGCTGTAGAGAAGGTGAATGGCATTCAGAAGCGTGCAGACGAAATGATAGATGACGGTCTATTTATGGCCACTATAACCGCTGCTTGCACTCGCCAGGCGGCCGAATCACTGAGTCGTCCCTATGCGAACGTTCACGAAGACATGTACAAAGTAGATCCCATACGTATATATAATAGCTTTGATACGGTAGTAACCGAGCTGGTATGCGTAGCACGCGCACCTTGGTTTGCTCGTATTGTCATAGGACGGGTGAAAGCGAGTCTCCATGCCCGCGGTATAACCGTGTCGGATGCGAAGGAAGACGAACCACTCACACCGAAGGAGTCACTGACCTGGGACGAACAAGACGACGGAGGCGACGACAGGCAGATGTGGTACACCGACCTGTGTGCAGTAGCACTCGATGCTATCGTTCGTTTTATAAGCAACGGACTGTGGCGCCTGTTCGAAGGTGAGTCAAACGTCATCTACCTGGTGCGTAGTGACCTGATCCACGACAATTTGAGATATGCAGTGCAGCATTACAGGTTTATGGCGAGCACACCGGAGTGGTCACGTGACATCGTATCACGTGTACAAGCCATCCTGCGTACACGTGGTATTCCAATGATAGATGTAAAAACACCCTGCTAATGTTGTTGTTGTTGTTGTGTTGCTAACAGGTCACCGATGCTCCCTCTAGTGGCCTGGAGATGATTCGGCTCTCGTATGAGCAGAACCCAATAGAATGGGCGCCACAGAAACGGTGCCGCTACCACACCCCCATGCCATTGCGTCAGGCGTTACTAACACGCCTACATGAGCGACACAACTCATCACTGGAGTTGACATGTGAAGACATGTCACCTTCACCTTCAACTCCAGCCGAAGCACCACTGGAGTTGACATGTGACGATGACGACTATGACGTCACCATGACAGCCTCAGAATACGAGATACTACAAAGGAACGCATCAACGCTCGACCTGGCGCCCAACGGCCATATCATTTGGTCCAACACTGACACATCGATCCCGTGGGCGTTCTCGGCTCCATTTAACAGTGTGAAACACCTTGAACTGAACATAGAATCCCTAGCGGGGACACACTTTGCGACACAAAAATGCAGCTTAGTCGAGGCCGTGCGTACAATATGCGAGGAGATCGCACGAAATGTTGTGCGCGACGACCACGTCTCATACATAATCGATAGCCTTCAGAAGCGCCTGCAGTGACGACAAGAGGAAATGCGCCCCTACGCTATAGCTGGGGTTATAGGCGCCGCTTGTCTGTTACTGCAGGTGCTTAGCCTTAGCTTTCATATATATATATATATATATATATATATACTCGCTTTATTACTCGCTTTGATTGTAATTAATAAAGATGATATGTAATCCTGGATTCTGGTGTCTGTTGTTCTTGTTACCTTCATAGCTCGTTGTGATCGGTGAATACATACATACATACACGCCCACTCATACAAGACACACCTCTTATGACGTCACACACAGTGTAGGATATATAGACACGTGCAAGGATCTCCCATCCTTCAGTTGTAGGTACGATGAAACAGCACACGTGTCGACACTGCGGTCTCGTGCTCGATACACATGCCGACATACAACGTCATATAGATCAAACACATTCATCATCAACAACAACACACGACGATCATGCCTACAGTAAATCGCCGTCAGTGGCACCATCTAGCGCTACACTGCATCGTTGTGAGAGATGTGCACGTGAGTACACGAGACGTGACAACCTGTTACGTCATATGAAGTCGGTATGTATGGAAGCGAACGACCCACCCCTACGCAAACGAGTGAGACGCACAGAGCGACCACGTGTGAGTGTCGTGAAGTCGGTATGTATGGAAGCGAACGACCCACCTCTATGCAAACGAACGAGACGCACAGAGCGACCCCGTGTGAGTGTTGCTGACGACAACGACGACGACGACGACGACGACCCGATACAACCCCCACCCCGACTTCCCTTCGCCGATACTCTATCGAGGGAACTACAAGACGTCGTCCGAGATCACTGGTCGACCATCCGAACCCACACGGCTAGAGGACCTGTACAATCCAGGTACAATTACAGAGTGGCGAAACCGGACACGAGTGCCCTAGAACCGTCACTGAAACGCATGTTCCGCGAACAGACGCACGCGTTTAAAATTAATCTTAGTTACGGGTTTGTGTTAAGAAACAAGACCACGAACAGGTACAGGTATTATCATTCGTCCTGTAATTGTTGCGGTCGTTACCTTGACGAACCGTGTCTGATCACAAACACTGCAGACTTTGATGCGTTTCTGGAACGTATCCGAGAAACAGACGTGCTGCAGTGGGTCATCAATCAGCGTCCGGACAGCCAATGGGTATGTGAGGTGGTCACGAATGTTACCTTCTTCGTCAATCACATCGTACATCATCCGATAGGATGTGTGGACATCACACTGCCGAGGTACATCAAACGAATCAAAGCCGTCATCGGATTGGAAAAAGACTCCGTCAACAAGACAAAGTACACCGACAATCTGTGTCTCTTCCGATGTCTGGCTCTGCATCGTGGATGCGACCGATACCACCTGGAACCCGCTGTGCGGGTACTCTACGCGAAGTACGACCGTGACGGGGTGGCAATGAAAGACTTTGACGGGGTGACGATGGACGATCTCTATCGCGTCGAGACCACCTTTGAGACCAATGTGTGCGTCTACACGCTCGTCGAACCGGAAGAGGGAGGAAAGCCGACTGCTGAACTCGTACGCCGTTCCTTGTGTCACTATCCTGAAACGATGTACATCAATCTTCACGAGACACACTTTTCCTACATACAAGACGTGAACATGTACTGTCATTCGTATCGATGTAGGAAGTGTGGCGATGCACTATGGAGTCGCGTATCCGAACTAGAACGACACGAGCGTGGGTGTACGGGAGGTGTGCGAAAGATCTATTCCGGTGGTGTCTACCATCCGTCGCCGACAGTCTTCCAGCGATTGGACGACGAAAACATTCACGTTGCCGAATGGTTGCGTTACTATCCGTATCGTGCCACCTTCGACTTCGAGTCCTGGTTCGATACATCGCACCTTCCGTCGGACAGTGCCAAGGTCCATTGGGTGGCTCGTCACGTACCGTTGAGTGTGTCCCTGGCGAGTAACGTACCCGGATTCGAACAGGTGCAATGTCTCATCACGGATGGTGACAGCAACAAGTTGGTATCCGACATGATGACCATCCTTCAGAACATGAGCGAAGCAGCCTACGAAGTCATCGTAGACAGGTACGAGGGTATCCTACACGAACTCACAGAGGCTATCAGAACGTGGAACGAACAGGAAGCATCCGCCGTGGAGGAGGCAGGGAACAACGAGTCACAGCGACAACCGACCAATCCCTACAAAACTCTCATGGGTCAATTGTACGGTTGGCTTCATCAGTTGCCCGTCATCGGTTTCAACTCGGGCAGGTACGATCTGAACGTCGTCAAACAGTTCCTGGTACCCTACTTCCTGTCCGAAAAGAAAGCAACAGAGGACGGAGAGGAGGAGGAGGAGGAGAAGGAGGAGACGTTTCACGTGATCAAACGTGGTAACACGTTTATGTGTCTATCGACTGACAACCTCAAATTCCTCGATATGACTCATTACATTGCCCCGGGATTCTCGTACGACAAGTACCTGAAAGCGTACGGTTGTACAGTCACGAAAGGTCACTTCCCGTACGAATACATGGACAGCTTGGAGAGACTCGACGACACCGTTCTACCGCCCAAAGAGGCCTTCTTCAGTTGTCTGAAGAACGAAGGTATATCCGACGACGACTACACACGATGTCGGAAGGTGTGGCGAGACAACGACATGGAGACTTTGCGAGACTTTCTCGTCTGGTATAACAACAGAGACGTCGTACCGTTCTTGGAGGCCATCGCCAAACAGTTCGACTTCTATCAACACCGTGGTCTCGACATGTTCAAACAAGGGATCAGTATACCTGGTTTGACCTTGTCCTACCTGTTCACCTACGTACCGGAGAGGACGTTCTTTACACTCTTCAACGAGACGAACAAGGACGTCCACCAGCTCATCAGAGAGAACATCGTCGGAGGGCCGTCACTCATCTTCACCAGACATCACGAGAAGGGGGTCACGAAGATACGTCGTAACGACTACGGCGACGCGGCTCGAACGTGTCAGTCCATTGTGGGCTACGATGCGAATGCATTGTATCTGTGGTCGATATCACAAGAGATGCCGACTGGATGGTACACGCGGCGACGGGAAGAGAAGGAGTTCCGACCCGAAATGGCACAGCCCACAGGTCAGATGGCTGTCGAATGGCTTACGTGGGAGTCCGAAAACACGGGACTCGCCATACGTCATCAGTCCAACGGTCGAGAGAAGCGCATCGGTAAACTGTCGGTGGACGGTTGGTGCAGTGAAACGAAGACGGCCTATCAGTTTCACGGATGCTACTACCACGGGTGTCCGTGCACCGGACGCGAGTTCAACGAGGTCAGTGGGAAACCCATGACGCAACTGCTCGCCGAAACACGAAAGAACACAGCCTATCTTCGACACTTTGTGAGGGTCGTCGAATTGTGGGAATGTGAGTGGAAGGTCACGAGACGCGATCCGTGCGTACAAAAGTTTCTGGACGTTCGCCAACGTCGTCGACACGTGCGATGGAAAATGACGTCACAACAGATCCTGACAGGTGTGTGCAACGGTAGCGTGTTCGGTATGATTCAGTGCGACATACGTGTACCGGAGAACCTGCGCGCACACTTTGCCGAGATGCAGCCCATCTTCAAGAACATTCACCTGACCCGTGATGATCTCGGACCGTTCATGCGTCGCTACGCTGAAGAACACAACATTATGGCAACTCCGCGACGCATGCTCGTCGGGAGTTATCGAGGGGATAAGATCTTGCTCGCCACACCTCTCTTGCGATGGTACCTCGCACACGGTCTCGAGGTGACGCATGTCTACCAGGTCATCGAGTACACACCGGTCGCCTGCTTCCGACGATTCGGCGAGGCGGTGTCCACCGCACGTCGCGAAGGAGACGCCCATCCCGACAAGGCCATGATCGCAGATACCAACAAACTTATGGGCAATTCGTCCTATGGGAAATTTATCACCAACGTCGATAAGCACCGCGAGGTCACCTACTGCACGGAGAAGAGTGCATCGACCGCGATCAACAATCGTCGCTTCCGTCAACTCGACGTCGTCACTGCCGATGCATACGAGATCGAAATGCACAAACGCACCGTCAAATACGCACTGCCCACACACGTGGGATTCTTCGTGTTGCAGTGGGCCAAACTACGTATGTTGGAGTTCTACTACGACTTCATGGTCAGATACGTGGATCGTCCGTTGTTCGAGTACTGCGAAACCGATACGGACAGTGCCTATTTGGCTCTGGCCGGTGAGTCCGTCGACGACCTCGTGACCCCGGCACTGCGCGACCACTACTATCGTCACCGCTCCGAATGGCTACCGTCCGAATGTTGCGACGAACATCAGAACGACTACGTGCGCTGTCGACTGGCCGGACGTCCGTGGAACGGCACCGAAACGTGTTGCAAGGAGCGCAAGGCGTACGACAAGAGAACACCGGGACTCTTCAAGGTCGAATGGTCCGGTGACTGTTTCCTGGGTCTGTGTAGCAAGACCTACTATTGTTCGGGTACGATCGATAAATACAGCACCAAAGGTCTGAACAAACGACTCAACACCATCGACAAGCAGTCGTTCCTGGACGTGTTGACCAATCGTTGCAGTGGAAGTGGGAAGAACCGTGGGTTCCGGGTCAATCACTCGTCCGTGCTGACGTACATCCAGGAACGTGCGGCGTTGACCTACTTCTATGCCAAGCGCGTGGTCAACGAAGACGGAATCACCACGGGGCCTGTGGACGTGTAATGCCGAACCACTGCTGACACGATGAGGAAATGCGCCCCTACGTCAGTTGGGGTTATAGGCGCCTCTAGCTGTCATGCGGTTAGTAGGCGGAGACACACGAAAAAAAAAAAAAAAGATAACACTATTTAGTCAGATGCCACACAATCGATAGTCATAACGTAGCATGTCACGGACGGGAACGCTTGTAGCTGTAACACTAGTGGGAATACTCGGTCTGTATCTGTACGTCTTGTACGTCTTGTTCCGCGATCCCTTCCTTCGTTGGTGTGGTGGAGGTGTCGTCGTCGCAACTAACAGTACAGTGGTCAACGCGACATTGTCGAACACCACCACCGGTGACTACTAGATGGACACGCGATGGAAACACCCCTTCACCTGTATCGTTGCGGGGCCGACGGGATGTGGTAAGACTACGTTCGTGATGCGTCTGCTACGTCACGCCACTACGATGATCGATCCACCTCCAGAGAAGATCACGTGGTGTTACGGTGTATGGCAGAGTGCCTATGTTGACAACGACCTGGTGCGATTCGAGGAAGGCTTGCCGAGCGGTGCGTTCGACGCATCGACGCGTAACCTCGTGGTCATCGATGATCTGATGGCAGAAACAGACGAACGGGTCACGACCTTGTTCACAAAAAAGAGTCATCACCAGAACACGTCCGTACTGTATCTCGTGCAGAACCTGTTTCCGAAGAACAAGGAGAGTCGTACGATCAGTCTGAACGCACACTACATGGTGATCTTCAAGAATCCTCGCGATGCGTCACAGATCGGACACTTGGCACGACAGATGTATCCGGGTCGCCTGAAGTTTGTACAGGAAGCGTTCCGAGACGCCACGTCACTTCCGTACGGTTATCTCCTCGTCGATCTGAAACAGGGCACGCTCGACGATATGCGTCTGCGCACGGGTGTCCTTCCGGACGACAGTGTCCAGTACGTGTACCAACCCAAGGTATAAGACGTCCGCGTAGCACCTCGTTCCTTCAGTCGCAGTATGCTCGTGAAGACAACAGCATGTCCGAACTCGTGAAGAAACACATCCTCTGTATACAGACGCTAAACAGATACAAGAGCACGAAATTGAGACGAGCCATCATCAGAAACGCCGACGCCGATCTGTTGTGTGCACTAGCCGAGTGTGCCTACAACATATTGAAGAAGAACTTGCCCTTGACCGACGCACAGAGACGTGCTCTGAACGTGTACAAAACAAACCTACGTGCTTTGGCACAGAGAGACGCACCTGCAGCGAGGAGACGTCGCATCTTGCTACGGGGTAACAACCAGGGCGGAAGAGGACAGACCGGTGGTTTCCTGTCGGCACTGCTGGCACCTTTGGCAGGTGCGGTCTTGCTACCCTTGCTAAAACAGGTGCTACTCAAGTAGACAACGATGGAACACGTACGGAAGATGGCCTTGGTAGATCCACGACTGTTGGACAGTCTACGCGCACCAGCACCGACGGATACCATAGGACGCAAAGTACAGGTACTCGACGACGAGATGAAAGTCATACTCGACAGACAAGATCTCACCGACGGTGACAAAGTCGTCTTGTATAATCAAGTGTTGCAACGCTACAACGCGTTGTCCGATCGACGCACGCGCGAACCGATACGCGTGACAACGGTCAACAAGGACACGTCCCCGGTGGTCACGGCAGCGGCGGTGGTGGCGGATCAGACCCCACCGGAGGTGGGGGTGGAAGCGGAAGTCATCGACAGTGTTCCCAAACGCCTCCAGACCAAAGCCAGACGACTGATGGAACGTCTGAAACGAGACGTCGCGTGGAATGCGCGCGGAGAGCTCATGAACAAAGGCGTAGCGGTACCCGGAAGTAACGTGGTGGACCTCGTGAACGATTTGTTGCGTCATCGCAAGACCATCGGTTCTCCAACGGGGTGGGAGGTGTTTGCGCATCAACTCGGTGACATGAATCTACCCATGGAGTTGGTGGGTAACGAGGCCAGGAGACTGGCTATTCGACAGGATCAAAGGAAGCGTACCATAGAAGCGGCGGCCACACGATCGCTCAGTAGAGCGCGTCGAACGCTGCAGTGGACACCCCTCTCGCGGAGACGATCTCGAATGAGCCCGTCCACTCTACCTACCCCACCGGCGTCGACTAGTAAGACATGGGAACGTCTCGAATAAAAGAGACGCATCATCTCGATTCACCGACATAATGTGTGATCTACGGGACAGTCTAACACGTCTGTTTACCGGTGTTGCTTACAGCGGCCTCCCCATCGTGTGTGGGATTACCATCGATTATATCATACGTACGTCATCATGGGGCGCCGTCGTAAACAACTGGAGGACGTCTACTTCAACCCCACCAAGGTGGGTAGCTACGGAGGAATCGCGTCTTTGCGACGAACCGCCATACCACGCGTGCCGAGAAAAATCGTCGAACAATGGCTATCGGAACAGAACGCCTATACACTACATAAACCGGTCAGAGTTCGTTTCACGCGTCGGCGCACGATCGTCGGAGGACGGAATCAACAGTGGCAGGCCGATCTCGTTGACGTGTCCAGTCTGAAAAAAGAAAACGACGGTACAACGTTCCTGCTCACGGTGATCGACGTCTTCTCGAAAGTCGCCCGATGCGTTCCACTGAAGAACAAGTCGGCGACGTCTGTATCGAAGGCACTGAACGGTCTCTTCACCGACATTCAACCACTGTCGTTGCAGACCGATAGAGGTCTGGAATTCTATAACCGTAGCGTTCGAGGTGTATTGGACAGATACGGTATCCATCACTTCTCCACCTTCAACGCAGAGATCAAGGCGAGCATCGTGGAACGCTTCAATCGCACACTAATGTCACGTATGTGGCGATACCTGACACACAAAGAATCGTGGCGGTACATCGATATCCTTCCGGATCTGGTGCGCACGTACAACGACACACCTCACCGCAGTATCGGGATGTCTCCGTCACAGGTGGATGCAACTAATCAGGAAGAGGTGTGGCAGCGTCTGTACGGTGGTCATCACGGTAAGGGGGTGGCCAAGTACCACGTGGGGGATCGCATACGTATCAGCAAGGCTAAGAGACGGTTCGATAAAGGTTACACGATAAATTGGACAGAGGAACTATTCACGATACGCGAAGTCCATCCGTCCGAACCACCCGTCTATCGTCTAACGGACGATCTCGGCGAGATACTGGACGGTACCTTCTACGAACCGGAGATGCAGAAGGTGACGGTTCCGGTCGATAAACTGTACCGTGTGGAATCGATAGTACAGCGCCGCAAGGTAGGCAGTCGACGGGAGGTGTTGGTGAAATGGGTCGGATATCCTTCGAAGTTCAACAGCTGGATCGATGCCAAGGGTCTCGTCGGACTATAAAGACTAATTGTGCGTCTGTTACGATGTCAGTCGTCCACGTATGGCAGACGAGACAACATCACGCATCACCGTTAGTAACGAAGAAGAAGAAGAAGAAGAAGACGTCGTCGACACTCTACCGCCACCCCCACTACAGAAAGAGAGGACTCCGTGGCACATATTCGGTACAGCGTGTCCCAAAGAGGAGATCGTCTTTCTGTGTCAGGTCGTCGTCTTGTACACGGTCATCTTGGTCAGCATCTACAACCTGACGTTTGGTCACCACGATCCGACTCTGTGGACGGCCCTGTTGAGCAGTTCGTTGGGTTACCTGCTACCCAGTCCGACGTTGAAACAACAACAACATGGAACCGAGTGATTTCTATCTCACGTTGCCCAGCAATGCTTCCATGCACACGCACCCCACCAACACGCTGACCCACTACATCACGACGCTACCGAAACGTATCCTACTACGGGGACAATGGGAATGCGGTCTGGTGGAGGTACAGTATCCACACAGTTGGTACAACATCGTAGACGATGACGCGGGGTTCGCTGTGACACTACCGATAGACGAAGAGCACCCACGGTCCCTGCACACGAAGACTGTCCGAATCGGAACCGGATACTATAAAGATCCGTGGTCACTGATCCTCTCCATTAACGCCTCTCTACGTCGTGTGGTGGGAGAGGGACGAGTGAAACTGAGCTACAACATCATTACGCATAAGGTATCGGTGCACATGGCACCGAATATCGTCTTCCGTGCTGCTATACTGACTGCCGTTCTCGGCTTTCGTACCACTACGCTGGACTATCTCCCGAAGGATCCCAATGCACCCGAGTTCAAGGTATTGATCACGGAAGCCGACACCGTGATCACCATGGAACGAGGACTCGACTCACTCTACATCTACACGGATGTCGTGGAACCACGAGTTGTCGGTGACAGTCTCGTACCGCTGCTGCGCATCATCCCGGTGAACGGTCGTCATGGCGACATCGTATCGAAGACCTTCGATAAGATTCACTACGTACCCGTGCTCTACAAAGAATTCGGCACGATCGAGATAGATATAAGAGACGACACCGGAAATCGCGTGCCATTCGAGGTTGGTAAGGTGACGGTGACACTTCATTTCCAACGGCAACGGACGGCACTGTTCTAGAGAGAGAGAGATGAATTACACCGACTACTACGAACGTCAAGCGGGAGGTGCGATTCCTTATTTCGTGGGTGCCCGACACCAACGGGGACACGGTCTGGGAAGTCTATTCGGAAGTCTACTGCGTAGCGTCATGCCACTCGTCAAGAGAGGAGCCGTGGCGTTGGGAAAGAGAGCTCTGTCGACCGGCGCACACATAGCCGACGACGTCCTGTCGGGACAGAACACCAGAACGGCCGCCAAACGTCGCGTCACCACTGCCGGTAGAGATATGATGAGTGATCTCTTGACCCCTGGCGTGCGATCCCGTAAGCGTATAAGACGCACACACCCTGCGAAACGAGTCAGTACACCAGCGAGACGTCGGAGGAAACAGCAGAAACCGAAGGTACGTCGTGAACCCGATATATTCGACGATGGCGTTCGTTCATAAACTATCGTGTGAGGGACTCAAGAGCGAACTCGATCTCTTCACCGTACCTCTGACTCAGACCGCCATCATCGACAGTCACACGGTCCATCACCAGCCGGTGTCCTCTCTCGACTCGGGTGGACCGATCGAATTCGTCGTACCCGGTTCGGGAGACGATTACTTGGATCTCGCCGACACGAAACTACACGTTCGGGCGAAGGTGACGCGTGCCGACGGAAGTGACCTCGACCCCGCCGACCCCGTCGCTCCCGTGAATAACTGGCTCCATTCGCTGTTCGGTCAGGTCGATTTCTACCTGAACGGAACGCTCGTGACTCCCTCGACCAAAACGTATCCATACCGGGCCTACATAGAGACGCTGCTCAGTTACGGTGACGATGCCAAGGAGACGCAACTGACGAGTCAGATGTGGTACAAGGACACGGCCGGTCGTTTGGATGCCGTCGTCATTGATGGTGCCGATCCGACAGCCAACGCGGGGTTCGTTGCCAGACGTCACATGATTGCCCAGAGTCGTGTGGTCGACATGATAGGTCGTGTCCACGTCGACCTCTTGCTTCAGGATAAACTCCTCATCAACGGTGTCGAGCTCAAGATGCGTTTCGTACGCAGCAAGGATGCGTTCGCTCTCATTGCTGGTGGAGCCAACCCCGCCTACAAGATACAGATCGTCAACGCTACACTGTTCGTCAAGAAAGTCACCCTGAACCCGAGTGTGCAGATGGCACACATTAAAGCCCTCGAAAAGGCCACCGCCAAGTATCCGCTGCGACCTGTCGAATGCAAGGTCTACTCTATTCCCACAGGTACCCATTCGTACACGCGCGAGAACCTCTTTCTTGGTACTATTCCGAAACGTCTTGTGATATGCTGCATCGATAACGACGCCTACAACGGATGCTACGCCAAAAATCCCTTTCACGCTAAAAACAACCACATCAACTTCTTCGCCGTGTACGTCGACGGACGACAGATACCCGCCAAACCTTTCCAGCCCGACTTCGACAACAACCTCTTTGTCAGATGCTACCATAACCTGTTCACCTCGACGGGTAAGGCGTGGCAGGACGAAGGGAACGGCTTGACTCGCTACGACTTCCGACACGGCTACACCTTCTTCGGCGTGGACCTCACCCCTGATGCGTGCGACGACTGCTGCTTCCATCTGGTACAAAAGGGCAACTTGCGCGTCGAGATTCATTTCCGCGACGCGCTGACAACCACTGTGAACGTCATCGCCTACGCCGAGTTCGAGAAGGTGCTGGAGATCGACAGGAATCGTAACGTCATCTACGACAACTGATGGAAACCATGCAGCTCGTCCGTCTACTCACCCGCGATACGCACGCCCGTGTCGTCATGCGAGGGATCGTACCCAAAGACGTACTCCTCGAACTCCAGATAGACGCTTACCCCGTCGCCTTCGTGTGCAACACGCACGACACGGGTAAACCCGGAGAACATTGGATAGCTATCTACGTAGATGCCAACGGTTGCGGTGAATACTTCTGCTCTTACGGCTTGCCGCCACGACACGTCGAGTTTCGACGTTTCTTGAATAAACATTGTGTAACGTGGACTCATAATTCTAAGAGACTGCAGAGTCCCGTGTCTAACGTTTGTGGACGATACTGTGTTGCTTATCTCATGTTTCGATGTCGTGGACTTGTCATGAAGGATTTCGTAAAAGGTTTCGGCACTGATCTGGTAGCAAACGATTGCCGCGTATTCGATTGGCTTAAACAACTGCAATAACCGTGTTTCATTAACGAACAGATATCATCATCATCATCGTCATTAACGATTCGAGCCTATGGCGCGGTGGTCACACACCCGTAAGCTCACGACCTCTGACGCGGTGTTCACTCACCCGTAAGTCGTACCATCATCGTCATCCCACGAGCCACTGGCGTGGTCGTATTGCCCCCTAAGCTCACGACCTCTGTCGTGGTGTTCACTCACCCACAAGTACTTCGCTTAATAAAACACGGTTTCATATTATATGCTTGTATCATTCGTCAATAAAATACGTGTGCACTCGTATACTCTTGTGTTTCGTTAGTTCTTTCATACACGCACATTCATACACACCCCTCACATACACGTGCATTCATACACAACTAATACCTCTCTACACTCCTCGTTATCATTAACAACCTAATCAACTTTCAAACTGTGAGTTTTAATAGTTATTCCCTTAGTACTAATTCTTCATACATACATACATACATCACATGTTTTAAAGTCCGAGTCGCTAGATGGCACTACGGGTGCTTAGGTACACTTCTTTCCGCTAGGTGGCGCAGGTCACGTGACTACTCACGCAGGTCACGTGTACTCAGGGGGGAGGCTTTCGAAACCTCCCTAATATCGCTTAAACACCGCAGGATGCTCATCCAAATGTGCGAGCATACTACTGACCTTCACCATTCCAATATCCAACTATAGGTAAATAGTCAGTGTCGGGTAGCAGCGATGCTTGTATTTGGTGTTGGCGGAAGAGTCAAGTTTTCTTAACCAACGGTGTCTTAGAACTAAGAGTAGAACGCAACTTATCTCCACTGTGGGGAAACCAGCTTGACATCCAGTCATTGCACGGGGTGCTTCACTGGATTAAGGTTTCACTGGTCCAGAGGGTGTAGATATTGGTGCGCGACAGTCTTGGCACCTAAAACTTGATCGCTGATGAAGATGTAGGGGAACTCCTATGGCGATGGAGTTAAGTTTTAACATGCGACTTTCTTTTGATTTACAGTCAGTACAAAGAAAACTGTAAAACTATATCGACCTCCACCTGGACACACTTGAGTCGATCCATATATTGAGATCTATGGCACCTCACTGAAGTCAATCAAGAACTTCACATACTTGGGCAGCACGATGGCGTCTGACAACACCATCGATACGGTAATTAAAAATCGTATATATGCTGCCTCTGGAGCCTGTGGAGGACTGTGGAAGAGTGGTTACAACACGGCATTAAAGTCCACAAAGTACAAGGTGCTCAAGGCGATTGTACTTCAATCCCTTCTGTACTCAGCTGAGACAAAAACACTCCACCGTCGGCATATCAGGAAATGTTCCCATGTGAATCTCCGGCATCTGCGACAAATCCTTCGGATCTCATGGAAAAACCACATTTGAAGTGTAGAAGTGTAAAGATGGGCGAACATGTCAAGTGTAGATTTCATTCCGACTGCATTCAAACGGAGGCGGGCTTACACTATGGATAGATACACATAGTAGAAAAGATAGGATAAAAATGTCTACATGGTCACGATCGTCGGCATGGCCTTCTGTGTGCTTATGTACCTACCGTCTTCTGTGCCGATGCTGCAGAGGCTTTGTTACAGAGGTAGGACTGACATTCACTCCCCTACTTTGATGTCATCATCAAACAGGATGGACAGCAGAGAGAGAGAGAGAGAAAAAAAAAAGCGAGAGACAGAGAGAGACAGAGACAACTAATTTTTGTATGCAATGTTTTCGTATTGTATTGCTTGATATAACATAACGCAAACATTTGTACAGTGAAACTATTCTAAGACGTAACTACACCTTATCATGCTATACTATGTAACACGTAACACCAATATTGTATGTAGTAATAACAGACAAGTGCTGGATTTGGAACTGTGGGGGCTCCAGGGCAGTGATTAGTCCTGGAGTATTGGATCATAATACATATTTCTCATTCCTTCCTATCTCCTACCATAGAGGCTTCTAAGCGAAATACGACTTTTACCCATAATATCGTAGCATTCAAGTTACGTCGAAAAACGTTTCAACCCCAAAGAAATTACCAAAATGCGTATTGTGGAGCATCATAAAAATATAAATAGTAGGGGCCCTGGACAAGTGTACCGTCTCCCATGCACTGCATTCGGCACTGGAATGACACGAGAATTTACAAGGCAACTGCTTCAAGTTTATACATGCAGTGTATCAAGTTTAATACATCCGAATATGTGCAATACAACATCCATAGTCACATGTTATGTGTTATTAAATATCATCTATAATAATAATACATTTATTCTTACTAAAAAAAATAACAATTCGACTAAATCAATGTATATAAGTTACTGTTTACATAAAACAGTAAGCATTGAGCACAGGTCGTTAATGGCTAAAAAAGAAGAGCTACCCGCATTATCTATATTATGTAATATATCTTGTGCAAATGAGACTCTACATACTAGTTCATCATCCAGCCCCTCCTGGTAGTGATCTTGAATCATACCATAACAATGATTAGACTTCATTCGAAAGAATGTCATGGCATCAATTTTGAATTTGGACATGATATAGTTAACACTTTTAGACATGTATGACCCACTACCTTGAAGGGCTAGATGAGAGAGCATTTTCAAACTGGAGTTACTGCATTTCAAGCAACTCTACATAAATCGTACTATTCGATTCATAATTTGAATTTGAATCGGTAAACAGTCGGCTAAAAGTGGCACCATATAACAATGCGTGCAAACTGGTAGATTAAACAGTTGTCTGATACCTTTGCGCCACGTAGTATAAAACATATCAAGATGTTTGTTTTGTAAGTTCCACAGATATACACCATAGAAAGATGTACAGTACGACATATATAATTGACGTTTTATGTTTATATTACCAAACCCAAAATTAGCAGATAATGCATTTACACGCCATATAAAACCATGATGACACATATCTTTTACTATTGCCTGGTGAGTGTTAGGACCAATAATGTGGCCTAAATGCAACCCTTTTTAAGTGTGTTTCACTGTTAAACCATGAAAGTAAAATGGGCAGTCGGTACCACTGCCATATTTAATAAGTTGACATTTTGCTGGGTTGAATTGTCAATCATATTCATATGCAAATTTAAAACATATATCACACATTTTGTTCAATGCATATATCGATGGAGCTACCAAAGATATATCATCAGCATAGCCAACAACACCACAGTACTTATGATCAATCATACAACCAAAACCAGACATGCACAGTCTTGTTAACATTTCATCAATGTAGATAGAAAATAAAATGGGGGACAACACCCCATCCCGCTTCACACCAGTGGTAGTGGAGAAATGCAATGACATGGAATTGATCCATGATACATTTAAATGTTGATTAGTGTACATATAAAGTAAACATCTGATTAAAAGGGATGTATAATTAATTAAAAGGGGATATATAATAATGATATCGCGCTGTCTGGCGATACCTTTTATATAAAACGGATGAATTCCTCCCACCGTCCAGACGTAGAACGTACACGTCGTAATCATGCTGGTCACACGCATATTCTCCGAATGTCAAAGAGAAAATGTCGATATTACACAGTGCAAATAATTCATACCAGGGAATTATTCGAAACGGTAGTTCTACGAAATAACTAAATATTAATCTAGAATGTAGTTATTTTATATTATGTTCACATTACTAATTATATTATGTTCGAATGTTATTTTAAGGTAACAATGCTAATCTGCTTCGCAATGTTTCTGGTGCCACCTTAGATGTGTTATGCTGAAACCTTATCCCTACATCATGAAGATATCCACCGACATACTACGTAAGTTGGACCTGCAGTGGTTGTTCACCTTGTTCTAGTCTGTCGGCGGATGTCAGAACTTCGATCATTCAAGGACGACTTAAATAATTCAACGCTGGTCAATAAGAATAGTATAAACGTACCAAATAAAGTTTCATATTTCTTACTGTATCCAGAAAAATTCAAACAACTAACAACACAATCACATCTAGTTAACGTTAACAACCTGGCGATAACTTTTTCTACGACAAAGTTGGATTCATCCACACGTAATCAAAATAACGCGAACAGGTAATATACATGAAGGGCAATGGTCAACAACGCCAAATGTTAACTACATTCGCATTGTTCCCGTCCGTGCTAGGCACACGACATTCCCCGAATTTCAAAGCATAAATGTATCTGCAACACAAGCCGTATCATCATCGTCGAGCTCGTCACGGTTACAGGTCCGATCGCCTGGGCCGGCCGCCCTGGATCAGTCCCGTCAGTACGTGGTGGAGCTGTCACGGTCAACGAAGGCTCGTTCGTCATACGATGATCGCTTCGTCGACCCACTCGTCCGCCGCCGGTCGTGCCGCCGAGAAACGTTCCGCCGATACGCGATGCAGCAGGTACAGTCGTTGATGGCTGATCCACCGGTCAGTTACTAGCGTCTTTCGTCCTTGTTTTCACCGGTTGCTAGTGTCGTCTCTCTTCGTTTTTCACCTATTGGTATTATCGTCTGTCCTACTTTGTTGCCGGTTGATAGTGTCGTCAATCCTCGTTTGTCATCGATTGTTTGTTGCTGTTCTCGTCGCCCTTGTCTTCGGGAAAAAGTCGCCGGTTGATGTCTAACAATTTCTCTATTCTGAAATGTCGTTTAGTCACGTACCAGGACCTGCATACTCTTTGTATTCCCCACATTTTCGCGACTTTTGTACAACATGTCGCAATGAAATGAGTTACATTTTTACTTATTTCACAGTCAGTTTACCTTTTTCCCGCGACGTTTCGTCTGCTTTCAGCAGTCGTCTTCAGACAGTTACTGCTAGATTGCTACACGGTAGTCCCGCTCAGACGTGCAGCGGAAACGATAGCAGCGGAAACATCACGGGAAAAAGGTAAACTGACTGTGGAATAAGTTAAAAACATCACTCATTTAAACCATCCAGTCTAAATAGCCTCTTCACCCATGACGCAATTAAAGATCTGTCAAACCAAGCCGGAAAGTTCCTCCTACCGTCACCCCTCTGTTAGTATAATACGTTTGTCTAATTAATTACCTTGACAACTCTAAACTGACGGAAAATTTCTTCTTGATTTTCGCTTTTCGCACGTAGGAACGAATAGGCCTACCGCTATTCCAAGCCAAGTGTTCAAACTACAGTCCATTGAGAACTACCTGTCTCATGTCGCAGTGACCAAAGTTTAACTCATTAAAATCACGGATAAAAAAACCAGTCAGAATTAGTCGGTGACATTCTATTATCAGCCAGGTTCCGCTGTATTGTCATCGGTTGTTGTACACACATTTCACAGTTCACTCTCCGTCTCCCTTGTTGATGGTCGCCGTCGTCGCATCTTTTTCTTACGCCACCGGCCGGCCAATGTCATCGCGATGGCGTCTATTGCTTCGACCAAGGTTATGACGCTCGCGCCAATGAGCAACCCCATCGAACCCCCGATGTCACCTGTAACACGATTGTTTGCGAAAGTGAGTCGTGTGGCATGAAAGTTACTGTAACTGCTGATTGTGGCTGATCTGAGGTGTTACCCAGGAACATTACGTCCTGTGACAATAGCCCAGACAATACCCCTCAGGTGTAATGTCTACTATCATAAGACGCAATCTTCGTTATTCTCCGCTCACTGTCATCTTATACCGTAACGGTACGTTAGTATTCATTCAAATAGTGTGTATTTAACAATACAATCGTTGAAACCCTACCAGAATAATTCCAGTACCTAAATTCATGCCCTTACAATAAAATCTACTCGCTAACTTTTATTAGTTAACAATTAAGCTAAGAGGTATAATCGAATCCATATTGTGATACATATTTTATCAGTTTATTATAACGTTTTGGTCATTGATCCTACGTTGAAGGCCTTGTACTACTGCTGTTAGTATCCGCCTGTTGTGTCCAGTAATTATGCCCGGAACTAATGTTCTGGGGTATAATTATCCAGGGTAATGTCCTTTTGTAACATCTGGCGACAATCATAGCGAAGGCGATTAATCTTATAAAAACAGTCACACATTTTAAGAGCAAGAACCATGAATTGACTCTGCGCTCGCTATCAACATTATTGTTGTGGAGACGTGAACAAGGAGCTCGGCAAACCAAACAAATTGTACTTCTAACGTATTGCAATAATAATAAATCAACTCGAATCTTGTACGTAATAGACAGTTCAATGGCTAGATCGGCAAAACAGTTATTTGTGAACCAGACATTTGATAAATAAGTACAATAAAATAACAGCGACATACATCCAGTAAGAGCGTATATGATCTACTAACAACTGAAGTGAACTGTTCTTGCTTTGCTCTGATTTAACAGCGCAATAAAACACACATTACTTAGTAAATCAACGAGAGTGTAGGCTTCAAGCTGCTCGTATTCCTGGACACGCAGGTCGCGCATGTAGATATTCAGCTCCAGAAAGTTGCGACTGAAACACGTTCGGAGGAAGAGTTGAATTGCAAATTCGATACCATCGTCATAAAAACGAATGCGAATATTTATCACCAATGTGTATGTTTATACGTGTGTAAGTTCGTAGCCGTGTATGCGTGCGAATAGTGTTGTTGGGGGTGATGTTGTTTGATTAAATTATAAGCGTGTTTACTAATGACTGCATTTGTACAAGTGGAGACGTTAGTAGTATAAGAGGGCTCCTAGCACTGGAAATGATTCAAAAGATCAAAGGATTTTGCCATTTGATTGACAGGTATTGATTCGCAATTAGCTATTTTAATTACCCCTTAATTACCCCCAATTACCTATCTAAATAACTAATTAACAAAGGTGAATGGCTTTTACTAATTAATTAATTAATTGACAAATATCAAAGGGTTTTACTAATTAAGTAATTAATCTAGCACGGCAAAAGATCAAAGGCTTTTACTAATTAACACATTAATTAACCAAGTAACACACATCAAAAGGTTTTACTAATTAATTAATTACTTAACTAAATAACCTAACACGGCAACAGATCAAAGCCTTTTACTAATTAACTAATCAATTAACGGCAAAAGATCAAAGTCTTTTAATATTTAAATAATTAACTAACTATTGCACGCTGTAGCTGAGAGCGGAGTGATGGGTGCTAGTGACTGTGTATAGCGTACTTACCTTCGTTATCGGTTAAACACTCTTAGGTAAGTGATGGAGAAATGCCTGTACGAGTTGGTGAGCCAGTGGTATAGAGACAGACATATGATGGATATGTCTATACGGTTTGCTGGGTCAGCTTCTTTCCTGTCAATCTTGTAGCCGTGCCAAGGCGAAGCGTACGGTCGGGTGTTTAAGTCTGTTGAACACGCTTATCAGTATAGCAAGGCGATGTTTAATGAAGACGAAGAATGCGCGGAAAGTATCAAAGAGGCGAGGTGGGCGTACATGGCGTAACGGAGAAGTAGAGACATAAGGAAGAAGAGAAGAGCATCCGAGTGGGATGCTATCCGTGTCGACTGTATGCAGAACCTATTGATAACAAAGTTCACGACCTCGAAAGAGTTGAGAGGGAGGGCTTGCTGGCTACTGTAAACATGGAATTGGTGTAGTGGGTGCCGTCGAAAGACGGTTTCTTAGGGGTCGGCTGCGGTAGTAAAAAGGTCGAAACACACTCGGGAAGCTATTGATGGAGGTGCATGATAAATGAAGAAGATAAAACGGGGTTATGTACCTCGCGCGCACCAGTCGCCGATATGGACAAGTCGTTGAAGCATCCTTTTACGTATATTGTAGCCGGGTGTCGTAAGACCACTTTCGTCACCCGCCTCTTGCGTTTCGATTCATCTATGATCGAGCCGCCACCCGAGAAGCTCTTGTGGTGCTACGGTAAGTGGCAAACCGCGTGCATGAAATACATGCAGGACGCATTCAAAGACCCCTCATCAACAGCCTATGGTTACCTCCTGGTTGACTTGAAACAGGAGCGCCGGAAATGGGGCGCCTGCGCACGAGAATCTTCCCCGACGACGCCGTTCAGTATGTCTTCGTGCCGAGAGTATATAAGTCGAGATGCGTCTTAGTCGTCATTTGTTAATATGTCAGAGCGCGTTAATTAAGAGATATATATTGTGTTTGTAGACACTGAATAGGAACAAGAATACAAAGTTGATAAACGCCATCCTCGCCGACGCCGACGCCGACCTTTTTGCGGATTTGCGGTCTATGCGAGTGCGCCTATAACATTCTGAAAGGAAACGTGAAGTTGACTCCGCAGTAGAAAACAATCTGCGTCAGCTATAGTCAAGAAAAATGATTGTCGGAAAGAAGCGCATGATCCTGCAAAAAGGCGGTTTCCAATCGGCCTTGCTGGCTCCCTTGGAGGGTTCGATCATTCTACCGTTGCTCGAAGAGTTCATAGGGTGATGGAGCACCTGAAGGAGATGACTTTGGTAGACTCCCGTTTGGTGGAGAATTACCTACCGTTGCTCACACCACTGAAAACGACCAGGACCCCTGTGGTGAGTAATCTGAATGCAGACATGAAGACCGTCCTCGAGCGCACGGACCTGTACAATCATGTTGGACCGAAACAAAACCTTGGGGGAGAAACGGGTGCAGTGACCGGTTCGAGTATATATGGTGAAAGAGGCACCAACAGCTGAAGCTCCACCACCACCACCATCACCACCACCCGAAATCGTGGAAAGCGCCGAAAAGTATGAAAAGAAAAGCCCGTCTCCTGTTGGAAGACGGACTCATTGACCCGGTGGAATGAACGGGCGGAGTTCGCGTACGACGGTGTTCGTATCATGGTAAGTAACATGGTGGATCTCGTAAACGACGCCCTGAGAAAGAGGAAGATGACTCCACCGGTGGGGCGGGAAGCGTTCGCGCGTCAAATGATGAACATCCCTATGGAACTCGTCGGCAACGTCGATCGTCGGGCGAACTTGCAGCAGCAAAGCGCGAATTCGAGGCCGCCTCGCCGAGGTCACTCTCGCGGTAGTCAGTGGGAGGTCTATTAAAAAGAGGTGAACCGCGCGGCGGGTTTGAAGGGCGAGATGAAGCGGGGTCGAGCGGTAATTGTCGTAGCAGCAGCATTTTTTATAGGTTATAATGCAATTCGTTATTTGGTCATCCTCCTTATAGTGCAACGGTGGGCTCGTCGTACGCAACGACACGCCATGGGACAACTCAACGTACTCAACCGTGCCTACTTCGACCAGAACACCTGTGCCCTTCACAAACCAGTCAAACGCCGTTTCAAGCGGTGCTGCGTCGTCATGTGCGGTCGACACCAACAGTGGCAGGCCGACCTCGTCGACGTATCAAGCCTGAAAAAAAAACATAACGACGCGCAACGAGGAGACCAAAGCGGGTATCGTGGAACGCATTAATCGCACACTGAAGACTCGCATGTGGCGGTACTTCACGAAACACCAGACGTTGAGATACATCGAAGCTTTGCCGTGGATCGTGCGGTCGTACAGCAACACCTACCATCGACGTGTTCAGGCAAGACCGCAACCTGCTGAATGTGGTCGACGTTAAGCTCGTCTGGTGCGAAGCAAGGACGCGTTTGCGCCCATGGCGCCTACCAAGGGTTCAAGATAAAATTGCTCGAGACGTCCCTGCATGTGCGAAAGGCCAAACTGTACCCGGCTGTACAGCATGGTCACATCAAAGCATTGACGAATGGGACGGCCAAGAACCCCTTGATGCCGAATCGGGTGGTCGTGTGCTTCATCGACAACGACGCCTATAACGGGGTCTACAATAAAAACCCGTTTAACGCGAAGCACAACGACATCAACGTCCTCGCGCTCTACGTGGATGGTCGACAGGTCCCGAGCTAGCCACTGCAGCTGAACTTTGTCAGAGGTGCGTACGTCAGAAGCTACCTGGAACTGTTTGCCTCGACCAGTAAAGTTTCCGAAAACGAGGGCAAAGACGTGAGAGGCGCGGACTTTGGCAACGGCTACACCTTCTTTGTATTCGAAGCAGTAGTACGTCTTGCTAAAGAGAGCGATCATTCCGCATTTATATTTTAAAATAAACTCGCTGCGCGCAGGGTGACCCACAGCTGGAGTCGCTGCCGGGCTGTTGATCATGTCTACGTGACACCGCGCGCATTCTTTCACTGCACACCCACCTGTCAATGGCATTAAAAAATGACGTATGCCGTTCTACATGACACCACGCATGTTCATTCCGATTGTCTTTGACTGTTTTGTAACAAAGGAATCATTGCGTAAAGATGTATGTATCGATTGGTACTGATCAATAAAGATGCTGCGAACTGTATGTATCGATTGGTACTCATCAATAAAGATGCTGCGAACGGTATGTATCGATTGGTACTCATCAATAAAGATGCTGCGAACTGTATGTATCGATTGGTACTCATCAATAAAGATGTTGTGAACTGTATGTATCGATTGGTACTCATTAATAAAGACGCTGCGAACTGTATGTATCGATTGGTACTCATCAATAAAGGTGCTGCGAACAGTAAGTATCGATTGGTACTCATCAATAATGATGCTGCGAACTGTATGTTTTGATTGGTACTTATCAATAAAGGTGCTGCGAACTGTATGTATTGATTGGTACTCATCAATAAAGATGCTGCGAACTGTATGTATTGATTGGTACTCATCAATAAAGATGCTGCGAACTGTATGTATTGATTGGTACTCATCAATAAAGATGCTGCGAACTGTATGTATCGATTGGTACTCATCAGTAATCGCATTATTTATACTACCAACCATTTCCAGGTTCAAAAATTGGCAACTCGACTAGTAATACAGGGATAATAATAATAGTAATACTTGAAGTGAATAGTACAGGTTACAATGTGTAAGTGTCACTCCAGGTTTCAACTTTTTATTCATGAGGAAAATTATAATGAAATTTCGCATTCCATGGAATGTATACGGACATGTTTTTTCAAGTTGAGAATTACGTGCTACATGTATCGCATTTATAGGGTTTCTCCCAGTATGGAAACGAACATGGGTCTTGAAATTACAACAATGTGAGAATTGAGCACCGCAAGTCCGACATTTATATGGTTTCTCACCAGTATGTATACGGACATGCGTCTTCAAAGTACAACTGGCTGAAATTCGTGCACTACAGGTATCGCATTTGTAGGGTTTCTCTCCAGTATGTGTACGGATATGTTTTTTCAAGTTACCATTTTCTGTGTATTTTGCGCCACAGGTATCATATATGTAGGGTCTCTCCCCAGAGTGAGAGAGATATGTTTCTTCAAAGCACTGTTGTCTGAGAATCGTGCACCACAGGTATCACATTTGTAGGATCTCTCCTCAGTATGGGTGCGGACGTGTCTCTTCTATGCTCCACAGCTTGTAAACTGCGCCCCACAGGTATGCCATGTGTAGGGTTTCTCCCCAGACTGGATACAGATATGTTTCTTCAAAGCACTATTGCCTGTGAATCGTGCACCACAGGTATCACATTTGTAGGGTCTCTCCCCAGTATGGATGCGGAAACCTTTGTTCAAGTTACCATTTTCTGTGAATTTTCTCCCGCAGGTATCACTTGTGTAGGGTTTATCCCCAGTGTGGATATGGATATGTTTTTTCAAAGCACTATTGCCTGTGAATCGTGCACCACACGTATCACATTTGTAGGGTCTCTCCCCAGTATGGATGCGGAAACCTTTGTTCAAGTTACAATTTTCTGTGAATTTTTCCCCGCAGGTATCACTTGTGTAGGGTTTCTCCGTAGTGTGGACACGGATATGATTCTTGAAAACACTATTGTCTGTAAATCGTGCACCACAGGTATCACATTTGTAGGGTTTCTATCTAGTATGGATGCAGACACGTCCCTTCAAAGCTCCACGGCTTGTAATCTGTGCTACACAGGTGTCACATGTGAAGGGTTTTTCACCTCTGTGACGGCGCACATGTATTGTTAAGGCACTGTTGTTTATAAAACGTTTTCCACAAGTGTCATATTCGAATCGTTTCTCAACAGTTTGAGTGTGCGCTTTCACATTCTTATTGTATGTAGACATTGAAGGGTGTTTCACAAGTCCGTTGACACGCGTAAGCGTCGTCTGAAACAACATGAGTCATTAGATCTGGGAAAAGTTAGTGACACTACTGTCTGTTCGTTACGACCTCCTATAGGTATTAGAAATACCCACGACCACTACGGAACTTTAATAAATACATGTCTTTAAAAAGACATACAAGCATTACGACCTCTCTCTTTTAAAATACACACAGGTGTTATTACGGAACTTTAATAAACGGGTGTTAAATACAGTTCTTCAACAATACATTACGACCTATCATGCTTAATAATTTACAGAAATATAATATAACGGAAATGACATCAATACAATTATCGTCTTTAAAATTACTATCAAGCTTAATCAGAATAAAAACATATTAAAACACATTATCATGCTTAATCGGAATAATTGTCGGAAATATAACGGAATATCATAACGGAAACGGCATTAATACAGGTAGTATCTTTTAAAACATGCTCAAACTTAATCGGAATAATAGCCCACAATCACCTGTTAAACCTCTGTTCCTCCTCCTCCTGTACGCCCCGGACTGGCTTTCCCACAGCACTGTTAAATTAACGTTGCATGATTCATTCACGCTGTTATAACAACCTCGCACGTAGTCCACATTTCACACAGCGCCGTTGGAAATCCGTAGGCAATAATCCAGCAGGCGAACCACGCCACAGCTAGAGTGACGGTAGGTGCACGACATTAAATGCGTTCTCTGCGTTTTCACACAACGTTGTATTTCCCAGACTATGCCGCCATCCATCACACAACACTATTAGCGTGCGTAAACACAACACTCTTAGCGCGCATAAACAAGCATCAACACCATTAGCACGTTAAACATTAGTCGGAAGCGGTGAGATAGGCCAACGGTCATGGGGTAAGATATGAATGAATGCAGAGTATGCCTACATTTCGTGCAAGTTTAAATACTAGTTTTTGCAAGTGCATTGACCAATGTATGTGTTCATCTACAGTATATACACGCCAAGAAATTTAGTGATTTTAACTTGAGGGATGGTCGATCCGCTAATTTGTATTGTTTGGTTTGGGATATTGTTAATTTTATTGACTTCGTTTTTTTTTATTTAGGGAAAGTTTATTAGTGTGGAACGACTGTATTATTATTATTTTTTCATATAACGAGCAGCACACGCCTACTGGAGAGTTGAACATTTTATATTATGCATGTATGCATGTATGCTGGTAGAAAGAGCATTTGCATATATTAGAAGTATACTTGTGAAAGTTAATGTCATTGTGAAAGAAAACACGAAGACTACGAACGGTGTGGGGTGGTGATGAATCAGTGCCAAGCAATTTTACAGTAAAATATATAATATCCTGTTTCGTTTGTTTTGTGCCTATGGTAATTAGGTACATTTTATCTGGAAGTATTGTCAATTCAGTTTTATAGTAACGGTAATTTTACCCTGATTATACGTATGTGTTAATGCATGTATAATATATATATATATATATATTATATGTTAGGGCTCGTAGGAGCTATTTAACTAATTACCTAATTAACTAAATAATTATTTTAATTAACACATACAAATTAATTAGTTAATCAATTAGGTATACATAGTTAGTGAAATCCTTTGCTCGTTTACCGTGTTAATTAAAATAATTATTTAGTTAATTAGGTAATTAGGTAATTAGTTAATTAGTAAAAGCTTTATATTTATACATTTTTGCTATTTTTATGAAAAAACCTTTTATTTTTTTAATGTTAATTAATTAATTAATATGTAAAAGGCTTTAACCTTGACATTTGACCTTGATATTTGAACTTTGACCTTGATATTTGACCTTGACTGGTGCCCTTTGAACTTGTAATTAGGGGTATTTAAGGGGTAATTAAAATGGTTAATTGCGAATCACTACCTGTCAATCAAAATGGCAAAATCCTTTGATCTTTTAATACTGACGTTCATTGTAATCATTGTGTGCCTACATAAAAATATGCACAATATGAAAGTATGCAATATGTCATTAAAATACAACCAATCATTCAATCAAGTAATTTGAAGGAAACAGTCCAGCTTACGTTTAATCATTAATGTTTGTATTTTAAATAATTTGTAATGATGGCTGAATTTGCACGTTTTTATAACTTACCTAAATACAGTTCCATCCAATCGAGACTTGTGTAGTAAAGTGACCAGCCTTTTCTTGAAGGAGTTTAGTTGCCGATGTGAGACATTCTTGAAAGAATACGAGGGTGTGACATATCTAGAGTAGCATTTGTTCCTGTAGTACACGTAATATTCACCGTCGTGTTTCAGCCTCGCCATGAGTGAAGTGTGGTTGTCTATCATGAAATAATCTTCCATGGCAGATTTCTCGGCACCGGTTGTTGTGTTGAGAAGGTAATACACTTTAGAGTAGAATGCAAGCATCAATGGACTATATTCTACGTACCAGCACCTATCAATATGAAGTCGTTCCGTATCACGTATAACTGCACGCACACGTTCTTGTGTTCTCAAAGCCGATTCTTTAAAATTGTCGAGTATTTGCGTTACTTCGTCCGAAGTAAGCACCCTGGCGAGATGTAATTTGCTGGTGCGTCTTTCGTTCTTCAAATCGTCCAAGTATCTTTTAAGTGTCCCGGTCGTCTTTGTATTGTGGTATGCAGCTGAACATTCGCCCATATAGGATATGCTCTTCAAACTTTCCCCACGCGTGTTACGCCAATTAGATACAAGATCTGTAATAAATGTTTTGATCCATTCAAACCATTCAGGTGCACTCTTAAGTCGCTCAAGCGGTTGGTGTATGACCAGCCTCTCATACAGTTCGAGGTCTCTCACCGCGGATGCTCGCCAGGAAGCGTTTCTATGATTGATACATTCGTTTTTATTTCCAGTCATGTGACCACCGGTGATGTTGATGCACAACAGTTGGTCCATGTATTTCGTTATATGTCCTCTGAGTCGAGTGTACGTTTCGTTTATTTCCGGTGTGTGTTTGAGCAATGCTTTAGTTAAGTAAAGCGCGTCATAACTGCCGTTCGGTGTAACCTTGTTGTTTACCAATGGGACGGCGTTGAGGTAGGCGTCGTGCACTCTGTCTAGGTTGTGTAATGCTCTCTTCAAAAAGATGACTTGTACTTTAAGGATGGCTGTTCGCCAACGTTCCTGTTCAATCGTGTCTAATGAATCAACTACTGTTTCAAGGGGCAGAAGCGAGTCAGACATAATATCGTTATACAAATTCATGTCTTTCCAACCGGCGATAAAATCATTCTCTAAAACGTTGTTCATATTTTGAAATCCTAACTTCTCAATATGTTGCACCCATTCATTGTATTCATCATTACTTCGGCTTTCGGCCCTATCAATAGGCCCGATGTATGAATCGTAATCTTGCCATATTTTGTCAACATCTGGTGGTAGTTCACGGAGGACTCGTTCAACCTCCTGTATGTTGGCTTCCCGTCTGTCTGGCTGTATGTACTCCCTGGTGTCGAGTGATTCGTTCAGGTGCTTCCCCACTCTCGTAAGGAATCGGTTATTGCTGTTCTCATTTTCGGTCGCATAACTCGTGGTCGTTTTGTAAAGCACGTTGACGCACGCTTTCGGGCACGCACACCTCGCAGACACGTTTTTGTAGAATGATTCTGAAAAGACAACGCCGCCTTAAATTTTGATATATAAGACATTATTTATAATTAATGTATGGCCATGTACCATATTGTATGCTAACATTAAAACACAAGCATTCATGCTAACATTTGAAACAACTCTAGTTGTATGTGTGCGTGCGTGCGTGCATGCGTGCTTGCGTGTATGTTCCGTAATCTAGGCATGCATCCCACGAGAGCTCTGTATTCGGCCGTACACGTGCTGTAACTGGTTATTTTCTTTGACTCAGAGTCGTGATATTTCGTTACTAACTAGAACGCTTATTCACTTGCCATCTGACTATTTGCTCTATCACAAAATCGATCACAAATTCCAGTTGCCGTTTACCTCTCGCTGGCAGCAGGCAGCTTGTATATTGGGAGACGTTGCACACAGGTGGGTCACCTGTAATCAGTAGTGCAGCAGATAGGTACTTGTAGTGGTCATTACGCCATGCACATATGAAAATATCGAATATCTCTGCTGTTGATTGATTGTCATTGGTATGAACACATAGCTAACTGCCGTGTGCAGATGTATTGTATACATAACAACGACAGCTCGGAAATGTATTCAATCTGATCTTCTCCGCCAGAATACTAACATTCTTAAATAAAATTACAGGCAGCAATATGAGATTATTGGTTGTGAAAACAACTTTATTTAAGAAACTAAATAACATATTGCACACAAGCAATGGGAAATTCATGGATGGTTATTGATACAACAGTAATCTTGTTGAATAATAATAAATAATGGTGAAATAACAATGAGTGTTGCTAACTTGTATCGAACGGCGGCATATAGTAATCTCTGCAGCCACAAATTGAGATAACGACGTCAGTGATACATTTCCTGTGGCAGGCCGCCTGCGAGTAACGATCGTAGTATCGCAGCTTTCGACGTTTCTCACAATCTCCGTGTGGAGGCGGCAGGTTGGTCTCCTAGAATGTTGAAATTTAACAAAAGATTCCCTAGGACTTCGAAAACTAACTAAATCCAACAATGTATGCGCATAATAAAATTTTGTGTATGTTTATTTTGATAAACATTTCTAAGCAATTTGTTCTGTAACGTTTCAACACAAATGTTCGGCACAAATTGTTTCCATAGAAACCACAACAAAAGGAACTTACGTTCGAGACGCTTACAGCAACAAAAGTGCACATTCCTGCTGGGACGTTATCGCCAAAGTCCCGCACCAGTGGCCTATTATCATCTTGGTGATGCAGAAGAACCTTCAACCCGATCGCATTGTGTGGTCCTTTCATGTACTCGTAGGGTTCGATATTCACCAATAGTCGCAGTCCGTGTTCGACTCCTACAAAACAGCGATTGATTCAGAAATGTAACAGTTCATGACACATAATTGAACTAAGTAGAAAGCTTTACTGTGATGGCCGAGAAGCGCCATCGCATTTTTGTGTGGAAATCTGAACCGCCATGGGGCGGTGACGCGATGCGCGAAGCGATGCGCGATGCGATGGATGATGCGCGATGCGATGAGCGATATGATGCGCGATGCGATGGACGATGCGCGATGCGATGCGCGATGCAATACGCTATGCGCGATGCGTTGCACGATGCGATATGCGATGCGCCATGCGATGTGCGATGCGATGCTCGATGCGCGATACGATGCGCGGTGCGAAGCGCGATGCGATGCGTGATGTGATACACGATGCGTGATGCGATGCGCGATGCGATGGTATAAATTATAAAGATGTCGTAATGAGCATGAGTACGCCGAAAACGAGATTTAGGCAGCCATTTGTATTTTATTAAACGCATTCCTTGTTGTGTTCAGTGCATGTGATGATGACTTTAGCTTATTGCAAATGCCGTTCCTTTGTGTCCAAATTTATAATGTTTCAATACTATAAATAGCTACAATATTTGAAGTCGGTTTAATGCGAAAAATGTACATTTGTTTAAATCATCGAACAAACTTAAATTTAGTCGTCACTTGCGTCACGTGTTTTCTTCCTGTGTACCGTGTAATTGTTTCTTTTTCGTTAAGTGAATCGCATTGCTGAGACACCGTTTACCAAAACGTAGATACGCTACAGTGTAACTGCCTGTCAATCGCAACGGTATAAGATGCCGCCCAATACAGCACCCGGCCCGAAGGGGTAATTATTAAGATTGTCTGGTCATAGTTGTGTGTAGGTAACTGCTTTGACGTGGTCATATGTGGATACGGTTATTGTTTTGAAATAGATGCCACTAGTGATGCCAGACATATTCATTACTACAGCATACAGTGAATTTATATTAAACATTGTGAGTGTATGCGCGCGTGTGTGCGTGCGTGTGTGATTATAAA